>BDMV01000001.1:56493753-56860155 GCA_008326285.1 Oryza officinalis | reverse complement strand
CAGAACCACTAGAAGCGGAAGACTGGCTGTGCACTGTGGTAAAGAAGTTGGAACTAGTGCAAGCCGACGAAGAAGATAAGGTCCGATACGCCACTAGCCTGCTCGAAGGAACAGCTAGTGATTGGTGGGAGACTTACAAGAAATCTCGCACAGCAGACACAGACGAGCCAGACTGGAAAGAATTCACTGAAGCCTTCCAAGGGGCGTACATTCCGGCGGCCCTTATTAAACTAAAAAGAGATGAGTTTAGGGCCTTGACCCAGGGGGATCTGAGCGTGCAGGACTACCTCAACAAGTTCATACAACTGGCCCGCTATGCACCACAGGATCTCCTAGACAAAGACGAAAAGGTCGATAAATTCCTGAACGGAATGAACGACGAACTGCGTAGTCAGCTGATTACGCAGGACCATGACACTTTCCAAGGACTGATCAACAAGGCGCTCCGAAAGGAAGCTGATAACAAGATAGTGAATGCCAACCGGAAGCGCAAGTTCGCAGCCCTCAAGAACAAGCAGCAGCAGCAAGGGCAAAGGTTCAAAACTAATGTCGGACAAGTATGGAGGCCGGTATACTCTGGCTCTTTTCGCCCCGCATCCACCCCCACCACACCCACCGTCCGCCCCGCTGCAATACTCCGCACCCCTACCTCCACCATCCCTGGCTCTGGCCCCACAAACATGAACTGCTTCAACTGTGGTGGAGCAGGCCACTTCTCCAGAGAATGCCCCCTGCCCAGAAAAATTCCCTCCAAATTCCAGACAAATCCCGCCCCCGCCCGCGGTACTTTTACACCCTCTGCGCCCCGGGCAGCCCCGCAGGCCCCAGTTCGGGCCCAGTCCGCGTCATCTGTTGCTCATGGCCGCGTGAACCACGTGCACGCGGAGGAGGCCCAGGAAGATCAGGGCGTTCTTCTCGGTACGTTTTCTATAAACTCTGTCCCGGTTTCGGTTCTGTTTGACTCTGGTGCATCTCATTCTTTCATCTCTCCAAAAGTCGTTCGAAGTCAGCAATTTAGGCTTTCTGAGTTAAATAAACCTATGGTCGTACACTCACCAGGGGGGGATTTGATGGTAACCCGGGTTTGCAAAAATGTGCCGCTCCTTTTGCAAGGGACGGTGATTCCTACCACTTTAATAGTCCTCCCCTCTCAGCACCTTGACATTATTTTGGGCATGGATTGGCTATCCAAATACCGAGGAACCCTTGACTGTGCCCGAAGAATCATCGCACTAGCCACCCAAGGCGCCAACCCTGTAAGAATTGAGATCGGACCCCTCAAACCGGTGTCTGGAGACCAAAAGACCATCCTAGCCTCCCTTACCTTGGAAAAAACCCCCGTGGTTCGGGAATACCGAGACGTTTTTCCAGAGGAACTGCCAGGAATGCCCCCTGACAGAGATATAGAATTCGTCATAAACTTAATGCCCGGTACTGCACCAATAGCCAAGCGACCCTATAGGATGCCTGCCAACGATTTAGAAGAACTTAAGAAACAAATTCAAGAACTCCAAGACAAGGGATTTATCCGCCCTAGTTCTTCTCCATGGGGAGCCCCGGTGCTGTTCGTTAAAAAGAAAGATGGTAGCCAAAGGATGTGTGTGGACTATCGCTCGCTGAACGAAGTCACAGTCAAAAATAAATACCCCCTTCCTAGAATCGATGACCTATTCGACCAACTTCAAGGGGCAAGTGTATTCTCAAAAATCGACCTCCGTTCCGGCTATCACCAACTTAAAGTACGCCCGGAAGATGTACCCAAAACCGCCTTCTCTACTCGCTATGGGCTCTATGAGTTCTTGGTCATGGCGTTTGGACTGACCAACGCCCCCGCTTATTTCATGAACCTTATGAATAAAGTATTCATGGAATACCTTGACAAGTTCGTCGTAGTGTTCATAGATGATATACTAATCTACTCCAAAACCGAGGAAGAACACGCGACCCACCTACGAATAGTGTTGGAAAAGTTAAGGGAGCACCGGCTGTATGCCAAGTACAGTAAGTGCGAGTTTTGGCTTAGGGAGGTGAGTTTTCTAGGCCACGTAATTTCAGCCGGAGGAGTAGCAGTAGACTCAACCAAAGTGGACGCAGTTACTAAGTGGCCAGCACCTCGAAGTGTAACCGAGGTACGGAGCTTCCTTGGCCTAGCTGGGTATTACCGCAGATTCATCGAAGGATTTTCTCAAATCGCCCGCCCTATGACACAACTGCTCAAAAAGGAGAAAAAGTATGATTGGACCGAAAAATGCCAAAGTAGCTTCAACCAGCTAAAAGCCAAATTAACTTCAGCCCCCATCCTTGTCTTGCCCGACATCGGGAAAGATTTCGAAGTTTACTGTGATGCTTCTCGTCACGGATTGGGAGGTGTATTAATGCAGGACAACAAGGTAGTCGCCTATGCATCACGCCAATTAAGACCTCATGAAGAGAACTACCCAACCCACGATTTGGAGCTAGCATCCGTAGTTCATGCCCTAAAAATTTGGAGGCACTATCTGATCGGTAACCGCTGTAATATCTTCACTGATCACAAAAGCCTAAAGTACATCTTTACTCAGGCTGACCTCAACCTACGCCAAAGAAGATGGCTAGAGTTAATTAAGGATTATGACTTGGACATCCACTACCATCCAGGCAAGGCTAATGTGGTAGCTGATGCCTTAAGCAGGAAACCCGCATGTAACATGCTAAGGGCCCAAGACCTACCGCCCACCTTGGAAGCTGAGTTCGCCCGCCTCAACCTAACCATGGTGAAGCAAGGGAGTGTGGCAAACCTAGAGCTTCAGCCACAACTCCTGGCCCAAATCAAGGACAGCCAAAATCAAAGCAAGGAGGTAGAAAAGATTAAGGATCAGATGAAGGGAGGAAAGGCCAAAGAATTCAGGTTGGATGAGCAAGGAATCCTTTGGTATAAACATCGGTTGTTCGTGCCCGCCGGAAAGAATTTTTGAAAGACTATCCTCACGGAAGCCCACGATTCGGCCTACTCCATCCACCCCGGAAGCACAAAAATGTACCAAGATATAAAGCAAGAATATTGGTGGCCCGAAATGAAACGGGACGTTGCGGAATACGTCGCCGTATGCGACATCTGCCAAAGGGTCAAGGCTGAACACCAGCGCCCGGCTGGGTTGTTGCAACCATTAAAAATTCCGGAATGGAAGTTTGACGAAATTGGTATGGATTTCATAGTGGGACTACCCAAGACCGCTTCAGGTTGTGATTCCATCTGGGTAATCATAGACCGCCTGACGAAAGTAGCCCGTTTTATACTAGTTAGGACGACCTACAGCGCGGCTCGATTAGCCGAGTTGTTTATAGCAAAAATAGTATGCCTCCATGGTGTCCCAAAGCGGATTATCTCAGACCGAGGCGCGCAGTTTACCTCTCACTTTTGGGATCGGTTCCATGAAGCACTAGGCAGTCACCTTGCCTTTAGCACAGCCTACCACCCCCAAACCGACGGCCAGACGGAGAGAACCAACCAAGTTCTAGAGGATATGTTGCGCGCTTGTGTTATGGATTTCACAACGGACTGGGAAAAATGTCTGCCCTATGCGGAATTTTCATATAACAATAGCTACCAAGCAAGCTTGAAAATGTCCCCCAACGAAGCCTTGTACGGCCGGAAATGCCGTACCCCATTGATGTGGTCAGAAGTTGGAGAGGCCTCCGTCTTCGGACCCGACGTCGTGAGAGAAGCTGAAGAAAAGGTGCGATTAATAAAAGACCGCCTTCAAGCCGCCCAAGCCAGGCAGAAGAGTTATGCGGACACTAGGCGACGGGAATTAACTTTTGAGGTTGGGGATTACGTGTATCTCAAGGTATCACCCCTACGAGGAACCCGGCGTTTTAAGGTAAAAGGCAAGCTGGCACCGCGTTATGTGGGACCATACCCAATAATAAGCCGACGTGGCCAAGTCGCCTATGAGTTAAAACTGCCAGAAACCTTATCCGACGTCCATCCCGTGTTCCACGTCTCTTAACTAAAAAAATGCCTCCGCATACCAGAAGAGCATACCTTAGTGGAAACCCAAGAAGTAAACCCCGACCTCACATATCCGGAGAAACCGATCAAAATCTTAGAAGAAGCTGAAAGGAGAACCCGCTCTAAAACCATTAAATTGTACAAAGTTCTGTGGAGCAATCACTCGGAAGACGAAGCCACCTGGGAACGAGAGGAATACCTGAAGAGTAGATACCCCGACCTCTTCTAGAAAAGGTAAGCAATCTCGAGAACGAGATTATTTTTAGGGGGGTAGGTTTGTAACACCCTGGGGAAATTCCTAAATAAAAATACACCGATCAAAAATCATTTCTGTTTTATGTTTAAATTTTTGCATCATGCCGACAGTTTCTTTGTTTTATGCCAGTGCCAAACTTTATTGAAATTTACCAATTTTTCTACTCCTCTGATCTTCTGGTTTGTGTCCCAAGATTTTCACTCTAACCAAAATTAGTTTTACTCCAAAAAGTCCGCGTAAGCTCCCTCTACTATGGCCTTCTTGTTGCTAGGCTTTTTCTGGAAAAAGTCCATGTTACCTCCCCAAGCCCTTTCATTCCTATTAGGTTGAAAAGATAAAAGTCTAATTTTCCCCCATACTATTTTCGACGACGACGTCGTCGCACGCCGCGCCGCTACGAAGAGGCCGTTACGACATCACCGGCTGTCGCCTTCCGCTCCCGTCTCACCGGCGAGCTTGCCGTCCATTCCATACGCATCCCGCCCAACCTCGCACCGCCACGAGCCATGCAGCAAGCCAGTTGTGCATGCGCATGCATGCAGGCAAGCCAGCCACGAGCAAGCACCATGCAACTAGCTAGCTATGCGTATGCCTGCATGCAAGCAGCTAGTCGAGCCCAAGCTAGCATGCATGCAACAGCCTATGCACGTACACCGGACGACGCTCCTATCGGACGACGGTGGCCCCCGTCGTGTTACCGTCGCCGTCTTCCGTTTCGGTAGGTGGCGACGGCAGGTAGCACAGGAGCCAGCCCTTGTCTCCCGAACGGCGATAGTCGATGCAGCATACGCGCCAACCCGCGCGGCCGCTGCAACTACCCCGTTCCTGTCCTCATGGCCATTCAAGACGAGCTCGTGCGGTGAAGCCTATATAAGGGCAACCATAGCCAATACGCAACCCGTCCCTTTCCATCCTCTCTTCTCCTCCTCCTGGCTTTGTTTCTCTTCAGTCACACCCTTCCGCGCACACGCCGCCATCTCTCCGCTTGCTCCGCCGCGGCCGGCTTCGGCTGGGCCTCAGTTGAGCAAGAGGACGGATAGGCCGCCGCGCCGTCATTTGAACCCGAGAACGACTGACTTATCGAACGGCTAATCCCTAACATCTAACCCGCTGACTTCTAACTCACTAACCCGCTGACTTCTAACTCACTAACCCGCTGACTTCTAACTCGCTGACCCCTGACACCTAACTTGCACTAATCCGCTAACATTTATTCCTTAACGCTGTGTGTTCGTTTGTTGCCGAGCGAACACGTGGTGGGCGAGGACGATCCGCGGGTCGACCGGCCCCAGGCAGTACCTCGACGACCGTAGTTCGTGCGAGGACCGTCGGCCGGTACGCCGCTACCCGGCTGCCGCAAGGTGAGCTCCCCTCCTGCTCTTCCTCTTGCTTTCGTTTCCTTACCGCATTTCTCGTCTACCGTCGTTACCGCGGCACGGTGGCGTCGTGAGACGTAACACCGTAACCATTCCTTGCGCGACCGCCCTTCGCAGCGATCGCCGCATCACAGCCGGCCGTGCATACGCCATATAGCTAGCGGGCCGAACGTGTGCATGCATGCATGCAAGCAGCTAGCTAACTGCAGGTATGCGCATGCATGTATGCATGCAGCCACCCGAGCCGTCCTGGTCGCCGTCCGCCGGCCGCGACGGCTATAAAAGCCACTGCCCCATCTTCGTCCTCCTCAGCCTCCAAGCCAAATGCCGACACCCGCAAACCGTCCCAGCCTCCACTCGGCCGACGCCGCCGTACCGCTTGCAACCGCTCCTGCCGACCGAGCCTCGGCCGAGCCGCGTCTGTGCCGCCTCGAGCCGTTCGGCCATCGGTCGGCCAAGCCGCCCGGGACGCCCCCCCGGCCGTCGTCCGGCCGAGCCGTAAGCCGTTTCGGCCTCCGCTCGGCCGTGCCACCCCTGCCGAGCCACCGGCTGCTCCAGCCGGCAGCACGCCACCCGGCCTCCTCCTGGCCATGCCGCGCAAGCCAAGCCGGCACCAACCCGGCCCCGGCCTCCTCCAGCCCGGCCGCGCGCCACCGGCCGCGCGCAGCTGCCGCCCCGTAGCCGTGCCGGCCAGCCGCAGCCACCAGCCCGGCCGGCTGCAGCTCTGCCGCAGCCGCCGCGCCGCCTGCGCGCATCCCCAACCGCGCGCCGTCCCCGGCCTGCACCGCCGGCGCCGCTCCGCCCTGCCGAGCCGCGCGCCGCCGCCCCCGGCCGAGCCGCGCTGCCCGGCCGCCGCACGCGCGCGCCGCGCCACCCGCGTGCTGCCACCGCGCGCCCGCAGCCGCCGTACCGCCCGGGCCGAGCCGCGCCGTTGCCTGCGCGCTCCTAGCCGCGCGCCCACGCCGCCGCCGGCGCCGCTCCACCCCCGGCCGCGCCGCGCCCAGCCGCCCCACCGCCGGCGCCCTCTCGCTCGGCGCCCTCCTCTCCTCCCGGCAAGGACAGCAGAGGAAGCAGGAGAAAAGAAAGAGAGAAGAAGGAGAGAGAAGAAGGAAAGGAAGAAAAAGAAAAAGAAAAGGAAAAGGAGGTGGGACCCACTAGTGGGCCCCACATTTATTCTCTCCCCGCGGGCCCCACTCTGACCTAGAACTTGCGAAAGTCTATATTGCCTCCCTCCCGATGTCGGGCTAAGCCCATGAAAATCCCTACAAGTCTACTTGATGTCCCTCAACTTCATTGGGCTAGCCGACCTGATATTATATCCACAAGTCCATGTAACCTCCCTTTGGTTCCTCGGACCAAGACCATGAAGTCACTTATAGAAGTCTATACAATGTCCCTACTCATCCATTGGGCTGCCGACTAAAAAGTCGACATTAACTCCCTAGCCGACCTCCCTCATCTCTGGGCTAAAGCCCAAGCCCTCCCAAAACCAAGTCCACATTGCCTCCCTCTTACTTCACAGCCAAAAGAATATTCTTGGGAATATTCCTTTCCAACTTAATAAATTCATTTCGCATTCCAGAAAATCCATTAATCTTCCAAAATTCATATCTCCTCAACCGTAAGTCCAATTGACTCCGTTCAACTTCCATAATTTTTCTAAAAATGTGATCTATCCAATGGCACAATTAGTTTATAATAGTTATTATCCGCTTTATAGGGTTTTGGATGTTTTTCTCTTTTCGATCGCGTAGTGGATGATCCGGAAATTCTACTGACGCGGGATTGTTGGAAGATATAGGAACCTAAAAGCAAGGCAAGTCACTACGCCCCCTTCCTCGAACATGTTGATCCTATTTTTATAAATGTGTTGATTGCAAATAAAATTGCATGCTAATTATAAAACGCGTACCTACATTTGCTTAAAGCCTTACCTTTGATATTGTTTATCCTTATGTATTTACACACCTTTGTTACCTGAGTATATTACTTTACGCGTGATTATTTACTCACTGCTTAGCCCTGCTTACATAGACGTTATACACTCCATATGTGGGATATGTGGATGTGGTTACACTGATCACTCGATGGGAGTGATTGATAGAGATCGGGTGGAGACATAAGCGCCACCCACAGCATGAAAACCTTTGTGAAAACCCAAAAACTTAATTAAACAAAAGTGATTTCGACTGGGGCGGCACGGATAGAATATGGGTGGTTATGGGAACGGTAAGCCGCCGACCCTGGTCAGTTAAGGACCGAGTCAAGAAGCTAAGCAGGAAACGAACCGAGTACGACCACACTTCTTGAGTGGGGTTAGACCCGGTGGACTAGGTTATTCTCGTGG
Organism: Oryza officinalis; assembly: GCA_008326285.1. Classification (NCBI taxonomy): domain Eukaryota; kingdom Viridiplantae; phylum Streptophyta; class Magnoliopsida; order Poales; family Poaceae; genus Oryza; species Oryza officinalis. The sequence goes on along the minus strand of BDMV01000001.1, from coordinate 56,852,185 downwards.
GGTGGCACCCCAGACATGGTAGGTTCTGGATATCGGTATGGAAATGTGGAAGTGTGTGGCTTAATGACGTCAAGCTTTATATATGTATGATGTAACCTTCAATCTCGGGAGCGCCAGGACTCCCCTCACAACCGGCTCGAGGTAGGAATGTGGCGCCGGGGGTGCAATGGGGATTCATAGTCCTTGGAGCGGGTGCCGCCATGCGAGGGTAACTGAAAAACCGGGCCGTGACAAGTCTCATGTGTTGGCTGAGTCACGGAGTGTGGGATTAAAAGCGTACATCCACTGCAGTGTGAGTAAATTAAACTATTCGAATAGCCGTGCTCGCGGTTAATGAGCGCCGGGACTTGCATTACTCTTGACTAGCCTCGTCAAGTTGTAATATTGCTTAAAATATGATGGGTGTGGAAGGTGTGACCTTGCCTGATATGCAAAAAGGTCATAGTGGTTAAAATTGTGGAAATTGGATGCGAGGGTAAACCGGACCAAGCGAGGCTTGGGGAAGGTGGATGAACCCCCGCAGGTTAATGATAACTTCAACTTAACGTGGTTTTCAGTTAAAACTATTGTGGGATAGGTTTGTGAAATAATTTGTGAAAACTAGCTTTATGCAAATTAACCAAGCCATCCTTGAACCCCTATGAACATTATATGCATTCTGTAGTGGTGGCTTGCTGAGTACGGTTGGTACTCACTCTTGCTTATTTACATCTTTTAGAAAGGTGTTGGTGTCGACCTGTACATGTGCTATGCTGGCAAGGAGTTACCGAGGACGGTGGAATAGGGACCTAGGTTCACCAGTCGATGCGTGTGGGATAAGATGGACCGCCGCTGCTTCGCTTCCGTTACTTCATTTAGTTGTTTTGGTATTTTGTGTTGCTGTCGACCATGCTTGGTCTATTCGGGTTCCATTTGGGCTACCCTTGTATTATTAATATATTGTAAGACCTGTAAAACGATGTCAGCTTGAGATATACAACTGTGCCATGTGTGTACCATCTACTGATCCAGGGAATGGTATTGTAATACACATGGGGTTCTCGGTATACAAAACCGGGGGCTCACAATGTGCTACCACCCTCCCCTGCTGCGCATGCCAACCAGCCGCCTCCCGAGCCACCGGCGCNGGAGATGGCGCCCGGAGCTCCTTCGGGCGCCCTCGGCTGCGGCGGCGGCGGACGGCAAGGACGGCGACGGCAGCGAGGCGGAGTGGAGCGGGCTCGGGTGGAAACGGCAATGGCGGCCCGGCGGAGGGGTGTTTTGTAGGGGGGGTTAGGTCGGTTTGGTCGGGGGGGGAAGAGGCGGTTCGCGGAGGTCGGTTTGGGACGCGGAGAGGGGACCGGCGCACTCCGGCGCTAGCGGCCAACGGCGGCAGCGGTGACGCCGGCCGGTCGGGAAAAAGGGGAAAAGGGGAAGAGAAAGGAGGCTTGCCTCCTAGCCGATTTGGGTAAGGGCGCGCGCGCGGGGAGAGAGAGAGCGCGGACCGGCTCGGGCGCGGACCGGGCCGAGCGGCCTGGCGCGGCCCAGCGGGGAGAGAGGCGAGGCCGAAGGGGTTGGGCCGGTGGCGGCCCGAGAAGGAGAGGAGAAGGAGGGAGCAGGCCGAGAGGGGCTGGGCCGGCAGCGGCCCGAGGGAAAGGAGAGAGAGGTAGGCCGGGAAAGGGGGACAGCCCGGGTCAAGGGAGGTGAACCAGACTTTTCCAGAGAAACAGAAAGAGGGAGTTTGAGGGCTCGGATTCGAAATCCGATTTCGCGGTTTTCTCCGGGATTGAACTGAGAGGGGAAACACGAGACCTTGGCACACAACAAGACTCAACCGAAGAGCAAATTTTCGCAATTAGGGTTTTTAGCAGATTAGTTTTTCCCGCTAACGCCGCGACAAAACGGGCGTTACAGACCCACTAGTGGGCCCCACATTTATTCTCTCCCTGCGGGCCCCACTCTGACCTAGAACTTGCGAAAGTCTATATTGCCTCCCTCCCGATGTCGGGCTAAGCCCATGAAAATCCCTACAAGTCTACTTGATGTCCCTCAACTTCATTGGGCTAGTCGACCTGATATTATATCCACAAGCCCATGTAACCTCCCTTTGGTTCCTCGGACCAAGACCATGAAGTCACTTATAGAAGTCTATACAATGTCCCTACTCATCCATTGGGCTGCCGACTAAAAAGTCGACATTAACTCCCTAGCCGACCTCCCTCATCTCTGGGCTAAAGCCCAAGCCCTCCCAAAACCAAGTCCACATTGCCTCCCTCTTACTTCACAGCCAAAAGAATATTCTTGGGAATATTCCTTTCCAACTTAATAAATTCATTTCGCATTCCAGAAAATCCATTAATCTTCCAAAATTCATATCTCCTCAACCGTAAGTCCAATTGACTCCGTTCAACTTCCATAATTTTTCTAAAAATGTGATCTATCCAATGGCACAATTAGTTTATAATAGTTATTATCCGCTTTATAGGGTTTTGGATGTTTTTCTCTTTTCGATCGTGTAGTGGATGATCCAGAAATTCTTCTGACGCGGGATTGTTGGAAGATATAGGAACCTAAAAGCAAGGCAAGTCACTACGCCCCTTTCCTCGAACATGTTGATCCTACTTTTATAAATGTGTTGATTACAAATAAAATTGCATGCTAATTATAAAATGCGTACCTACATTTGCTTAAGCCTTACCTTTGATATTGTTTATCCTTATGTATTTACACACCTTTGTGACCTGAGTATATTACTTTACGCGTGATTATTTACTCACTGCATAGCCCTGCTTACATAGACGTTATACACTCCATATGTGGGATATGTGGATGTGGTTACACTGATCACTCGATGGGAGTGATCGATAGAGATCGAGTGGAGACATAAGCGCCGCCCATGGCATGAAAACCTTTGTGAAAACCCAAAAACTTAATTAAACAAAAGTGATTTCAACTGGGGCGGCACGGATAGAGTATGGGTGGTTCTGGGAACGGTAAGCCGCCGACCCTGGTCAGTTAAGGACCGAGTCAAGAAGCTAAGCAGGAAACGAACCGAGTACGACCACACTTCTTGAGTGGGGTTAGACCCGGTGGACTAGGTTATTCTCGTGGGGTGGCACCCCAGACATGGTAGGTTCTGGATATCGGGATGGAAATGTGGAAGTGTGTGGTTTAATGACGTCAAGCTTTATATATGTATGATGTAACCTTCAATCTCGGGAGCGCCAGGACTCCCCTCACAACCGGCTCGAGGTAGGAATGTGGCGCCGGGGGTGCAATGGGGATTCATAGTCCTTGGAGCGGGTGCCGCCATGCGAGGGTAACTGAAAAACCGGGCCGTGACAAGTCTCATGTGTTGGGTGAGTCACGGAGTGTGGGATTAAAAGCGTACATCCACTGCAGTGTGAGTAAATTAAACTATTCGAATAGCCGTGCTCGCGGTTAATGAGCGCCGGGACTTGTATTACTCTTGACTAGACTCACATGTTTTTAATTTGGTTAGAAGTAGTTGGGATAAATACAACATGAGTGACCTTGCCCCATGCGTGGGAAGGTTACATTGTGATGAAGGAACTTCTAATTAATGACAACCTTTACATAGCGGCAATTCTTTTTATGATTAAAACTGCTAGGCCATAGGCTTGTAAAATAACTTGCGAAAACTGGCTTTACGCAAATAAACCAAAACCTGCCTTGGATCCCTATATGCATTGGTTGCATTTCTATAGTGGTGACTTGCTGAGTACGGTTGGTACTCACCCTTGCATATTTCTACCCTTTTAGCTCTTGATGATGAGGACATGCCAGTCGAACTGATCCCTGAGGAGGGGGATGGTACGGAGGAACCATAGGGACTAATCCCCAGTTAATGCCTGTGGAGTATAGATGGACCGCCGCAGCCTCGCTTCCGCTATCCTATGTTATTTGGTATTGTATCCGGTCAGACACGGCCTATTAGAACCTACTCGGGTTCCCATGTAATATTTGGTATTGTAAGACTATGCGATGCAGACTATGTGTACCAGAGTTGTAATGTGTGTATACCAACCTACCGATCCAGGGAGTTGGTATTTGTAAACACATATGGTTTCCTGTGCTATAAAATCAGGGGCCAACACTCGGCCTGCAGGCGGCGGGGCAAAAAGAGGAGAGAAGTGGTGAGCGGCCAAGGCGGCGCTTCGGGAAGGTAGCTAGGGGCACAGGGAGAGTAGCGGCGTGAGGAATCGACGGGTCTCAAGCCAACGGTGGCGCTCGGCCGTACGCGGCGATGGAGAAAGCAGAACAACAGCGGGAGGAGAGAAGAGAGAAGGCTAGCGGCCACGGGGAGTTTGGGAAGGAGAAGGTCTCCAGGAGGGCGATGGCGAGCGGACTTGATGAGAGACCAACAAGCGGCGACACTTGAACGGTCACGCCGGAGGCGGAACAGGATCGACGGCGGTGGCTAATTTTGATGAGCAAACGACCGAGGGGATGTGTTCGAAAGTTGTAGACAGAGTGGGACGGGAGAAACGACCGAGGGTGAGGTATCGTCACCAGCGGCGGCGGTTTGGTGGTGAGAACGAGGATGCCGGCGGCGGAACGCGACTAGGCTTCATAAGGGTGAAGTTCCAGAGATAGCGCGTCACCAGGGACATGGTGGCGGAGCTCGATTTCGTGAGCACGAATGTGACGCCGACGTGGCGCGGTAGGCGTTCGGACGAGGAGGAGAAAGGGAGGCATCGAGGTGGGGGCTTGGGGGCGATAGAGGATGGTGACCACGACGGCGAACTTGGCTCGACGAGGAAGACAAGCGAATTGGCCGGGCAGCGGCGACCGACAATGATGAAGGCGGTAGTGCCCCGCTCCAAGGAGTTCAGGCAAGGGAGGAAGGGAGGAGGGGTGTGGTTTATATAGGTGCCGGGCTTGGAGTGGCTTGGAAGAGAAGGGAACCCAAGGGGAGCTTGCTGGCACGGTCAAAGGTGAGGCGTTGGGTGGCAGCGGCGGCATCATGGTGCTCGGCCTCCCCGCTTTGGTCACTTGCGGTGTAGGGCGACGGGGACCGATGGTGACGATGGCAATGCCGGCAAAAAAAGGGGGAGCGTGGTTGGCGGCAATCGGTGACAAGGTGGTCGCCGCGGCAAGCGGTTGGCACGGTGACGCAGGCTCATCCTCCGGTAGGCCACGACGCGTCATGCGTGCGGGAGACCGTGGACGGCGGGCGAAATTCGAATGGCGATGGCACGTAGAGAGAAAGAGAGAAGTGGCGCGGGCGTGTGGAAGGAGACGCGCCTCCGCGTCGGCACGTGTGGCGCACGTGCGTCTGGGATCAAGACAGGCCGGTGGCCTAGCGGGCTGCGGCTGGGCCAAGAAGGGTGGCACGTGGCCCAGGCGAGTGTAACACCCTGAGGAAATACCTAAATAAAAAAAATAATACACCGGTCAAAAATCAGTTCTGTTTTATTTTTAAATTTTTGCATCATGCCGACAGTTTCTTTGTTTTATGCCAGTGCCAAACTTTTATTGAAATTTTCCAATTTTTCTACTCCTCTGATCTTCTGGTTTTTGTCCCAAGATTTTCACTCTAATCGAAAATTAGTTTTACTCCAAAAAGTCCGCGTAAGCTCCCTCTACTGTGGCCTTCTTGTTGCTGGGTTTTTTCTGGAAAAAGTCCATGTTACCTCCCCAAGCCCTTTCATTCCTATTAGGTTTGAAAAGATAAAAGTCTAATTTTCCCCCATACTATTTTCGGTGACGACGTCGCCGCACGCCGCGTCGCTACGACGAGGCCGCTACGACATCACCGGCTGTCGCCTTCCGCTCCCGTCTCACCGGCGAGCTTGTCGTCCATTCCATACGCATCCTGCCCAACCTCGCACCGCCGCAAGCCATGCAGCAAGCCAGTTGTGCATGCGCATGCATGCAGGCAAGCCAACCACGAGCAGGCACCATGCAACTAGCTAGCTATGCGTATGACTGCATGCAAGCAGCTAGTCGGGCTCAAGCTAGCATGCATGCAACAGCCTATGCACGTACACCGGGCGACGCTCCTATCGAACGACGGTGGCCCCCGCCGTGTTACCGTCGCCGTCTTCCGTTTCGGTAGGTGGCGACGGCAGGCAGCACAGGAGCCAGCCTTGGTCTCCCGAACGGCGATAGTCGATACAGCATGCGCGCCAACCCGCGCGGCCGCTGCAACTACCCCGTCCCTGTCTTCATGGCCATTCAAGACGAGCTCGTGCGGTGAAGCCTATATAAGGGCAACCATAGCCGAATACGCAACCCGTCCCTTTCCATCCTCTCTTCTCCTCCTCCTTGCTTTGTTTCTCCTCAGTCACACCCTTCCGCGCACACGCCGCCATCTCTCCGCTTGCTCCGCCACGGCCGGCTCCGGCTGGGCCTCAGTTGAGCAAGAGGACGGATAGGCCACCGCGCCGTCATTTGAACCCGAGAACGACTGACTTATTGAACGACTAATCCCTAACATCTAACCCGCTGACTTCTAACTCACTAACCCGCTGACTTCTAACTCGCTAACCCCTGACACCTAACTTACATTAACCCGCTAACAATTATTCCTTAACACTGTGTGTTCGTTTGTTGTCACCGATCGAACACGTGGTGTGCGAGGACGATCCGCGGGTCGACCGTCCCCAGGCCGTACCTCGACGACCGTAGTTGTACGAGGACCGTCGCCCGGTACGCCGCTACCCGGCTGCCACAAGGTGAGCTCCTCTCCTGCTCTTCCTCTTGCTTTCGTTTCCTTACCGCATTTCTCGTCTACCGTCGTTACCGCGGCACGGTGGCGTCGTGAGACGTAACACCGTAACCATTCCTTGCGCGGCCGCCCTTCGCAACGATCGCCGCATCACAGCCGGCCGTGCATGCGCCATATAGCTAGCGGGCCGAACGTGTGCATGCATGCATGCAAGCAGCTAGCTAACTGCAGGTATGCGCATGCATGTATGCATGCAGCCACCCGAGCCACCCTTGTCGCCGTCCGCCGGCCGCGACGGCTATAAAAGCCACTGCCCCGTCTTCGTCCTCCTCAGCCTCCAAGCCAAATGCCGACACCCGCAAACCGTCCCAGCCTCCACTCGGCCGACGCCGCCGTACCGCTTGCAACCGCTCCTGCCGACCGAGCCTTGACCGAAGACTCTCTCCCGCGGGACCCGCCGGTGGGCCCCACTGTCTTGACTCTCTCCCGCGGGCCTTGACCGAAGACTTTTAAAAAGTCTACAATACCTCCCTCTTCTATGTCGGGCCGAAGACTTTTAAAAAAAAAGTCTACGAATACTCCCTCTACTTCATTGGGCCAACCGGCCTAACAATCTCTCCACAAGTCCATATCTCATCCCACTTAGTCCTCGGGCCGAAGCCCACCAACAGCCTCCCTCCTCGACGAAGTCTAATTTATACCCCCCTACTCACCCAACTCTCCTCTCGAAGTCTGTATTACCCCCCCTAACCGACCTACATCACCTTTGGGCTAAGGCCAAAGCTCTCCCAAAATAAAAGTCCAACATGACTCTCTCTGAGCCTCTCAGCCAAATAATATTCCCAAGAATATCCCTTTCCAAATTAATAAATCCATTTCCGTATTTCAGAAAATCCATTAATCCTTCAAATCTGTATCTCCCTCGTTTTAAGTCGAATTTGAATGAAACTCCCGTCAAAATCTTTCAAAAAAAATCAAGATCTACGCAATGGCACTGGTTTGGTTATTTTCCTTTTTGGAATTTTTGGCTCTTTTTGTGTTAGTGAGTAGTTCGTGACGTTATTATTCGACCGGACAAGGTACATCTGCGAGGAGGAAATTGAGCCAATTGATAACGAACCCTCAAGTGAGCAAGGCAAGTCACTACGCCCCCTTCCTCGAACATGTTGATCCTATTTTTATAAATGTGTTGATTGCAAATAAAATCGCATGCTAATTATAAAACGTGTACCTACATTTGCTTAAAGCCTTACCTTTGATATTGTTTATCCTTATGTATTTACACACCTTTGTTACCTGAGTATATTACTTTACGCGTGATTATTTACTCCCTGCTTAGCCCTGCTTACATAGACGTTATACACTCCATATGTGGGATATGTGGATGTGGTTACACTGATCACTCGATGGGAGTGATTGATAGAGATCGGGTGGAGACATAAGCGCCACCCACAGCATGAAAACCTTTGAGAAAACACAAAAACCTAATTAAACAAAAGTGATTTCGACTGGGGCGGCACGGATAGAATATGGGTGGTTCTGGGAACGGTAAGCCGCCGACCCTGGTCAGTTAAGGACCGAGTCAAGAAGCTAAGCAGGAAACAAACCGAGTACGACCACACTTCTTGAGTGGGGTTAGACCCGGTGGACTAGGTTATTCTCGTGGGGTGGCACCCCAGACATGGTAGGTTCTGGATATCGGTATGGAAATGTGGAAGTGTGTGGTTTAATAACGTCAAGCTTTATATATGTGTGATGTAACCTTCAATCTCGGGAGCGCCAGGACTCCCCTCACAACCGGCTCAAGGTAGGAATGTGGCGCCGGGGGTGCAATGGGGATTCATAGTCCTTGGAGCGGGTGCCGCCATGCGAGGGTAACTGAAAAACCGGGCCGTGACAAGTCTCATGTGTTGGGTGCGTCACGGAGTGTGGGATTAAAAGCGTACATCCACTGCAGTGCGAGTAAATTAAACTATTCGAATAGCCGTGCTCGCGGTTAATGAGCGCCGGGACTTGTATTACTCTTGACTAGACTCACATGTTTTTAAATTGTTTAGATGAAGTTGGGATAAATACAACATGGGTGACCTTACCCCATGCGTGGGAAGGTTAGATTGTGATGAAGGAACTTCTAATTAATGACAACCTTTACATAGCGGCAATTCTTTTCATGGTTAAAATTGCTAGGCCATAGGCTTGTGGAATAACTTGCGAAAACTGGCTTTACGCAAATAAACCAAAACCTGCCTTGGATCCCTATATGCATTTGTTGCATTTCTATAGTGGTGACTTGCTGAGTACGGTTGGTACTCACCCTTGCATATTTCTACCCTTTTAGCTCTTGATGATGAGGACATGCCAGTCGAACTGATCCCTGAGGAGGGGGATGGTACGGAGGAACCATAGGGACTAATCCCCAGTTGATGCCTGTGGAGTATAGATGGACCGCCGCAGCCTCGCTTCCGCTATCCTATGTTATTTGGTATTGTATCCGGTCAGACACGGCCTATTAGAACCTACTCGGGTTCCCATATAATATTTGGTATTGTAAGACTATGCGATGCAGACTATGTGTACCAGAGTTGTAATGTGTGTATACCAACCTACCGATCCAGGGAGTTGGTATTTGTAAACACATATGGTTTCCTGTGCTATAAAATCAGGGGCCGACAGCGAGGAGGGAAGGAAGGGAAAGAGTGGGTTGGGCTAGCCGGGAGGAATGGAGGAGGGATGGCCCAAGTGTTAACACCAGAATTTGGTAAACCTCGAAGTCCCCATCGGCCCAAGGTTCATATCGGCTTGAAACTAGTATCGGCCTAAAATTCTACATCGGCCGATGGGGGTTTTCTTAAACCAATCACTAACAACAGTCGGATTCTTGTTAGAGTCGGGAAGATCTTATCCAGAGAAGACCGAGTTTGAGGAGGATGCGGCTTGTATCTATTAATTAGGAAGAATTTGTTAGTTTTCTTTTTATCTTTAGGAAAGTGTGTTTAGTGTCCAATAAGGACTTTATCTGTTTTCTTTTATCTTTAGAAAAGTTTGAGTCGTATTCTGTTAGGATCTTTGTTAGCCTATGGGTATAAATATGTAAGCCTGGGGTTTATGTAATTTTTATCACACGATCAATACAACTTCGGCACATCGCCACCTTTTTACTTTCGTCTTCTTCGACGAATTCATGCCCTTCCTACGAGGGGTAAGTCTCGTTATGGCTGCCTGCGCTGTCGGGGTTAGGGCTTCGACATTCTGATCTCGGCAACGTAAGCACTTACTATCATATATCTTAGTCAATCTGATTTAGCTTCTTGATTTCATTGTATCGGCCGAGATTCGTTTTAAGGTTTATGCCGGTATCGACCAAATCACCTCGCTAGATTAGATTGGCTAAGGTATCCACCACCCTGAAAATCAGTCAAGGGCTTAATTGTCTAGGTCTTGCGTTTCTTTTCATACTTAGTGCTACATCAGTTCAGTTTGATCTACTAAGTCATGATTAGAACCGTAATCTCTAGCCTGTTTGTTGGCTGTCAATAAGGGTTTCATCGGGGTTTCAGCCGATGAGTTATCTTAACGTTGCATCGGCCCACGAGTTTTATGCATGGAGATTGGTCCTGGCCGATGACAACAGAGTATTTATTGCATATCTTTTGGATGTTGTGTCATCGGACCTCTGGCCGATGTGTGCTTCAATCTTTAGATCAATATTTATTTTATCATATGATTGGTTTATGCTATATTATATTGTTATATTATCATGTTATCGTCGGCCGATCGTTTCTATATAGATGTTTGCTCAGTACACAGCCGATGGATTAAAACCCTAACTACATCGGCTGGCATCGGCATCGGCTGGAACTACTCCATCGGCCTACCAGCCGATCAGCTGTTTTTGCCCTATTGGCCTATCGGCTGATATCTTTGGTCATCGGCCTATCGGCCGATAGACCTTTTATTCTGTTATTTCGTATATCTTGTTAGTGGCAGGATCAAACTGACTGGCACGCCCGCGCTTCATCAATTTTAGGACCTGCACTGGAGCTAAGCAGATCTCTCAGGCCTTCATGTGTCCGCACGCCGGATCCTCATCGGCGGTACGGATTCGGCGTCAACACCAAGACACCTAGGGAGGCAAAATAGACTTTTGGAGAGAAATTAAATTGGAGAAATTTTGGGATATATTTGTGTTGGGATTTGAATTCAAATTTGATTTTTGATCTCAAAAGTTCAAGCTAGAGTCAAGGAAGGGATTCAAGGTGGGAATTCGATATTATGGAATTGAGAGAAATATTTGGCAAAAAATTCAAAGGAAGGAAGGTTTAAATTTTGGAATTTGATTTTGCGAGGCTCGAATTTGGATTTGAGAATTTTTGAGGTGTTGATTTTTGATATCGTGGAGAGGGAATCAAGAAGAGATTTGAATTGAGATCCATGACATGACTTAGACTCACACTCAAAGAACAAAAATTTTGCGAATAGGTTCTTATTAAATTAGTTTTTAACGTCTCGCGAAAAGCGAGGCGCTACAAAAAGCATCTCTTAAGTCAAATTGAGATGCAAGTCTCTTTTCAACCCAAACTTAAAAAGCGAAATATCACTTAGTGGTTTCAAAATTATTTCAAATAAAAGATTTACAGAACAACCATGCCTCTCTTTCAAGCTTGTACTAAACACCTTAATTCCCGTGATTTGCTGAGTACATAAGTACTCACCTTGCTCTATATATAGTTTTTCTGCCTTGAAGGTGAAGTTTAAGTGAAGTGAAGATTAGGGTTTCGTCCTGATTTCTAGCCGTCGCCTGTGGTGTTGGGTGTTGGGTGTTAGTTCGTTGGTTTCGCTGCTATGGCTATTGTTGTTGATGTTGTTTCCGTGTCGTCGGTTGCATTCCTGGGCCACCCCGAGCTGCAACTTAAGTAAGTCCTCTATTTAATTTAAGAATTGTAATGATTCATAATTGTCACTGTGGGTACCGGCGCTATGTCTTGGGACTGGTACCAATATCGCGGTCTCGTAGGAAGCAGTTCGCGCCGCTTTTCCTATGACACGTCCCAGTCAAGTATCGTTGTATGGTGGTGCCGAATCGAGGTGTGACAATATGTATGTTAGTATATACTATATACAGATATTTGGTGTTTCCCTAAATCTCAGGGTATGCGATGTTTTTTACGCCGACAAAAGTTATCGTAAGGAAAGTAAATTGCTCAAAGCAAATGAGAAACAACCTGACCTGCTCACCAATTCCGGTCAGATAAGTCACCCAGGAACTTTCAACCACAAAAACTTAATCTGGGTGGATGATGTGGATTCCTTCCTCCTCTCTCACCTCTAAATGCTATTGATTTGATGATATTTTTTAAAAAAAAATTGAAAAATCAATATATCATGATTCACTTCCCATAATTTGTTTTTATTTGCAAGAAGAATGATGATGTCGTTTCATACCTCCCCACCTTGATTTGGTGTCAAATAAAATAGGAAAATCGGCAAAATAATGTTCTCTAAATTGTTTCCCATATATTTTTCTTTCACTTCGAGAAGTAAGGCGTGAATATGAGGTGAGAGTATAGGAAGTCAGGTGAAAGAGGTCGACGCCATAAACTGGCACTAAGGCTGGATGCCAACAAGATTGGCGATTTGGCGTTGAGACGTCCAACCTCGACGCCGAAGAATCAGCCGTCAAGTTTTGGGTTCATTTCTACAATAAATTACTTTTTATGTATACGTAGAATAAGTTTTTGAAAAGTGCTAGAATACATATGAAAAGTCCAGTTGCCACTACTGACGAGCCTAAGGTTGTGTTCTTTCTTCATCTTTTCCAACTCACCTTTCTTATTTTTTGCGCGCACGCTTTTTAAACTGTTAAACGGTGTATTTTTTAAAAAAAATTTTCTATATGAAAGCTGCTTTAAAAAATCATATTAATTTATTTTTCAAAAAATAGCTAATATTTCATTAATCACATGTTAACGGACTGCTCTGTTTTACATGCAGAATAAGAGGTTTGTTTCTAACCAAAGCTGCCGAACACAGCCTAAATATATTCTATCACGATCTACTGTATCTTTGTTGTGTCCATTACTGCTGCTACATGTGCCTGGCTATTCACGAAGTCCTAGCTAGTGTTTCTACTTTAAGGTGCAAGGTGTGTGCTCACTGCTCAGTACATTGACGCGAAGGACACGTTCTTTATGTACACCTACCTTGGTACTTAAGCTGGCTAGTTGACAGTGTAAGATATATTGAAACGTACTGTGTACAGTTGAGCGAAACGTAATTCTGAAGCTGTCGCTGTTCCAATCCACCAAACAAAATGTACGTGGGCGTCGGCGCCACCACGCATGGACGATGCATGTGTCCATGCTGCCATTGCTCGTGCAGACTTGCAACTCCCTACTCAGTCCAAAGGGGCCCTCCTTGCACTGTTCGCCTGAACCTCTACACAGTCTCAAGGTACCTACACGAATTAAGCTCAACAACCAAATGCCGAAACAGAGTCGGTCACACACTTGCTATACTTCACAACAGGCTAGTTTCAGGATGGCACCTCGATCAGCACCTGATCAGTCCATAAACCAAACTAGTGTGATCAGCACCTGATCTGTGTCTTGATACAGCTTTACAAAATGTGGAATCTAGAGATTTAGTTCAATATTGAAACCTTTAGTTGAGAAGCAAAGGCCAGTATAATATTCCAGCTATAGCTGTTTTGCGATACATGCGCAAACATATTCAATTCCTTACTTGGAGAACTTAATCTGACCAGGAATAGATTTCTGACCTCAAGATACCATATCAATATCCTGCCTCCGTTGCAATTGCATATCCGACTATCCGTCGGTGGCCCGTACGGGCGTTGTGCCGATCGATCTAGATAATTCAACGCGTAGCGGCTCACCTTGAAAATGCCCCACGGCGACGTCGCGACGGCCTCCCACGACTTGGCCGCAGCTACCAGACGATCAGTTGGAGGCGGCACAGTTAAACGCAGCACGAGTGATTTGGCCATTGTTCCATTTATAAGTCTGGTGTTGCAGTTCGCACCAATGCTAGTGCCCAACTCGTCACTTGGACCCAGTGCACAGCGGACTGGAGAACGTCGGCGACGGTGCACGGCAGAGTGCAGCACTAGGCACTAACATGGTAGCAGTTGTTCGATCTGTACTCTTGTCTGATCTTTGATGTGTCTTACAGCCGGCTCCTGTAAGTATAGAAACTGTACTACTGAATACTGATCAGTACTACATAACTACATATAAACCAGGTAAAATTCGAGTACAAGTTACTGGCTGGCAATGTGCAGACGTGCATTATACTTGTTGATATGGTCATATGGAGAGCATGTCAGCAAAAAGGACCACGCATACTGATAGCCAGGAGCCCAGGAGATCATGTTGTTAACTACCCTGAGCATTGAGTTTGTTGCAAGAGCACTGTCAGATCGATCGGTTGGGTTGGGAGGACGGTATGGTCTGCCCCTATGTATGGCTATTATCAGTGTATTGGAATTCAGAGATGTACTAGTCTTGCACTAAAGGCTTGCACCTAATTTCTATTCATTGATATCTCTAGCAGGAGTAGCAAATAGTAGTACAGTAGCAATCACCTTCCATCAGAAGATAACGAAATGGATTATGGTACATGATGGAATTAGTTCTGTTCACACGAACCTGATAATGCCCGTTTAAGCCTGACAAAACCACGTATCATGGACTAATGACGTATGTATGATCTTGCTCCTGTAGCTAATTAAGAATCTTTAACCGTACCGTACTGATCACATCTCCAACAACCGAAGCGAACACATCGCCAAACATTTCCTTTGCTACATCTCCAAACATATCTGAGACCACAGGGCAAAAAAAGAATTATTTATCACAGAAAATAAATATCAATCGTACTAATAAATTATGTATTCTCCTTATTTACAATACAATTACACTATAATCAAATAATTATATTGTATTTACATTTGACAAATTTTTGAAACAAATATATAGCAAAATTGTTTAAAGAATGGCAAGATGATCAACTGTTCCAAACACGTCAGGTTTCATCCGTAAACATAATCAACGCGTAATTAATGATGATTTCCATAAAACGCTAGGCAACAACAGCATGCATACAAACAACCGTTAACATCTCTCGCAACCATAAACATTTCATTTGTCACGTTCTAATCCCCATGATTACACGCACGTATACACTCGAGAAGTCGAGAGCGACCTACGCCCAACCGTCGTCGCGGCTCCAGCTTCGGAATCCGCGAAATCGCAGCATCCATGGGCTCGGACGCGCGCGCGCCCGGGTAGACAGCTCGGTGTTCTGCCGTGGCGGTGGCGGTGGCGCGGCCGGGTCGTGGTCGAGCTGTTCGGCCTTCTCTGGCGCCGTGGCCACCGAGGTGAAGAGCCACCGGCTTGACGACGACGTCGACGAGGAAACATGGACCGACGGCGCCGACCGTCGCCACGCGTGGCCGAGGGCGAGCCTCCGGAAGATGCCGGCGAGGAAGCCGATCTTGATCCGCTTGAACCTGTACCGCGTCTTGCCCGTCTTCGCCTTGCCCTGCCCCTGCGGACGACGACGTGTCGCCGTCGCCGCTGCCGCCGGCGCGCCAGCCTTGCTGCCGTGCCGGAGCAGGTACGACGGCGGCGGGGTGATGGCCGGGACGGCGCCGGCGACCATCCGGGACACGTCGACCTTGGGCGTGCCAGGCTGCGACTCCCAGATGAACGGCACCGAGCCGGGCTCAGCGGCCCAGTAGTGGCGGAAGGAGCGGCTCGCCGCGGACCTCTCCTTGGCGAGGAGCCGCTCGTAGAACTTGCCGTCCTGCTTGATCCGGAGTGGGCTCTGCGGCAGGATGCCCCGGAGCGGGCTCTTCGGCCGCGCCACCTCCGCCGCATTGGGAGGCATCTCTGCTGGTCTCTCTAGGCTCTCTGCTGCTGCTGCTTCTGCTGCGCTCGTGTGCTTGGCTTGGCTTCTTGCAGGACTCGCCGTGTCGCGGTGCGTACATGTACTAGCTGGAAGGTGTGTGCACTATGCAGCGTCTTATATAGCGGATCGTGTTCGGTGGTTGGCTGTCACTTGTCGTGCTCCCGTACGCTTGCTTGCTTCACGGCCGAGTCGAGCCAACCCGATCGCCATGTTAATCGACCACTGCACGACGCTGCATTGTTGCTACGTCAACTGGTTCGTTGCGATAGCAGAGCATACTCTGCTCCCCGTATCAGGAAGTAGCAGATATGCATTGATCGATGGGGCAGATGATTACCTGAACACTTGTCTAGATCACTAGATGAAAACCTACGATCCAACTGAACTGTAAGAGCCAATAGGCCCATGATGAAGAAGCCCAGAGCCGATGTACTGCTGGCTATAAGCTTTGATGACTGATGAGGCATTGCGTTTTGGGCGATAATTTCATGGATGAACACTGTGTCGGTCAAGTAGTTTAGCAGTCCAGCTGGGGATATCGTCATGTGATCTCCACGCGTATAAAATGCCTTGTTCTGATACTCAAGCTTCGCTATGTTCGTTAAAAAAAAAAAAAGAGCTTCACTCCGGGCCGTTGCGTGTGCTGTGTACTAGAGCGTTTCGAGGTCGCATCGTGCACAGTAACGCTTCGCCTTCCTGCCTTACACTGTCAATTTTTATTCTCTCGTTGTTACACTTCAGGGACCTGCCCGCTCGAAAGCGAACGTCGCAATTGTTCATCATGGATTTGAAATTGACGGCGCGCTGAGGTGTGGCTCAAGGAAGTGGGAAAGCCGGAAAGACCGGACGAGAATTGAATTGAGTTCAGTCGCCTCTCAACAAACCTCGGCAATTGCAATTCCGTTCGGAAAAAAATGGGTCCCGTTCGTAATCGTCTTTTTTTTCCCCTCTGAACTGTACTGGACTCGATCAATTCTAGGCCTATTTCACGAGACTACGTGTTTGCAACCAATCAAAAGGACTCTCTTTCTTCTGAACCAAAACCACACAATCTGATGGAGTGATAGCCAACCGGGCCCGTGATTATCTGTACAAAACAGCCCATCAATCTACCAAGCCCATGAATACCTCCGTGGCGTTGCCCCCATTTGGCAACTCCGCAATGCTGCTGAGGCAAATAGTAGCACATCAGTGGTGGCACACTGGCATAGGCAGTATCATTTCAGACAAATTCACACAAAAAATATGTGCTCTTCAGGTTGTCCAAGAGAGGTCCACCAGTATAAGTACATGACATTGTACAAGTCAGCAAAGTAAAACAACAACATGATGCGTATCAGGGTATGCACGTATCGTATTCGAAGAATTGTACAAGTGATCAAGAGACATCAAGTGCTAGTGCGCGGCGAGAAAATCAGCCGTTACCAGGGACGGCGAGAAAATCAACCATTACCTTGGCGGCGAGCGGGACGGCGACCAGCATCTCCACGATGGGGAGGATGCCGCTGAGGAATGCGACCCACGCCGCCGAGCTCTTGTCACGCCCGTCGTTGCAGAGCGGCCCCGCCACGCGGCCCAAGCTGGACACCACGGCGGTGAGCAGGGTGAACGCCAGGGCCTTGGTGTACAGATCGTACTCCGGCGTGCCGAACAGCGCCGCGTACGCCGCCCCGAGCATCCCGAAGCCAAACGTCGCCACGACGACGGTCGGGAGCACCTCCATCTTGCGGTCGGCCGCGGCGTCCCGGGGCGCGGCCGCCTCGTCGGCGGGCATGCTCACGGCGTAGTATATGGCGGCGATGGTGATCTCCGGGAAGAGCGCGAGCGCGGCGGCCCCACCGAGGAACTCCTGGCCGAGAGTCACCGCGGTGACCGCGAGCACGGCCATGACGCCGTCCTTGAGGTACCTCACGATGGACAGCACCTTCTCCCTGGCGCCCTGGTTCCTGAACCCGAGCGGCATGCATGTCGCCACGACCAAGAACACGCTGAGCGCCGACGCCAGGAACGACACCGAGAGGTCCAGCCGGCGTCCGCCCATCGCCTGCAGGGTGGCGTTGCTGAACGCGCCAAACACGAGCGTGGTCTGCACGGCGAAGGCCGTGGCCGCCGCGAACAGCGCGACCTTGCGGGCGCTCTTGACCTGCGCCTCGAACGCCTCGTCGCGCGCGCTGCCCTCCGTCGGAGTCGCGTGGTACGCGAGCACGCCGACGATGCCCTGCACGGGCAGCAGGTTGAGCGACAGCAAACCATTGCCTTCGCCGATGAGGACCAGGAGCAGGGAGTTCGTGGCGACGAGCGACGCGCCGCTGGTCACGCACAGGAACTGCAGGGCCCGGACGTGCCATCGGCGCAGCTGCCTGTGATCTGACAAGAACAGCTTCATGTAGATCAGCAGGAGAGCGGACAGGTACGTCATGACGAGGAAGCAGCCGCCGGCGGCCAGGACGTGGCGGTGCAGGTGGACATCTTTGCCTGCCGAGAAAGCTGCCGCGAGGATGCCGGTTGCTATGGCGATGAAGGTTTCGGCTAGTGATATGACACGCTTCAACGTCTTCTTTGTCACCTGCATTTGCAGTTCCTCGTATTCACCCTGGGAAGGATAAAAAAAAACTAGCACTAGTTATTTCCATGTTTGATTTTCCAACTAAAAGTAGTTAATCCCGTGTGCTTATGCGTTGTGGATGCCAAAGTTCCGAAGGTGAGATACACAAATGGTCGCTTATTACTCCTATTAGCTAAATCTAGCTCCCCAAGTGAAAAGCTGCCTCCTAAACGCTGTGGTCTCAAGTCCAAACACACTGAATACATGTCAGAGATGAAATCAATCGGTAAAACAAGACATGAAACTCTCTCAAAAGAAAGTTGTTTTCCTAAGAAAAGAAAGTTGTACTACTGGCTAACTAATTTTGTCAGAGTTATTTATGTACAGTATTTCAAACAAGTCCATGATCCATCCTAACAGAGTTTAGATCTTGATTTTTTTTTCTGTATTCCTTTCTCTACTTATCGGCTTTATGCAAGTTACCTCAGCATCTCGGCAGAGTCTAATAAGCAAATACCTTAAAATATTTTAGATTATTAGAATCTCTTTTAACAAGAGGTGAATTTGTTCAAAAGATATGTACATATGATTTTCATACACATGTTGTTTTAAAGGACTACCCAAATCATGCTGTTAGCTGCGTTCGAGAAAAAAAAATCATGCAGTTAGCTTCAAAAGCACGGATGTGAACAATAAGAAAATTACTAACGACAAAACAATTGACATGGCAGTTAGATTTACATCATAAAACAATCATGAAAAAAAAAACTAATTAGGAACACGAAAGTGGTCTAGATCCTTCAAATTGGACGAAAAGGTTGGTACAAAACTACAAACAAAACAAGCACGAAGCAAAAGATAAAAGAGATTGCTTCTCTTTACCTGAAAAGAATCAGAGTCCTCTTCCGTAGAGATCATCTTCCCGATGATCCACGAGACTACGAGACCGAAGCTGAGATGGTACTCGAAACTCGATAGAGTTGCTCAGAGGAGGAGATGGGGAAATGGAGGAGACGACTAAACTCTCTCTCGACTCTAGTCAACACCGAAAAACAATTGCCATTAATCTTCTTGGCAATTTCGTTCTAAAAGTTCTCAATGGGTCGTTGTCGTGTGTTAACTTTTCCTGTTTCATAGTCTGTACGTTAAAGCTTGATCAGTAGTATAAACTACTAAAAATCAATATTATCATTACACTGTTACAAAATTAAAAAATAAAGATAAAGAAATGCATCATGAAGAGTGCCAGAGTGAAAAATATCGAATAAAAGGTCGATCTGATATTATTAGTTGAATAAATAGAATAATAATGAATGAAAAAAATCCTTTAGCTGAATAAGGGACGGATGTAGCCATGTCTTTAGGTCTTTAGGTGTGGCATGCCATGGGAAGGATGGTGCAGATACATTTTTAGTCTTTTTAGAGTAGTATATACGCGTATGCCGGGCCGGTCCTAGAGGGGATGAGCAGTGCGGCCGCTTTGGGCCCCCAAATCATATGGGTCCCNTCCCCCCCCCTTCCTGGCCCAATAGTGAGGTAGTCAGGCAGGCTGCTTTGAGAAGCGATAGCGACGTTCCGAATTCCTACGACACCGATGTGATCACGCGAGATTTCCGCCGCCCACGTCGTTCTACGGCCGCACGGCATCGCGATTGCGCGTTCATCCTGCATCGGCGGCGGCGGCGCGGCGCAACCGGCAAACCACGTCCATGCGCGGCCTCGATGCTTGTTGCCGACTGCCGAGTTGCCCACTTGCCCTGGCCATCGGCTGCAACTTCTGCTGCTTGACTGATAAACCGCGGTGCATGGCTTGATCGCTTGACGATCAAGACTCAACTACTCAAGAGGTGTCCAGGTGATAAGGTGAGCATCAAGAAAATTTATACTTCAATCATTCTATCTGTTGGCTACTTTGGCTGTAGCCTGTTACGATGTACAATGCACCTTGCTAATACCTACTTGCTATGTCCTATTAATCCAGTTGGACTGGTAGTGTGTAGTCGATTCATTTACCGTATGCATCCGGACGCCCGCGATTAACAAACTAGTAAGATTTTAAATTTAGCTTTGTAGTTTCATAATTTAATTTATATGAGTTAAATCATTATAATATAAATAATGTTAGTTTTCTCAATGATCATGTCATGTCGTCAAGAAACTATTGGATGAAATTGATACCGATATCATCGTCGAGGACTATGCATCTAGAAATATCCGCAAATTTTTAAGGTAATTTGTACAACGCTTTATATAATTAATATTTTTAGATGTAATTTTAAGTGTTATCCGTAACAACTCATATGTATTGATTATTACTTATATAGTATATCAAGAGTCTCTATGTTTAGTTTCACATCTGGCCTTGAAAACTCAGAACCGGCCTGCGTGTATAGACCTTCAGTTATTCAAAAGAAGCTAATTTTCACCCAAGGATAAAACAAGCAGCCACAATATAGGTCTGCTGTTAGTAGTAGTAGCCGTTTTTGGAACATCTGCAAGCAAATGACAAACGCCCTTTACCTTATGAGTGATTTTACAGCGTATCAGGTATCATATTTTTTTATATAAAATTTATTATCTCTTATACTAAAAGATACTACCAAATTTACAATAAAAAATTGGTACCTATTTGTAACCCTCACCTTTCACGTCGAATGGTTGCAGCTTGCAGAATAGTGAGACCTTTTCCTACTACAAAATTTCTTTTGCCTGATGGCCTCCCTTCCTTGCCAGCCTCTTCGTTGTTGTGCTTTCGTGAAAGTTGAAACTCCAAACCAATCTACAAGGTCGGCAATCAGCACTAAATTTAAATTTAAAACTTTATTTTGATATATTTTTCATCGAATTTAATTTAGAACTTGACTTTGATGTATTTTTAATCAAGTGTTTTTACCATTGCTTTTAATCGTTAAGAACACGTATATAAAAGTTACTCACAAATTATTATTTTTTCTAATAAGCCGTACGGCTTATAATCAGCCTACGCGGTAGATAAGCAAGTAATCTTCGTTTCTACAGTAACAAACTACAATGACTGGAGTCAATGTGAAGCAATCGTCCAAAAATGCTCCGTATGGGGCCGGCTATCATACACTCTGTTCTGCAGTGACAGCATTTCCTTGGGGAGAGCCGATGACATGGACACGCTGCGAACCATTTCCAGTTAAACTGACGAAGGGATAAAAGGATCATCTTGCTCTAAAAAAGTCAAACATTGTCTGTTCATAAAATGTGGACGACTTTAGTTATACAAAATCCTCAATTGTCACAATGCCCTTCGCTCTCAAGCCATGTTCTTAAAGGGTTGTTTGGCAAAATAATCACCTCGGATCAAGGGAAAAATTGAACTAGTATTCCCCTCAATCGCCTTTGATTGGAGGGAATTAAAGTTTGGTTCATAACATGCGGACAACTTACAGCAAAGGTTGGAACTATTCACACAGATCTTCATTAGCTATTCGTCTGTCACACGCCTGCCACTCCAAAGTATTTGGTCTATCACATATATATACTTCCTCCGTTTTAAAATATAAAAAATTTTGAATGGATGTAACATATTCTAATATTATGAATCTAGACAAGATATAACACATCCTAATACTATGAATCTGGACATATTTCTTGTCCAGATTCTTACTGCTATGATGTGTCATGTAGGGGTGGATAACGAGCCGGCTCGGCTCGGCTCGGCTCGGCTCGGTCTAGCTCGTTAAGATAACGAGCTAGCTCGGCTCGGCTCGTTATCCAAACGAGCTAAAAACCCAGCTCGGCTCGACTTCATTCGAAAGCTCGAGCTGGCTCGTTTGGCTCGTGAGCCAATGCTGCACACCCGCACGGAGTGGTTCGCCGCACGCCCGCACGCCCGCACGGGAAGGCCGAAAGGGGATCGAGATCGCGATGAGGGGCGGCGAAGGATGAGTGGCGGCGGCAGCGATGGGCTTCGGCGGCGGATGAGTGGCGGCGGCGGCGTGGGCTTCGGCGATGAGGGGCGGCGGCAGTGATGGGCTTCGGCGGTGGCCCCAGCTATCAGCACCAGCCGCCATTCCCCCCCACCCATCCCCCGCCCGTCCCCGATGACCACCCCGTTCGCCGCCGCCGCCGTGCCCGTACCTCGCCGCGTACCGCCACACCACGCGCTCCCTCCGCTTCCTCCGCCGCTGCCTCCGCGTCTGCCCGCTCGGCCGCCCCGAGATCCGCCGCGAGCCGCGGGAGCTCCCCCGCTGCTTCCCTTGCTCCTCCCCTTCCTCCTCCTCCCCTTCCTCCAACCTCTACGCCTGCCTCTCCTGCGCCGCCGTCTTCTGCCCCACCCACGCCGCGTCGCATGCCTCCGCCTCCACATCCGGCCACCAGATCGCCGTCGACGTCGACCGCGCCGAGCTCTTCTGCGCGGCATGCGGGGATCAGGTCTACGATCCAGACTTCGACCACGCCGTCGTCCTCGCCCAATCCTCCTCCCTCCCTCCCCCCTCCGCCTCCACCTCGCCCTTCCCTTCCCCTGCTCCTACCGGGCCTATGGGCTTTCTATGGGCTTTGGGGCCTGGAGCTGGCGGCCTGCTGAGGTTGGTTTAGCTCGTTAAGGCTCGTGAGCAACTCGCGAGCCAGCTCGAGCTAGCTCGTTATCTCTAACGAGCTAAAATGCTAGCTCGGCTCATTAGGAAAATGAAACGAGTCGAGCCGAGCCGAGCCGAGCTTGTCGCGAGTCGAGCGAGCTAATGAGTCACGAGCTTTTCGTCCACCCCTAGTGTCATGTCCATTCAAAAGGATAGAGGAAATATATAAAGAGAAACAAATATTACTAGTCTGTCTAGATTCGCAGTACTATGTGGTCCGCAGATGCTAATTAGCAGCTATCCGCGCGCGCCCTCTCCCCGCGCGGCTATCACGCCCCAAACTAGCCCCGAACGGAGGCCAGCAATAGGCGATCCAAATTAACCTGTATGCCTGTACCAGTCCCAGGAAATAGCGCTGGTACAACAGGAAGACAGAATACCACAACAACAGCGGTCTCTTTATTAAGAGTAGGATTACAACCAAGGTTGGAACTGCGGACAGAACCCGAGTTCGCAACAGCATTACAAAAAGGCGGAAGCGGAAAGCGGAGACTAGCCCTAAGCCACAAGCAAAGCCTTGGGGAAGGCCGAAACCCTACTACTGCTCGAAGTCTGCTTGCTCCTGGAAGAACTCTTCCTCGCTGGGTCCACCTCTTCATCTTCGAGAACTGGGGGGGTTTAATTATATAGAGCAAGGGTGAGTACAGGAGTACTCAGCAAGTCAGGGGAATTAAGTGTTTAATGCAAGTTCAAAGGAAAGCCAGTTGTTTTTCACAATTGATTTTGGTTCAGGACTTTCAGAAACATCTAAGTGAGTGCTTCTCGACGGCACGGACGAGAAAGTGCGTCTCATCCGGCCGGAGCAGTGAAATTGTATCAATTGATTCTTGTCGGCACGAGAGGCTCCCTGCCAATCGTTCACCGACCCCGGCTGCTCCAACAGCCACAACTCACACACGCCGGTACGAGAGGCTCCCTGCCAATCGTCACCGACTCCGGCTGCTTCAACAGCCACAAGTCAACACATCGGTACGAGAGGCTCCCTGCCAATCGTCACCGACTCCGGCTGCTTCAACAGCCTTAAACCAAGCACAGAAGGGGAAACCTCACACCATCAGCAGTTCACAAGGTGTTCAATAAAACTACGCTAAGGAATCACCTCACATCCGCCCATGACCGTGGGCACGGCTGTTCGAACAGTTGTTAACCTCTGCAGAGGGGGTACACTTTACCCACACGACGTTACTAACCCCGAATCATCCAGCCCGCGACTCTCGGTCACGTCTGGCGACCTTGAGGCTTTCACGACAAGGCATTTCGAAAGCCGACTCAGGGTCATCTTATGCCAACGGGAGGGGTCCCACGGACCAACACCAGGTTAGGTCCCAGACCATACTGTGCCAGGAAGCCCAGGGGTCCTCCCCGACACCACCCCGGCGAATCCACTTGTCCCTTGGCATCAAGATTTCCCTGGCCTAGCTAATTACTCAGCCAGGGGGTCCCATATCACCCATGTGGTCGTACTTGACATATGCTTGGATGTAATTCCCAAGGAATCGGTCCTTAGAGCGAGAACGGGCAGACCGTACCCCAGTACGTCTCCCGTACCGCGAGTTTTAGAAACTTACTTTAATTTCAAGTCACCGACCCAAGTGTCGGGTTTTCCAAGCATTTTGTAAACTCAAGTTTTACCCAGGTGGTCAATTTTAAAGTTTGAGGGGAGTCTCGATATTCGTACACGAGGTACGGATACCGAGGCATCACCTGAGGGGTGACAAGGGTGTTAGGGTATTCAAATATCAAGGAAGGCGAATGCAGCAAATGGGTAGGGCCTGCCGGTTGTATTGCAAACCGAGGCCAAGTGCCAAGTGTAACCTAAGTATGCATAGTTTGCGGAATCAAAATACTTAATTTAAATTATAGGTTCAATTGATCAAAGGTGACTTGCCTTGCTCGAGATCTTGAGCTTCTTCCTCGAAATCTGGCACTGCGGGTCTTCGGGCTCCGAGACTACACGTGAAACGAGACGACTCAACAAAGCGATAAAAAGAAGCCCTATTAAAGACCACTAGCATGCCATTGGATAGATCTCGATTTTTGAGGAATTTTGGAAGTGGAACGGAGTCAACGGACGAACGGTTGAGAAGATATGAATTTCCGAAGATTAAAGGATTTTCTGGAATGAAGAAAAGGAATTATTAATTCCCTGGAGAAGAAAAGAAGGAGGGACTGAAATTGGACTTTATTTTGGAGCGGCTAAGGGCAGCCCAAAAGATTAAAATGGGCGCGGCCGAAATAATGGGCCGGCGGCCCGAAGGGATCGGCCTAGGCCGAGCAAGGGAGGCCGATGGCCGAGCGGCTGAGTGGGCCGAGCGGCCCGAGCAAAAAAGGCCGAGCGGCCGAGGGGAAGAGAGGGGCCGAGGCCGACTGGGCCGGTCGGCCAAGGAGGCCCAAATGGCCGGCCTGGCAACGCGGCCCGGCCGATGCGCGAGAGGGGGCCGTGCGGGCCGACGCTGGAGGGCGCGGCCGAAGCCGAGTGACGCGACCTGGCGGCGCGGCCTGGTCCGGTCTCCCCCGAGTGACTCGGGGCCGACGGGCCGGACCGAGGGACTCGGGCCGATGGCCCAAGGGGAGAGGAGGCCGGTGCGGGACCGTTGACCGGTCTCCCATGGGGCCCCGGGACGGTGGACGTGGCGTCCACGTAGGCACGCACGGGGGGGGGGAGGGAAAGAAAGGAGAGGGCGACGGGCTCGCCCGGAACGGCGGTGTTCGGCGGGACGTCGGCGAGCGGCTTTTCCCAGCAGGCGGCGGCGAGACGGAGGGGAGGCGGGCGCCGGTGGCTAGAAGGGAAAGAGGGGAAGCGAGCCAGTGGCTCGGCCTTGCCCGGGGAGACGCGACGACGGCGGATTAAGGCGGCGGCCAACGCCGGCGAGAGAAAGGGGAAAACGGCGCCGGGCGAAGGGAGGGCGATTCGCCGGAGAGAGAGTGATCCCGCGGGTTCACGGACGCGCCCCGAATGTGGGGAGGGCGGAGTGGCTCCGGTGAGGGCGGACGACGACGCGGGGCTCGGCCCGAGCGGCGGCGGCGGTGCGGCGGGCGAAGACGAGCGACGGCGGTGCGGGGGCGACGCCTAGGGTTCGAACGCGCCGTGGTGGTGCTATCTAGCGCCTAAAGAAGGGGAGAAAAAGAGGGAGACGGCGGAACGGAGAGTTACCGCGAGAAGGTTTCGCCGGGGACGGGGGCGACGACGCGGGGCGGCGGTGAGACGCGGTCCCGAGCCGGGGAAGAGGGCGGCGGAGATGGCGCCCGAAGCTCCTTCGGGAGCCCTCGGCTGCGGCGGCGGGCGACGAGGGCGGCGGCGGCAGCAGCGGGGGAGGAGAGCTCGAGAGGGCGGTAATGGCGGCCGAAGGCGAGGGAGAAGAAATGCGGCCGAGCGAGGGTGGGTTTGAGGGCGGCTAGATCGGTTTTTCGGCGCGGAGAGGCGGTGCGGCAAGCGGAGCGGGGGGGAACCGGCGCAAGCGGACAAGCTGGCGCGGCCGGGTGACGTCGGCGCCGGTCGGAAAAGGGGAAAAGGGGGCAAGGAAAAGGGGTCTTGCCCCCTTGCCGAAACGGGAAGGTGGGGGCTGCGAGAGAGAGAGAAAACGGGGAGAGAGGGGAGCCGCGGCTCTCCTCTGGGCAGCGCGCGCGCGAAGAGGCTGCGGGGCCGGGCTGACGCCGGCGCTTGGCGCGGCGCGGGGGCAGCGGCGCAGGGGCCCCGGGCTGACGACGGCGGCGGTCGTGGCGGTCGGCCACGACGCGTGTGGGCGCGGGGCCACTGGCGGGAACGGGAACGGAGGGGCGCCAGCGGGGGAGAGCTCCGGGGAGAGAGAGGGGAAAGTGAGAGAGAGACCGAGAGGGCTCGGGAGGAAGAGAGAGAGGAGCCCTCTCTCTCACCGCACGTGCGACGCACGCGCGTGGCGCGGCAGGCCGTGCGGACCGGGTCGGGAACAGCGCGGCCCAGTGAAAAAAGGGGGAAGCAGGCCGAGCGGGTGGCCCGGGGAAGAAAGGGGAGAGCGGGCCAGGAGGCGGCCCGGGAGGGAAGGGGAAAACGGGCCGGGCGAGAAACGGCCCGAGGGTAGGGGAGGCAAGGTAGACTTTTCCAGAGAAAAAGAAAGGAGGAGTTTGAGGGCTCGAATTCGAAATCCGATTTCGCGGTTTTCTCCGGGATTGAACTGAGAGGGGAAACACGAGACCTTGGCACACGACAAGACTCAACCGAAGAGCAACTTTCGCAAATAGGGTTTGTAGCAAAATAGTTTTCCCGCTAACGCCACGACAAAACGGGCGTTACAGCGGCGCATGCACATGGCGCGCATGAAGAGGGGGGACGGCGGGAGCGCGCGAGTAGCAGGCACGTGCCGTTCTTTTTTTGGTTTTTTCCCTTTTTTCTTGGTTTCTTCTGGTTTTTTATTTTTTTTGGTTTTTATATGCATATATACAAACTATATATACATATGTATACAATACATATACAAATTTTATATGCATACGTATACAAACTTTGTATGTGTTTTTATGTTTTTCTCCTGTTTTTTTTCCTTTTTTTGTTTTTAATATATACGTATACTAAGTTTGTATACGTTTATATATATATATATACAAAATTTATATACGTGCGTATGCAAACTCTGTATACATGTATATATTTTTTTATACATAAAAATGTATATGTATAAAAAAGTTATATATATTGTATATATACGTATATATAAAATTTATGTGTATATATATAAAGTATATATACATATATACGTATAGAGAAAGAGAGGAGAGACTAGTGGGTGAGAAATCCAACGCATGGGTGCGTGGGCGTGCGGCTACCCGTACAGTAGCGTCTAGCAGGTTGCTTTAATTTTATTATGTGGTCTAATCTAACGGTTGCTTATATTTTAGTACAGAGAAGTAACACGTAAAATAAATATTTATATGTCACTTGTTTCTTATCTATGAGAATGTGCTTAACTGGTTTGGAACATCTGGCATTGCATTACAGAAAGCATATAGCAGCAAACACAGCATAAGCTCTTGCAAATCATAACATCAAGCACCGTGCTCTGTAATTAGTACCATCTAATGATTCCTTACTGAGGGCTCCTTTGAATCGTAAAAATAAAAAAAATAAAAAAACACAGGATTCTAACAGAAATATAAATGTAAAACGGAATACTACAAAACACAACAAAAATATAGGAATGATCATTTGATTGTAAAAAAAACACAGGAATCGGATGAGAGAGATAGACTCGAAGAAATTTTTTCAATAGATTAAATCTCTTGCTATGTTTTTTTCAAAAACCTATATGCAATGAGCCATTCCATTCCATAAGAATTTTGTAGGATTTGAAAATTTTTAATCCTTTAAATCAAAAGACCACATAATTTTCTTTTTATAAAATTTTAATCATATGAAATTCTTTCGTATGTCCTTTGATTCAAACACCCCTGAATGTTGGATGTAGGTCCAGTGACGATTAATGGACTCTTAACTTGCATAATTTTCCGCCAGCAGATACATTACAAGAACTCGAGAAGCTCAGCGATACGAGCTATCAAAAGATACTTCATGACTTGAGATACTTGTTCTGAATGACAATATAGCAATATGCCATATTCATTATGTAGTAATCTTTAAGATGAGATCTTAATTAATGTCCTTTGGGAACTCTCCCATCCAAGGTGTATACAGAAAAGACTCTTCAATGAATGGCTGGATACCCATATTTCCTCCATAATATTTTGGGCCAAGGTTGCCCAAGTCTTGAATCTTGCCAAAGCCACGAAACTTTATGGTATTTAAGTGGTATGTCAGTCCTCGGCTCAATGAGTGACTTGAGAAAATAATTTCCTTGTAAGGGTGAAATCCTAGGAAAGTAATTTGACCGTAGCGCAAATTGCTTTCGTCTGTAGTGTTGATAAAATTATCATTGTCAGAGTCCCAATCAAAGTTTTGTTCCTCTATTGCCTCACTATTGTCATGTCCGTACGCATCAGGATATTCATGATAGTTAATATCTTGTAAGGTCCAGGGCCCATCAATTTGCTGAAATGCATGTATGACCAGACAGCTAATAGCATTCTTCCGCACCCACTCCATTTTGCCATACGATTCATCAAGAATATAAATTATGTCTGGATCATTAAAGAATGTACAGTACACCCTCTTCTGTGATAGTCCCATATAAATATTTGACTCCTCGAACCGTTCAATCTCTACTGGTGGTTTAATTATTCGGTACTTACCATCTGACAAATATATTCTGCAAATATTGGAAAACTGAGAAACATTAAAATACGATAAAACTGAATAACATTTGTTAATAAAGAAATAAATTATAATACTTATCAGTGAGACTACCTCATTACAAAGTTGGTTTGGCAACGTACATAAAGTACTCCCCGCCAGTAGACAGCATTGTGCAGAAAATTTGGAAATTCCGGTCGTATGATAGCAAAAGATCATGCAGCCTCCCCTTCTCGAACAAATGATCCCTCCTCCCATTGCTTCGTCCTTGTTGAGAAAACACGCAGAACGCAGGGTGACGGTGGCCATTCTATTCCCTCTATTGCAGGATTCAACTCAGAGCGATGGCGGACGACATGAACATAGGGGATTTGAAATACCTCAAAATGTGACGACAAGGTGGGGTCAAAGACAAGGTACAAATTGTCTAAGTACTTCATCCTTATATCAGGCCTTGGAGGTAGAGGCAATTGCACCCACTGTCTTGTAGCCGGGTTAACCACATAAAACTGCTTCATGCCGGGACGACCGAGATGGCTATAAAGCAACAGGAGCCCATTGCAGTGGCCCCTAACTATGGAGTTGAGAGGCAAATAGTTGAAGTTGCCAGATATTGTGGGGCCTGTCGAGGGGCGGGAGAAGAATTCTGACAAGCCAAAGTTGATTAATATGCCGCCTACTGAGTGTGGGAGGAGGTCCACACGCAGCATGTGATGAGTGTCGATGATGGTGCACCAGAGTTTGCAGATACAGCGAGACATGGTGATGTCATGTGGCGCAAGACAACGGAGGATGATTGTAAGCATATCGTCAGGCAGAAGGTTTGCCATGGACTCCTGCTTTTCCGACATACTAAGATGATCTGTTTACTGTAATCCACCCTATCAACACAAGCCCCCCAGCACTGCACAGTGAAAGAAACTAAGTAAGCTTGGCTAAACAGAATGGAAGAAACAAGCGATGCCCAGGAGTTTGGGTGAGACTGACTTGTAATTTTTGGGATGGATTCAAATTGTATTGTGCCAGAGTCCCGCGAGTTTAATGGCGTTCTGTTCAATGTTTGCCAATAGACGAGCACTACATATTGGCGGTTAGTCATGCAGTTGTGTTCAATGTTTGCCAATATACGAGCACTACAAATTGGCAGTTATTCATGCAGTTGCAGCAACTGGTAATGTGCTAAGACATAGTTTATCAGTCCCGGGTACTAGCACATGTCCAAACCAGACCAGTGCTCAGAAACAGTAGCATATTGATATACTAATATTTTCTAATGAATAATCTGTATGTATAAAACAGTCCCCCTAACAATACAGTAATATGTGTGCAATTTATAAAATTAATTGATATGTCGAGAAGATCTGATCTCGTGGAGTCATGAATTACTAGTAATAATAATCGATCATATCAACTGATCAAGTACGCGTAAAACAAACCCACTTGGATCATGATCCTAAGGATGCACCTTGACATCGGGATAATGCCCTGGATCAGAACCCCAATGATTTTGTTGTTGGCAGCCAGGAGGGAAGGGAGAGGGACAATGGGGGAGGAAGAGAGAGGAAGTTCACTGTCACCTGGTTCACGGGACGATGCCGCCACGGAGCAATTCGCGGGGTCGCGGTGACTATGACCGTCGCCGTACGGATCGAAGCTAGGGTCGTGATTGGCGACCCCTTCCCTCTGCTCCGCAACTCCCCCCCCCCCCCCCCCCCCCCCTCTGCTCTCTCGTCTGCCTTCTCAGCACCACAGATCCAATGGGGCGGTGTGAGCCAAAGTGAGTCGAGGCTGCGTGAGGAGAACGAGGTTCGAGGAGGGCATGAGGTGCCGAGCTAAGGGGATTACCAGAGAAGCGTCGCTGTGCCGTGCGGGAGCCGGGAGTATCAAATTTTCACAAAACTAAAGATTTAATTTAAGATGATATGTCACGAAACTATAAATTTAACGATAAATTTAAAGCTAAGTATCATAAAACTACAGATTTAATAATAAAATTATCATAAAACTACAGATTTTGAGATTTAAATATTTAACACTAATGTTATGGTTGAGTTGTATACATTCGAAGCTTTGAAATTAAATTAACGTTAAACATGTAGTTTTGTGATGCTCTACCTATAAATTTAATGTTAAATATGTAGTTTTGTAAAACATCATCTTAAATCTATAGTTTTGTAAAATTTACTTTTTTTAAGAAAAGAGCTAGGGTTATTCGATTTTCTTTATTTGTTTTGGTTATTAGTATTTGACGCCTGTTTCGGTGGACCTCGCCTCGCCGCCCCCACGTGCCAATTTGACATTCCTTTTGTGGGCTTTGCTAATTTGACGGGCCTGTTCACTTTATTACTACTACTGCTCGTACGTTACAATGAAAAGAAAAAACAAAAAAAATTAAAAAAAGTTGAGAAAAAAATATTATGTAATTAATTAAAATACAAATTTTTCGGAATACTTGAGTATTTTTAAATAGGTGGGTGTAGAATTAAATTAATTTACAAGTAAAGTAAGTAAGTATGAGAAATAAAATTAAATAGTTGGATTTAATTTTTTTAAATTATTCATGATTAATTACACTCTCTGAAATTTTTTCGAAATTTTCATAGATCATTTGCTAATTTTAATAATACAAACACCATTTCAATATTTATTTAAATAAAAATCTAAATAAAATTCCTCTTTTCTCCATGGGCCAGGTTTGGCCCAGCAAGCTCAACCCGCAGCCCCTTCTCTTCTCCTCGCCTCAGCCCACAAGCACAGATTCAGCCCAGCAAGTAACCTAAAGTCTAATACGCCTCCCTCCGGCCCACTTTCCTCCCTTCTCTCCTCCGCCACAGCCCACAAACGCACTTCGGCCCAACAAAAAATTAAAAGTCTAATTGTCTCCCTATCAGACGAAAAAAAAGTGACGAAAAGTTACGAATTTTTTAAATAGGTAAGATAAGATATTTAACTTTTTAAATTTTGGTATTTGGTATTACCGGAATTTAGAAAAGTAATAAACTAAGCATATCATTACTAACCCAGCCCCCCATTTTTTTTCCGTTTAAACACATGCAACTACGTAATTCCAAATCGTGTTTAGAATTATTTTTCTACTGCATCAACATGCGTGCCTGTGTGAGCACGTAATATAAGTTGATCAGGCCCCAACGGAATAAATGGGTTGTCAGCTTACACATTTGTTTTTAATTCAAAGGTTGCATGTGGCTACATCCAAAAGTTTCGGTCTATTTATATTATGCGTCGGGGAGAAGCATTAGCGAGGGAGCACGAAGAACAAGATGCATGCGAGAAGGAAGGTGAGCACCACACACAGAGAGACACACTAAGGCCGGTCACGCTGATGGAGATGACCAGCAAGTCCTCGACGCCCGCAGCGAGCGGGAACTTACGCTTGTTGTTGAGCACGTGCGTGATGGCCGCTGTCATGGGGTTGCTGAGCGCGAGGGCGCCGCCGACACCGAGCCGTCCGACCCGGCGCACGTTGCGGAGGCGGAAGTCGTACACCGCCGTCTCGACGGCGTCGTCACAGGAGAAGAGGAACGGCCTGCCGACGCCAGGTCGTAGCACGGCACGAGCATCGGCCGCACCGTGTCACACAGCGTGAGGTCGCCCAACACCTTCCGGAACGCGGCGCTGGGGCGGCGGAACAGAGCGCGGAGGTCGCCGCCGCTGCCGTCGGACGACCCTCACCGACGGCTCCGCATGAGGAACTCCAGCGCGTCCTCCGCGGAAAACATCGGCCGCCCGTCCCCGCCGTGCCGCTGTTGCGGGAGACCTCCACCGCCACGGCGCACTCCGGGCTGCTCACCACCACGCGCCGGTTCGTGTTCCACGGCACCAGCTACGAGGAAGGGCACGCCGTGCTGGTGCCGCTGCCGCGGGAGGCCTCTACCACAACGGCACACTCATGGAGATTGTCGTGCCTGCTCAAGATTGACGCCGTGGCGGCGCTGAACGGCACGAGCCCGCTGGACGCGCAGGTGGCGGCGAAGGAGAAGAGGTGGCAGCGGTGGTCGGCTGCCACCTCCCGCGGACTGGCTCGCCGGCCGCCGCCCTCTTCCCGCCGGCGAGCTGCTAGGGAAGAGAGGGCATAGGTGGTGAGAGGCGGAATAACTTACATGTAGATCCCATATATTTTTATTTTTTCTTTTGTTGATTAGCGTGTCACGTCAGTCAAAAACCGACATTCATATTGTCTTAGACCTGACTTACGGTTTTGAAAAAAAAGAGGGGTGAAAATTTCTGGTAAATTAAACTCGATATAAAGATGAGGAACGTCATGTGGACTTATTCCTTTATACTTTGATGCTTGGTTGGGCACTTGGGCGGTTGGGCCTAAAGCTGGCCCAGCCCACGTCCGTGACACTAGAAACATTACGCACCAAAGATTTCAATTAAATCCTATATCAGCGAAGCATTAAAAACTATTCTAATGAGACCCTATTTTAAAGAAAATCAGGTTCTTTCGTATATTTAAAAATCTAAGTGTCAGATATCACGATTAAATCCTCACTTGACCCAAAATCTCGAGACTCGAATTTTGCAATTCAAAATGTCTCTATAGAAATCCTCTCCCACAATTCCCGATCAACCTCTAAATTGGGCAATGCGATGTTATGCTGTTCCGAGTTCTGACTGATTACTTAGCTAAGGACACCCCATACCATCTAGGTGGTGTACTGTGAGATGCATACATGGAATTTCCCAAGAAATCAACCCTTCCATTTGAATACAAAGTATCTCTACAAATATAATCATTTGCATCCAAGTTTTCACACACTACTTTTATTTTGCAAACATGTCAACACCATGTGTTGGGTTTTAAAACCTTTTGAAACCTAATTTTCCCCATGTCGACAAACAACTATGATTTGAGTGTGACCGTTGGCACCCATGCTCAGAGAGCACGGATGCTAAGTACCATAGAGATGGATAAGGTCATCGAGGTCCTACAAGAATAATGTAGGTATTAGGTAAGTCCGTCAATTTGCCACGTAAATCGAAGCCTATCAAATTAACGCGCACACTAATAATGCAAGTTTGCAAAAAATATATTTTATAAAGAGTGAAATATATGACCGGTCCTTAAACTTGGATCGAGGTGTTATTTAGGTCCATAAACTTAAGGTCATCGAGGTACTACTAGAATAATGTAGGTATTAGGTAGGTCCGTCAGTTTGTCAAATCGAATCCAGTTAAATTAACGAGCACACACTAATGATGCAAGTTTGCAAAAAAAAATTTATAAAGAGTGAAATACACGGCAGCCCTTAAACTTGGACTAAGGTGTACAAAATGCACATTCGGTTTCTAATCTTGATTTAATGTATCACCCGAAATCCAAAGTACAAATGATTTAGCGTGCGTGTTGACGTGGCCGTCCATGGTGATAAGAATTTTGCATACCTCTCTGTTATAGTATGCCCCCAAATGGACTCCCTCTACTCCTAAATCGACTTCCACTGCGTGTGTGGGAAAGGAGGAGAAAGAGATGGTGATTAGGGCTGATGCGATCAGCGGCAATCGAAGGTCCTCATATATAGCCAAGATAAAAGGTGCAATAGAAATATGGGTATCCTGCAAGTCTGGGTGAGGCATTATTGTTGCCATGACTCTGGCAATTTGAGCCCATCGTCTTCCCTCCTAGCAACAATCGCGCTACACTGGGCTTGCCCGATTACCTTCTTGTGACCGATTATTACCACTGCCCTAATCACCATTTCTTCATCTCCTCTGTCACGGGTGTGGTGGGAGTCGTTTTGGGTGTGGTTGGAGTTAATTTGAGAGTATACTATAGCGACGGGGTCTAAATACGAAATTCTCATTACTTGGACTACCACATAAGTATTCGGGCTGTGTTATTTGCACTTTGAACCTTGGGTGATACATTAAACCATGATTATGAACTCAGATGTATACTTTACAAGTTTATGGACCTAAATAACATTTTGGTTTAAGTTTAAAGATCGATCTTGTATTTTACTCAGAACTAGGAGTAATATGATAAGGGTGATTTGCCTCATGATGTTTCTGTTTTAAAAACATTCGAAAGTCCTCTGAAATAATTTATGTCGTTGTCAATGTATTGGCCTAATAATGTCAGCCTAAGGTATTTTACGGGGGCTCCTAATGAGCACGTGCGTGCTGGCTGGCTAGTTGGTGCAGCCACGCGTGTCCCCTCTCCGGCGCTAATAGCGTTAATTAACGTTGATGATGCTAATTAGCGCTAATGATAATTATTAGTAATAGTTTTTTTAAAAAAATACATAAATAAAAATTTTAATTCAGATTTGAAAAACTTCCAAGTCAAATTTGAAAACTTTCAAGTCATGATTTCAAAACTTTCAAGTTAATATTTGAAACTTTCAAATCAGGTTTAAAAACTTTCAAGTTAAGATTTTAAACTTTTAACTCAAGATTTGAAAATTTCAACTCGGATTTAAAAACTTTTAATTAAGATTTAAAAATTTTTAACAAGAATTTGAAAACATTCAACTCCAAATTAAAAAAAATTCAAGTCAAGATTTAAAAACTTCACTTAGGTTTGAAAACTTTCAATCCAAATTTAAAAACTTTCATCTCAAAATTCAAAACATTCAACTTAAAATTTAAAAACTTTCAATTCAAATTGAAGGTGAAAGATCAATTTATAAAATACAATAAAAAAATTCATAAAAAAGAATCACGCGTGCGACGTGAATTAGTCGCGGGAGAAAAAAAGAGCGATTTTCTAAAAAAAGCGACAAAAAAAACTTAGTGCATGCGTGATTAGTCGCGGGAGAAAAAAAAGAGCGCTTTCCTGAAAAAAGCGAAAAAAAAAATAGCGCCGCTTACGTGGGTCTTAACTGCGCCTGCGCCACGAACGTGTATGCGCTAATTAGAGTTGCCCGTACTTGACCCACCGAGGGAGAAGGGGTGGGCCCAGTGGTCTCAGGCTATTGGGTCAGTCCATCGGGTGTCGGCCCATGGCCCATGGAGCGATGGGAACAGATCAGGCCCAGATGTTTGAGATTTGTGTATATAACAATGCTAATTGTTTGAATCATCGCAAAGTTCATACTTTGTTTAAAGCTCATATTATAGAAGATTATACGACAAGTTTTGTCTTTCGACAACGTGCAATAGACTAGTAGTATGCAAAGGTGTCCTGGTTCAAACAGTCACACTGGTTGCCATAACCCTCAGGTTATTTTTCTTGACAAGAAACCATTAGTAAGATTATTAGACCTAATGGAAAGCTGACTTTCTCAAGGGTCCTGCCTTCGGGCAGTAGCAGTGTGCCACAGCGATTTGCCGGTCCTCACATGACACCTAAGCCAAGAACAGTAATAGCTACATGCTTCACAGTACATGTTACTTGTAGTGGGTCCCATCAGTGTTCGGCAGTATCAACTCCCAGCGCGCGCAGTAAACATGAAAAACGGAGCGGGTATTAGCGCGTGATTAATTAAGTATTAGCTAATTTTTTTTCAAAAATGGATTAATTTGATTTTTTAAGCAACTTTTGTATAGAACTTTTTGCAAAAAAATGCACCGTGTAGTAGTTTGAAAAACGTGCGCGGACGAAAAGTACTGTGCGCGCGATGAAACTGGATGGGACTCCACCTCTCCTCCTCGTCCGACCGTCGGCCTTCCTCCCTTGGCCAGATCGGCGGCGCTCGAGTAGGGGACGACGCGGCGAGAGCTCGGCGACGCGCAAATGGGGGATGGCACGGCCGAAGCTCGATGGTGCACAAGCGGAGGACGGCGGGAGCTCGCCGGGACGACCCTCTCCGTCGAGCCGCCGCCATTGCGGTCCGAGGCGGCTTGGAGTGGGGATGATGACGGGATCAACGGCTTGAAACGAGGGACGACGATGGGCTCAGTGGCGCGGAACGGGGATGACAACAAGGTTAGGTGCCAGATCCATCGTCGCTGTCTTTCCTTCTCCTCCGTAGGCTGCTGCCGCCGCCCCATCGAGCTCGCTAGATCTAGCCTCGGGTTCGCCGGATCTAGCGAGCGGCACTACTTTGGGTGCGACGAAGCAGCTCAGGGTGGTGGTCTCGTCGGCGACCGCCGTCGCCTCGCACGGGATTTGAGGGCGTCGTACGGGGCCACGGCCTCTCCCAACGCGCCGCTCCACCCGTGCCTCGCCTCGCGCCTGCAAGTTCTGGCGAAGAATGTGTCTTTGTTTGGCTTCGTGGTCTTTAATTGGGAATGCCATGTACACATCTGGTGAGGATGTCGGAATGGTTGGGGCCGAACGTCACCTCAGTGCGTTGTGAATGCTCTTCCACATACCACAGAGCTACCACTTTCTAGCAGTGTTGGGTTGATAAGTCCACATTAATATTGAACTCGGGCTGGACTAAGGAACGAGTATCGTAGGCAAGCAAAGAGAAGGGGAGAAAGATACGAGAAGACCATCTGTTATTGGATCCGTTGAGAGTTGAGAACGGTCTTGTTTAGTTCCCAAGTTTTTTTTCAAACTTTCAATTTTTTCATCACATCAACCTATCATACACACACAACCTTTCAATCACATCATTCCAATTTTACAAACAAACTTTCAAAAACAATCTAACTAAACTCACCCTAGTTGGCTAGTAGCGATCATAGCAGCTATAGTACGTAGTGGTCGCTGGCCGCGTCAGATCATAGGAGGGGCTGGCGCGCTGGGCGCCTGGGCGGCTGGCGCAAGCTGCGTACACGACGTACGCTCTCTGCCTGGGCATGATAGCACCAGCAAACGGCCGGTTGCTTTATCTCTATTGTTTGCTGCAGTAAATCTTTCCTTACTTAGGAGTATCAGATATGCACATCTCTTGAAAGGGACATTAGTTGGTCTGCAACCAGGCATGCATGCAGAGGATGATCATGGAGGAGAAACCGGTGTACGTTTTGGAGGAGAAAATGTCATTTTTCATCGTGGAGGAAAGACAAAACTGTTGAATTGGTGGCGAAGAACGTAACAACGCTTCTTCAACTCGCTTTAATTTAATTTGTACAATGCAAGCAGCACATGCAGTCTCCCTGAAGGCGCATACACCATCATCCATTTCTCGATCGCCATGCATCGATCGTTCGCTCGCTCTCGACGTACGGGCTACGTGGCCTGGCACGTACTGGCTGGCTTGCTAATGTAGTCGATCATGCATCTCTCCGCGCGTGCCTGGTAGAACTACACAGATTAACCAACTTGGCGACGTACGGTCGTGCTAGCTGGCTTGGCTGGCCAGCCCACTGCACCGGCCAATCTATATAAAGGGGTCAGCAGCCAAGCACACCGTGCAGAGCTAGCAGCTCCCTCTCACACTCAGCTCCCTCACTACTGTAGTTTTGGCATCATCTAGCTCAGCGCTGAACCACCAGCCTCCTCTTCCAACAAGCCAGCTGCAGGTAGAAGAGGGGTAGCAATGATAATCTGATGGTCCAGTAGTTGAATCACCCTTGCCCCCTCTTTCACTTCACAAAGATTACCTAGATGTTCAGTAGAAGATACATGATATGTATCTAACTCTGTTTTGGCTGGTGTACAACTTGCAGGATCGGAGCGATCGACTGAAGATGTTGCAAGCGGCCACCATCTCACGCCTGGTGTTGCTCGTCCTTGTTGTCTCCGCTCTCGCCTCCAGCTAGCGGAGGGTTCTACGCGGTTGACCCCCTGCCCCCTTCCCAGTAAGTACTTGTCTACTTAGCACTGCACGATCGATCGATTTATGTTAGTCGATGCATGCGCGTGATCTCTTGATATGTACATGTTCGTAGTGTTTGTTGCATGATATTGATAGCTAGCTAATTTCTTTACATTGCACGTAGATCTTGGCACCAGCCACACGATGTCGTCGCGTCTGGCGCCGCGTACGGCGATTACAAGGATGCCGTGTGAAAGAATTTTTTAAAAAATAATATTATTTTAATAGAAAATTGTAAAAATAAAGATTGGCTAGCTAAAATCATAAGTGTAACATCCTATCGAACGATCGCTATTCGACATGATGCATATCGAACAACTGTTGTTCGATAGGTAGGTACCTATCGAACTGCGATCATTCGACAGGGATTGCATGGTAAAAAATAAAAATAAAAACTCATGATGCCAAGCCTGCTGCAACACTTATCGAACAACTTGTGTTCGATTGGACCCACTTCTTAACGTGGAAGATCGACAGGCTATTCCAAGTTCAGAAGTGGGCCAAATCGAACGTCAGTTATTCGAGAACTGTTGTAGCAGGCCTGGCACCCTGAGTTTTTTTTAATCTTTTTTACCATCCAACCCCTGTCGAACGATCACAGTTCGACATGTACCTGTCAAACAATAGTTATTCGATATGCACCCTGTCGAATAAAGGTTGTTCCTATTCGACATGTTAAATTTAACAGGGTGTTAAATTTGCGATTTTAGTGAGCTGATCTCTATTTTATAATTTTCTATTAAAATAGTATTATTTCAAAAAAAATTCCCGTGTCAAAGATCAAACTGGCGCTCAATCAGG
This sequence comes from Oryza officinalis, assembly GCA_008326285.1. Lineage (NCBI taxonomy): Eukaryota > Viridiplantae > Streptophyta > Magnoliopsida > Poales > Poaceae > Oryza > Oryza officinalis. The sequence continues at coordinate 56,812,728 of BDMV01000001.1, read as the reverse complement.
CGCCCAAGAACCAAGTGAACGGCACTTGGGTGTTCCTTGAGCTCGCCCAAGCCCAAGACGATGTCAACAGGCTGATGCTCGCCATCAGGGCGGACCTTTCCATGGTGGGCTTCGCCAACAAGGACGGGCTGCTGCGCCCTGCTGCTGTACTGTGAGCAGAACCAAACCGCAGAGACACAGCTGCTCACCGTACTACCTCCGCCAATCACTGATTCACTGCCTCAAGCAGTGAGCTGGCCGCCCAGAAAATAATAATCTTAGTTCTTAAGTTACTGTTGCCGCTGTTAGTTTGTTAGCTATAGGTATGTGATGGGGGATATGCTTACCATCACAAGGCTAGATCATGCATGTACCCTCACTATACCGTTCGTATTAGTGTCTTTGTGAGTATCCGTGCTTCTATAGCGGGCTTATGTGTGTTAGTTGACCATGATGAGCTATATATAAAGCTCTTGCATGAACTACTGTCACTTATTTGTAATAAAATCACTCGTGTCGCCCGCGATAGCTGAGTTTCTTTTCTTAGTTATTCAACATCGATCTTCAATTCAGTTATTGATCTCCAGACTGTATCTGCATGGTATATGTAGTGGCTAGTCTCCAATCGAACGTGTTTAGTGATCGAAATTTTGGGACCTGAATTGTAGGTTCCATTCAATTCAGGGAAGACTAATGTTAATGGTCCTCCCAAATGATTTTGACCATCCATGTCGCTTACTCGCTTTGGGTTCCCTTAGGGTTTTTTCTTTTTTCATTCTCCCTTCTCGGTCTTGCATTCTCAGGATTGCAAAATATTCGTTATACATGTGTTGGGGGTCTGCCTCTCTCAAAATATTCAAGCGGAATAAGTACACCGTTATTTGTGTAGAGAGTTGGCAATCGATTGGTGAAACAGCATTCCTGGTTTCGACGGTCATTTCAGTCATGGTTAACAGATCGTTTTCATTGTAAACACACCTTCTCATTGTAGAAGATTCGAAGGTTCAAGTTATGCCATATCTTTCCATGGATATTGGTTTTCAGCGGTGGAAGAATCCAGTAGGGAATCGGGGCTAAGGTATTCAGAAAGTAAATTCAACAAACTGATGTGTAAAGTCCTTTTGGACAAACTACAGTAATATCTATCACGTCCTAATTTTCTCACTTCCGCTTCAATTCTTGACAACGCAGAAAACAAGGGCAATCGATCGGTGGCCGAATTTCGAGTCACCTTGGGCGTGGAAAAACAAGACTTACACCACCAGTTAACAGGTACGAGTCCAGCATCACTGCATTCACAAAATCAAAAGAAACAGGTCAATAATTCTGGATGTGTTACGGTTCAGAATCTCTTGCCAACAGATATTTTTCTTCAATATTACTAGTTACTAAACAAATCAACATGCACCTATCCAGAAGCATATCCAATTATCCATCGTCATATATGATATATCAGACGGAAGATCAACACGATTGATAATTCTGATTCTGAGGCTGACTCAAAGAATGGATGTTGGTGCAAATTTCACAAAAAAAATCAACTTGCTATTTTTAAGTTTGTAAATATATATTAGCACTAGAACTATTGTTAAATACAGACAATTATTACAGAATGATCTTTGGAAATTTAAGTATGTCCCCAAGCATAGGTTTCGGGAACAGAGCATATTATAGGCAACTACAGATTGGTGATACATAGAAGAAGAAAATAAAGGTTGATTTATACTTATTCAAATCACTCAGGGCTTGAGCACAAGTCTAGTATAGGAAAGTAAGCAAAATTTGTTCCAGCATCCACTAGGTAAGTAAATACGTACTCCAATGAAATGTTTTCAAGGATTTTTTCTGACTACAACTTGTCAAATGTAATTAATCAAATGGTACAGGGCTTGTATTTGAATGGATCTGGTCAGGGCAGGTGACCTCACAGCAAATTCTGTCTGGCCAACAGAAGATGTATAAAGATTGGTAGCCTCGTATCTGGCCATCCCAACCGAGGGAAGATGGATGAATCCTGGAAAAATAGAACTTCATGAATACTAATATATATGTGTGTATATATATATCAGCCAAAACCATAAACATCTGCTGCCAATGAAACAGATAACAGTTTTGTAGGACTCACCTAGGTTTCAACTTGTCTGACGTGGGTGAATCACAATATCAATGCCATCATATATATTGAGCACCATAAAATGCTAAATATAACTTCTAAGCCCTGTAAGAATCAAGTTTAGACTTCAGTGCTTAATACAACCTAATAAGATTTCAGTAAAATTACAGAAATTTATGAACTCTAAGCTCCCTGCTAAGTAAAGTACCAGAATCTACCATGATCAACCCCATACTTCAGTTTAGGTGCTTTTCAGCCTTCAATTGCTATATTCCATAAGGTCACCCCGTAGACAGCTAACCATATTAAGCTTTTGTTTGGTTAATGCAGATAGAATATATATGTGATACAGGATGTGCATTATTTAGCTGTACATGCCTTTTCTTTTCTTTTTTTTTTGTAATAATGTTTATATTTCACTGGAACATAACATTCATACAATAAATTACACACCGCTGAGCTTTTGAAGGAGAAAAATAGCAAAGGTAGAATGCATTTGAGCAGACGAAAATAAGTTTCAGAATAGATCAGAGTTGGTAAAATGTGTTGCAGAATTGAATATACTACTGTTCACACAATTTATTCACGAGAAATTTACATGTCTTTTCTAACTGTCTGGTGTAGCATTAGTGTCTCCTCTCTAACAGATCGTAATCCATATTTACATGAGAAAATACTAAGTCCTTTAAAAACTGGTTCCTGAAATAAACCATATAAAATACTATGAAAAGAAAAATTAAACACACATATTTGCCTCCACTGTTTTCGTCTATTTGAATTTACCTCTACTAAGAATTTTATTCATTTGTCTCAAGCCTAATTATGTGAAGTATGCAGTTTACGATAGAAACTGCACAGCCATTAATGTACAACCAAGTAATATAAGAAGTGCTTGCTTATGCAGCACTTGTTATAAAGCTTTTTCAGACTGCCTAACAGATCTGTAGTAGGCCAAATGGTTTTAGTTGGTCAAGACATTAAGCTGGGAAATACCTAATTATATACTTGTAGGCTTGTAGCTAATTGTAATCCAGCTTTTATTCTGAGAATCTGCTTGTTTTTGCTTTTGATTTGGGGGCAGAATTCAGAATCAAAAGCAAAAAAACAAACAGGCCCTTACTGGACTCAAAGTAAGCAGTACAAGGCAGTAACCATAGAGAATATAAACATTTTACTGAAGCACTTGCTTCGCCTTTAATCTAACCAAGAACAACCATCAATTGTTCATCCATGATGACACAAACTGAAGCTCTAACCATCTAAGAAGTCATTGGACTGGACGATAGCAGCAAAAAAACTCATTAGTTTTATGATGTGTACATGGCGACATCCTAGGCTGAAACTAGCGAAGGCACAAGGAGATCCCTGAACCAAAATACCTAACAAAACAACGAAAGGATTCCTCATCTCAGGACTGAAGAATTGACCCCTGATAAGGGCAGCTCATGACCATGGAACCGGATGCAGTAAATGCATGTTACTGCAGAGCTACCATGGTCTGATGTGAAGCCCAATCAGACCATGGTGATGACACCTACATCTGGCACTGTGATGTCAAATACATTCTTCTTATCTAGGTCAGCCTAGACATCCCCTACTGGAGTGACAAGAATGGAATTCGGTAATTACCTGCAAAGGTCGTTCCATTTCGATATCCTTGCTCATGTTGCAAATATAGATCGAAGCAATTCGTCTGCATTGCCAGTGAGGACAGAAGAGAGGTGGGTGCACTAGCAAGATGTTTTGGAACTGAGCTCTGTACTAACAAGATTTGGGAACTGAGCAGAGCTCTTTTAAGACCTGGATCCCTTCGATTAAAACCTGGATTGCCTTCGACGATGATGTTAGCCTGTTGTGAGGAGGCTGGACTCTTGAGCAGGTCTTTTCTGAAAGCTTGCAGGAACCAGAAATGAACTACTCTTCATCCATCAACAATGGCCACTGGAATTACCCGTTGACCTTCTTCACAAAGATGAGATATTATGTACTTGGATTTGATGGTTGTTTATATTTCTCCATGATGTACGAAAGGTTTTTGATACACGGAAAATTGTAGCTGTAGTCTATTTCTGAGAGGGAAAAATTACTTCATAGTCAGTAATCATAACCTCTCACATGAGATTTTCTGAGACATTTAGACAGCATGGTTATTTTCAGTAAAACCTATGTCTTTTTCCTGAGATTTCTGCTCACTTTTACGTTATGGAAATAATACTGTCGACTCCACAGCTGATTTGCAGCCTCAAAAAAGAAAGAAGCTAGTGCTAATTAGATTGATTTCTGATTGAAAGCAGTCCATGAGACCATGACACACAGGGACGAGTTGATGACTAATCAACGAAAAAAAATACAGGAACCAGTCAACAGCATACCCAACAAGAGATCTAAATAAGCTCATTAAAGCCAAAGCCCAAAACTCCAAATCTGTTCATACCAATGAGGTAGAAGAAGACAAGATATCATGCATCAAAATTTTCTAAGTTCATCACTGTTGATCATTGGTTGTTTCTCTATCCAAAATTCAGGAGTAGCACACAAGATGTATTCCCTTGAAGTTTCCAAAATTGAAGTGCATGACACTTCTGTATAAACAGGCATACAGTTTTACAATTATAGAAGAATTAGAAACAGGAAGCAAAGACGTAAAAAGGAATACAACCATGGGTGACAAGAAAATATGAGTTACCAGGTGGATGTTAAAACTAATTTATTGATTGCTCTGGAGGGATTGGTGGCACTTCTTGTGGTAACTGTGGTGACAATGGCGGTTCAGGCATGTCCTGTTTCTCCTGTTGTGGCAATGATGGTTGCAACTGATCCGATGGTGGTTCTGGTGGCAACTGCTGCTGCTCTCCTTGCAGAAGAGATTGTGAGTGCTCTTCACCTTGCCACACCCAAACAATATCCTTGAGTGCTGGCCTTATATCTTCTTTGACCAGCTTGCGATACTCCATAGTATCCCCATTGGTCTTTTTCAACTCAACTAAGAGGAATGAAGGGGCAACCTCAAAAATCTCTGCATCAAGTTCAAGAAAGCCCTTCTTTCCCTCCTTCGCTGCTGCCAATCTCAAAACTCCATTATCCTTCTTCTTAACTTTTAGTTTCATGCGTTTGGCCAATTCCTTCAGCTTTCCAAGTACTGTTGTCACAGGCTGCCTAGTGGTAAATCGTTCTTCCCGGTGACCATGCGTATCCTCAAAAAACCCAGATAGATTAAACCCTGTTGAGAGAGAAATGATGTCAAATGCATTCAAGTTTGGGAGGCTTAAGGACCCTTGATTTTCCTCAGAAGTGCTGCATTCTGCAGAACCTGAGGTTGTAGCTATACCTGAAGAGATACTGTTTGTTGTGGCTACCTCACTGTTCTTTGCATTTACTTCAACTGGTTTTCTGTACCAAGTACTTCTCTTTATCCGTGAGATAGAAATCCTAGTACTTGGATCTGGATCAAGGATTTTATGTATAAGATCCTTCAGCTCAGCAGAAAAATACCGAGGACATCTGAAGTCCGCTCTGCAAATCTTTCTATACATCTCTATCAAATTCGGATCATGGAAAGGAAGGTAACCAGCCACAAGCACAAACAAAATTACTCCACAAGACCATACATCTGCCTTTGCACCATCATAGCCTTTTCTGCTAAGCACTTCAGGAGCAACATAAGCTGGAGTTCCACATGTAGTATGCAGGAGACCATCTTGCCTCTTGGACTCAGCCAGGGCACTCAAACCAAAATCCGAGACTTTAAGGTTTTCATTCTCATCCAGGAGCAGATTTTCAGGCTTCAAGTCACGGTGATAAACACCTCGACTATGGCAATAGTCAACTGCACTGATCAATTGGTGGAAATATCTCCTTGCAGAATCCTCACTAAGCTTTCCCTCCTTAGCAATTTTGTTGAAAAGCTCACCACCTTTAGCATACTCCAGAACAAAATAAATCTTGCTCTTGCTAGCCATAACCTCAAAAAGCTGCAGAACATTTGGATGTTTCACCAATCTCATAATTGAAATCTCCCTCTTTATTTGCTCCATGAGCCCAACCTTCATGACCTTATCCTTGTTGATCATCTTTATGGCAACAGCTTGGCCGGTAGTAAGATTTCGCGCATAATACACCTTTGCAAAGGTTCCTTGTCCTAATTGCTTCCCAATCTCATAGCGGCCCATCAAGATTGTCCTACCGTCCATCATATCAAGTTATTCGAACACAACAAAACGAGCAAACACCACACACCACTTCTATAGAAGTATCTACAAAGTATAGGTAACGAATGCAGCAGATGTTATCCGTCGTCGTCAATGTGATGATCAACAATCTTGCAGTCCTTCAATCTACTGTGCTTCAAAACACGGAAAAGCAGCACGGTATCACTATGCAGCACATTCACATGGATGTCCAACAACATTGGCTTGATCCAAGCCGGGATCTTGTTTGCACGAAATATTAACTTCTTGTCGTGCAAGCACATCTTTCTGCATTCCCAAGTTCTCTGCCTGCTAAGAGCTGTCATTGGAAAGAACAAGCCGAATTAGTACACGTATACAGGAAATGTAATACAAATCAAAATGGATGTTAAAATCTCAAATGCAAGACACTATTTAGTACTAATGTTATAAGAGCCACTGGCAAACATCATAGGTATGTCACCCAATTTCATTATATGACTTCAGTACCAACCCAGACAGATTATTGGAGGGATGCCCTAATGCAGTCAATCGACTAAACTAATGCGGGAAGCACATATCGGCAATCAAAGTACACGATGTCCCCATTTGGAATCTGAAAAATAGAAGTAGTGGCGAATTTCTACTTGATGTTAACAGATCATCAGTTGCCTACACTTCAAAGGAAACACACTAAATCGCACAAATTCCACCCAGTCGCAGTGGAATCGAAATCTGACAACAAGCAGATCTCTTCGGGGGGAGAAGGACCATACCTGATCAGGAACTGGACGAAGACGGGCAGCGAACCGCAGACGAACCCATCTGAACCGATCAAGCACGACCTCGCGACCGCAAATGGACGCCGCTTCGGCGTCCGCTTCCGCTCCGGCGGGAGCTTGCTCTGTTCTAGTTGCCGCAACTCCGCCTGCCCGGCGCTCTCAGATTTCTTCCTCCCGGTTGGCGCCGAACTTTTGTGGCTGGTCCTCGGGATCTTCCGATTCCGCTCTTAGCGCGAGGTTATACGACGGCGCGCTTATAGGAGTCTAGGAGGCAGGCAGGCAGAGGTAGTGGGCGGCCGTCTAGCTGTCGCGGTGAGGAAACGGGTGGCTTTTATCACGTTTTTGCCCCTAATCTCGACTGATTCCACGGGATTCTGGGGGTTGGTTGTGCTGCTGATGCGTGTAGGCTTTGGACAGGTAAACATCGCTGGCTGCCTGGCCCATGGCCCGGTTGTGAGGTTTCCGCTGGGCTTCTCCCAAAACGGAAACGGAGTACGAGGAAAGAAAAATGATGAGAGGGTTTGGCTAACCTATGCTATGTCTGTTGCTGTATGCTGTTCAAACTATCAATTCTTGCCGTTGGGGTCCGGGTATTACTCAATCAGGTCGCAAAAAGAGCAATGGCACCCAGGTAAATCAGCCGGAATACAAGGGTCGAGGTCGAGGTCGAGGTCGTTAATGGCTAGTTCGTCGGAATGCGTGAGTAAAACGTCTAAACGAAAGCGCGACCCAACGCTGACGAGGAACGGACGACGATGGGGGGAGCAGGGCGCGAGCTGTCGCGCGTTCGTTCGTGCCTTCCACGCCACCTCAACGGACGACCGCGAGAGGCCGCGGGCGCTTTCACGTGACTCGCGAGAGGGCGGCGTCGTGCTGGGCGGACAAGAGGGCGCCGCGTGCCGAGTCACGTCTGCTCCGCCGGTTAGACTCGGCTGCACTCTTTCAGGTGGGCTACCCGTGCTCTTTCTGTGCCGAAACGGCTCCTCCCCTAATGCCCATTTCGTGGCTTGTTCCTTTTTTTTTTCCTCGTCGTATCTAATGTATCATCTCCCACTAAGGCCAAAAAAAAGCAGGTAACGGCTCTGCCATATATTGGCGTTGCTTGTTGCAATCTCTTGTTGGATAGCTGTGACGTTTTGTTGTCTGCTTCGCTAGCCACTGCCTTACTCGGGATCACGATTTTGTGCGTCGTGTGTACTCGTGCTACCACCATCACAATTCCGTGCCCATCTGACCTATCTGGGGTACGAAAACAGGGTTCTAGCCGAGGGCTCATGGTCATGGGGAAGGAAGCCCATCAACCTATTCCAGCTCTAGACAGTCAATGGGCCGAAAAGGCAAGGCCATCGGGATGAAAATTAACCCATCAAGGTAATCCGTATCCTCAAATTCTTTTTGGTGGACTTCGCTAGGTCAGAAACAAACACACGGCATAAAAGGTCACATGTACCAGCAGACTTGGCACCAGGGAAGGGATTAATGGGCCTTCAAATGTGAGGGTCTCGTACATGTACACATGGCGCACATGTACACACCAAACAGCTACACTCCTTTCTTCGTTCTCCAAACGCAAACACTAAAATGAAATGATTGAACACAATCATACCCTATGGATAATCCATTTCAGGTCGAGCTTCACTAAAAATGCACTTCCCACTGTTCCATGCTGCTATTACTATAAGAACCAACACATGTCATGTATGCTGTTGAAGCCCGCCAAGAATAACTCTGAAATTTCACATAAATGGCCTATAACGACTATCATTTCTCACAGAGATAGAAATGGGATTTCGAAGATCCAATCCAAATGGACAGGAGGAAGAACCAAAACATATCAACAGATTGCCTGGACACGTGCAGCGAGCAACTGCCTCTGCTCTCCTCCTCGCTTCCCTTTGCAGCACGCGCCGTACGACCGCATGCCACCGCGCCTCGTGGTAGGGCCGCGCAAATTCCAGCGGCGCAGAGCCCAGTAGGCCATCACCACGCGCGCCTCTACCCCATTCGCGCGCGGGCGCGGCGACAGCTACACTGCCACTGTGCCACAGCCTGCCACCGAGCGCTCCCGGCCCGCATCGCAATAATGAAACGGCCCCATGCGCGACGCCCAGTACTTCTGTGCTAGTACCTCGGCTCGGCACGCCCACCGGTCGCCGCGCCACCCTCGCGCAAACCGCTTCGCCACGGGAGCGTCACCGCCGTGCACCCTCTGCCCGTCATGGCATGTAGAGCCGGTTGCCGCACTTGCACCGCCACGCCTCCGGGTAGTACTCGGTGGTGACCGGGACGCCGGGCGGCACGGCGACGTGAACCGGGTAGCACGGGACGCAGGCGCCACACTTGGCCGTGCACCGCGGCGGGTACGACCCCGGGCCCTCCGCCAGCAGCCGCCGCCATCGCCGCCCGCTCGAGCTGCGATCCTGCTACAACACACAACAGAATGGATTTAATCCTTGAACCTTTCACCGTTTTCCCGTAGAGTATGGCTGTGACGCGCGCCGTGCTACGTTTGGATGTACACGCATCGATCGGCAGCGACGTATGGTCAAAAGGCGATGGGACCCGCCGGCGTTGAACGGCTGTCGGAGAAGGACTTCAGCTTTCATGGCCGTGACTGTGCGCGCTAATGGGGACTGCCATTGCGGGCCCTGTGAGGTTGCCTAGTGTTCTGTGTTGATTTCGACTTGTCATCGATCGCGCATCAACAACTGATGAAAGATGATTGAGTACCAGATAAACAACAATAAATCGGGTCGTTTGATCGTTTTGCAGTTGGAAGTTGAACTGCATTGATCGATGTGAACATATGGTAGCGGGCGTGTTCTCAGGGACGACGTACTAGAGTGGATAGCATGGGGGAGGAGACGCAAAATCACCTGATTAGCGCCAAAATATGCTGTTCCTCGTGTCCCGAAATCTGCAGAAAACACGATAACACGAATTATTACAGAGTGATTTGAACATTTCAACCGGTATATATGGTACCGATATAATACGGTGAAACAAAAACATTATAGCAGTATCTTCAACTTAAAGCCTGCAATGACTTATTGCGATTGAATTTCAGAAATGAACTCGCATCAGCATGAGCAGAGTACATATGAACGACGACGACAAACATACAGAATCATACTAAGTGAAACACCCAACAAGTAGGTTCTGGCCAGAACTAGCCACTGAACTGGAGACTACCAAAATGGAGTAAACAAGTGCGCAGAAGGATACAGCTCGCTGAATTTCATTACCTAAACGGAGCAGCACAGTGCGCCGCCTGAATCCAACACAGCCACTGCCACCGCAATCCGAGCTGAAGCAGAGGTAGCACAGGGAGATGGCGCTAGCGAAGAAGCACAAGGCCACCATCAGCTTTAGCAAGGATCTGCCGCTCCGCCTCCACCTCCCCCGCGCGCTCGCCATTGGCATCTCCCCCAAAAACCCACTCCTTTTCAAGCCGCACGCCGCGGCAGCAACTGTAGAGCGGAGGCTGACCAGGCGGCCAGATTTAGGAAGCTGGAAGGCAGAGTGGAAGCCGGCCGGTGTGCCGCGACGCGAAGGGACGTTCGGCTTCACTGCTGTCTTGTAGCCCTCCCACTGGCACTGTAGCCGCGTCAGATCTCTCCGCATCCAATCCACCGGCTCGCCTGCCTTGTACAAAGGCCACCACTGCATCGATCGATCGAGTTTAATACATCAGCGAGAAAGAGCAGTAGCACTAGCAACGTACTCCCTCTATTTACCATATCTTTGCATCCTCACCTCAGTCCTGACTCACTCGTCACTTCACTTCACTCGTGTGTGAATTGTGATTGCTCAGTGCGAAGCGGAGATCTACGTGACTAGTAGTAGTACGTCAGTTTATCTAGCGCCAAAACCTCCCAAAAATATTCCTGCCCATGGAGAAGTAGGTGTAGTAGTAAAGGACAGCGAAGGAGGCGAGGCTCGCATGTGCAACCCCGAAAAGGCTGTGATACTTGCCAGAAGTTACACACGGAGGGGTCCAACCAAGGGGAGCTAGTACATGGGGTATGGGGTGTGTTTAGATTCAGGGATAAAATTTTGACGTGTCACATCGGATATACGGACACACATAGTATTAAACGTACTCTAATAACAAAACAAATTACAGAATCCGCCTGTAAACAGCGAGACGAATTTATTAAGCCTAATTAATCTGTCATTAGCAAATGTTTACTATAGCATCACATTGTCAAAACAGGAAGCAATTAGGCTTAAAAGATTCGTCTCACAAATTAGTCGCAATCTATGTAATTAATTATTTTTTTCATTTATATTTAGTACTTTATGCATGTGTTCAAATATTCGATGTGACGGGATGTAAAAATTTGACGGAGAATCGGGCCATGGTCCAAGAGGGAGACGCAGACGTGCCTTGGGCAGTGGCTAGTGAGTGTAGTGACTACTGTATCTAGGAGCTGGTCTTTCTCGGTCAAGTGTGAGACTAACTAGCACATGTGCAGTCATATAGATTCGACTGAAGATTTGTGTGAAGCATGATGTACGGGAGGTATTACGCCTGTCTAGGAACGCATGCGTCCCTAGGTAGCACTGATCTGTTTTCTTGCAAGATGCTACCTAGTACAGTTTGAGTGCACAGTGTGACTTAATTATCTTCTGCTCACCGCAAAAGTATGTTTGCAATTATAGCTAGCACTCGAATTATATGTTTGGACTCTTGGAATTGAATTGATCAATCACCCGTCAATTAATGGTTTTCATTGGGTTCTAGTTCCTCATCCTTTTACCAAGGTGCTTAAACAGTGAGCAACTCATCTCCACCACCCATATGTGTTGTGTTCGAGGGTTAAAATAAATCAAGTTAGGTTGAACTCACTTTTTAGAATGTTTGATTTGAGAATGAATGAGATAGAATGATCCATGAAAAAAAATATTTCTCTAAGATCCGGACTGACCTGATCCCTCAAAAACTGACGCACCAATTTAACCCTCTATCTCACTGAGATATAGGTCATCTCCTAAACAATAGTATCATCTTCTTCCTTATGCCAAACGATAAATGTGACCATCACGTCCCAAAAATTACGATGGGTCCAATTCATCTCACTTCATCCCCAAACAAAATACATGCGCAACACTTCAAAAAATCAGCAGGAACTGTTTTAAGAAAATTCAACAGGAATTCAAAGCATCATGCATGGCCTACTTAAGTATTGATGTACAATATAAAAGTGCGTATGCAAAGCAGAAATATTTACTTCCTCTGTTAAATAATATAAGGTGTTTTATTTTTATAATGTGTTAAAATTTTCAAACCCTGACTAAATTTATAGAAAAATATGTCAATACCTATAACATCAAACCAATTTAATTAAAATTCGTCACTAAATATCTTGCTAGTGTATTTATTTTATATTGTATATGCTAACTATTTTTTCAGGTTGTTATATTCACGGGGATCGCTTCCGGACGGGATGATATCAATACTCAGGTAACAAATATGATACCCATCGGTATCGGCTGATACACATTGATATTAGATTTGATATCTGTCAGTACCACCGGTACCATGTCCATATCAGCTAATACTTGCCTGTACCGGATCTGATACCATACCAGCTAATACCACATTGTTATCAAGTCAATACCAGTCGGTACCAAGCTGATACCCGTCTCAGTTGATTCCTCATTTGTTTTTGGTTCTTTCTTTAGAAGAAGGAGAGCAAGGTGAGCGGTGGGTGCAGATGTTTACCTTCGATGTGCTACTTCGTCATCCTTCCCCAACCGATGGTGCTCGTGTTGTAGCTACTCAACTTGCTACGTCATGCCTTTTGCTCTGCCTCTCTGCTCCTAGCTTGCTTCATAGCATCGTCGCCCCAAGTGAGAAAAACTCCCTACACGGATGAGAATACTCCGTACGCATTGCTGCCCACAAGCATGGCATCGACGGTAATGGCGTCGACCAACCTCATATGGGTGTTCCAGGCCACGTTAGAGCCGGTCGCTCCAGTCGTCTAGTGATGCCTAGTCCCACCGGCCTTCGCCTTCTACGAGCCAGGCTCCACCATCCGCTCCTCGTCGCTCTGTCCTCTGGCCTCTACGCCATCAACGCTCTCCACTCTCATCCTTTGCCCCCCACCCTCCCCCCCCCCCCCCCCCCCCCCGTGTTGAAGCCGGAAGAGAAGAGAGAGAAAGGAGTGAGAATGAGAATGGGGTAACTAAAGAGATGACTCGATGGAGAGGTGTCTGTGGCAATAGCGTCACCGATGGAGGAACGATTCACTTGTGCTTTGGGGGTTACAAATCGATTGTGTACCATGTGATTGTCTGATTCCTAAAATTTTCTACGTTGACATAAAAAAAATTCACAGCAATTCATTTGTTTTCTTTAAAACTCGTATGAAAATCCACACTTTCGAAGAAGGCATATGCTCGGTGCACTCGTAACCGTTCAATTTGTAAGAACTTATACATATCAAGTTTTCTCCTTATTTTTTCCTCGGTTTGGAACCAGCCCCAGTCAACTTCTTTCAGGATCTGATGAGTATATGACACATTTATGGCAGCTCCACGCCTCCATAAGCACAATAATTGACCACCATATCCAAACGGTAGAAGTCAAACTTGCGTGAGGAAATGCATCGTGAGAAAGAAAATGCATCAAAAGGCTGCACGCTGCTGTACGCTTCAGGCAACCCAAGACATTTTTACAGCTGCCATCAGCCCATCAGTACTTCCCCATCACTTGCTAGTAGTAGTACACTACTAGTAATTTCTACAGCTCGCTTGACGCACTTTACAGTTTACATTCCGACTGTTCAACAGCGGGGACTGCAAGTGTGCGGCGCGTACATGGTCCATGTGGACCATGTCCATATTCAGTTGTTTCGAAGATTACAATTGGTTTCAATCGTTTGGATAGCGCGTGCTTTCCAGGTAAGTCAGGCGCTCTCTTTGTTACTACATCCCGGCTGGGTTTCGTTCGAACGCTGCCATGCTTTTTATCTGTCGTCCCGTGTCCGGTCGCCGTGGCGTCACGCTCGGCGCGCATGCGGGCGCAGTCCCGATCGTGTCAAGCAACAGAGCGCGGCGACGCTTGGTCGCGCGTCGCGAGATCTCTGGCACGGACCGACGGACGGTGACAAAAACTCCGCCCGTACGCGTACCACCCAGTGCCGTTACATCCGCTTGCGGCAAGCACCGATCTGTCCTGCTCATCGACGGCCAACCCACCGCGGGTACATCATCTTCGCCGTGAATGGAACTACTCGTGGAAGCGACGGATCGAGCCCTTCAGGTCGCGTCACATCGGGCTACCGCGGGTCCTCGTCGCCAAATGGGAAGACTCGTCGCGTTTCGAGTAGCTGTGCCCCCATGCCATGTGTCGCAACAGTTGCACAGCGCAGCGCGGCGCAGTGCAGATCAGCGTACGGGGTTAAGTACTGACGGTAACTACGTACGTACCACGCTGGTAGGTACTAGTAATACGGAGTAAACAAGGATTTCCATCCGTTAACACGAGTGAAAAGTAAGCCGCATGGACTGACGTAAGTACGTACGCACGTCGCATATGATCCAGTCTCACGATTTCACGGTTTGAGCTAGTAGATTATTTACACTATATAAAAAAATATTTTTATATAGTTAACTAAAACAGCTTTTGACAAGCGACTAGTTGCGCCGACTACAAGTTAAGGCCTACGAAAATACACTATTTATACAGGCGCACTTCTAAAATAGTTCACCTATGAAAATATTTTTAGAGCGAAAAAAATCCTACGGATCTTAAAATATTCTCCTCTGGCAAATCCAAAATGCCCTAATCCTCTTGCCACCCATAACCCATCCATAAATTCAACACAATCCTCAAAATCCATTCAACAAATTCATTCACAATTTTATCACAATTCTCAACAAAAAAGAGAGATCAAAGAGCAATTTTTCAAGGCCAGCCAACGCTGGATCCACCCTCGTGAGACCTATTGGTTGCGGGAGTGATCGATGACAGTGATGGCAGGCGGGACCGTTGGAGCGAAGGAAGAGAGGCATGGCTTGGTGGTGTGGATCCAGCCTCCCAAGGCCCTACAGCACCATCGCTGGCAACAGAAGTCGTAGTGTGGATCCAGGCTCCTGAGCCGTCGTGCACGTAGGTCGCCGTTGCCAAGCCATCGCACGCGTGGGTCATCATCGTCGAGCCGTCGCACGCGTGGGTTGCCGTCGCCCCCTTCTTTTGCTATTGATGCCACCACCTTCTGCTTTTACTGCTGCTGCTGCTACCGTCGCCGTCCTTCTTCCCTCCGACTAGATCTAGGGAAGAGGAGGGCCGCAGCGCCCCCGTCTGTCGCTTTCATCGTCGGCTTCCACCCCTCGGGCAAATATGGGAGAAGGGAGTGGAGTGGAGTGGATGGTAAGGAAGGGAAACTGAGGGGTGAAGATAAGATAACAGATAGAGACTTAGCTGCGAGGATTTTATGAGCGCTCATACCGTTTTGCGTGCGGACCTCTTTATGTTTCATCCGTGAAAATTCATTTTTACAGGTGTGGCTTTAAGAGGTTCGCTTACAAAAATAACATTTATTTTCGCAGACAGACTTCACCTATTAAAATTGATTTTTACAGGTGAAGCTAGATTAGGGATCTCTAGCTATTTTTACAAGCGGTTACAAGATGGTATTTTTTTAGTTCGTCTGGAAAAAGAAAAACGAGGTGTTGGTAAAAACCGTTTTCGTAGTAGTGAGATTTTTTTTTGTTCATTATAGAGATAAATTAAATATTTTAAAAATAATCTTGACAAATACATAGAACATTTGGTCCAAACGGTACAGTAGATGATAAAAAAATTCTTGAGAAAATATATTGTTGCTTTAGGCTGTGTTCGGATGTAAGTGTTGGGAACTGATCCCTTCAACACTCAAAACAAAACGACTCATTAATACATGATTAATTAAATATTAATTTATTTTTTTGAAAAATGAATTAATATGATTTTTTAAAACAACTTTCGTATAAAAAAATTTTGTAAAACACATACCGTTTAGTAGTTTGAAAAATATGGGTACAAAAAAAGAGAAAGGTGAGTTGGGAAAAATGAGAAAAAACACAGCATAAGAAAAAAAATCAGCATGCACATAGCAATATGTACGGACTCCATAAAACCCAGAGTACAACACACCATCTGCCCATCTCTGCAAATAAAAATATCCGCTGTTTCGACCAATCGATCTCTTCGTAGTAAATCTTTCGTAAATGTATTTGTTGAGATCTACCGCCAGACCAAAGGTATTAATTTTGTGCAGGGGGTTGCAGTCGCATACAGTAGTCGTGGGCACGGTGCACGTGCACTGAGGTTAATTTGGAATGTCACGAAGCGAAGATGCAGAGTTGCAGACGGGTAGCTGGCCGGTGTAGAAGCTCCATGACATGGTTGGAGTTCAGAGCAGCAGATTTTCCATACGAAAGAGACATGAAAGGCCGGGAAATGAGAAGGATAGGGGACTACCAATTAAGGGCGCCAAACGTGGTCGCGTTCACTGCAGCTGTGAAACTTGACCAATCACCAGCTTGTGTTAGCTAGTCTACGTCAGCTCCAAACACGTCAACGTTGATCGACGGAATGTTTGAGCAACTGTCGTCACCGGCGCTAAATTTTCGAAGGAATAATATTCCTTCCGTATCAAAATATAAACATTTTTAAAATTGGCGTCGATAGAAAAAAAATAGATCAGAATGATTGAAATAAATGTTTGATTGGTTAAAAAGAAAAAGTAGATAGAAAAGAATGGTTGAGAGAAAAAGATAAAAGAAAACATAATTTTATTCTAAGATAAAATACTGTATTAAAAATAACTATATTTGATGACGAAGGTAGTACAAATCATCGTGCCAACGCCGCAACGCGGTACCTGTGGGCTGTGGAGTATCTCAGACGACCATACGCACAGGCTTAATGCAGGTTGCATTTGTCAGGGCATTTGTCAGGGCATCATTTGAGATCTGGGAACTGGGAAGCCCAGGAAATGCGATAACCTCATGGTTATGGGCCTTAAGTTGGGCCAGTCTGTAAAGCCGAACAAGTCTTTATTGGATCGGACTATACCGGCGCCCTGCGTTTTATACCGGCCCATTTCGGCCTTGATCTTCCTCCACAGGGGGCCCCAATATCTCCTCCGTTCATCGTCCTCGCTACGTTACAGTTCGGCAGCCTCCTGCCGTTCTTCTACTGCAACTTTCTTTTTCGGTTGCCCAACGACGCCGGAGTAGCGGAGCTAGCTGGCTGGAACAAGACGACGCGCAAATTGGAGGAGCGCACATATAGCAAGTCAACAGACGATACAAATACAAGGACAAGCCATTTTCATATGCCCCCCATTCCCATAGATCGTAAGACTAGAGACGATCGATAACGTAGTTGCTCGATTGGAAGGAACTCAAACACAGCCACCTGCAATTTTTGCATGCCATCCTTTTCGGAGCTGTTACGTCACAGCTCACCAGGGTACGCTAGCAAGTGTAGCAAGGGTGCCTGCCCCTTGGTGCAGGCTCTCCGGGTGAACCTCAAGAGCCGCGCGCGACTTCTTGGGCTCCAGCTGCATCTACAGCTGGCCTCCATCCACCATGAACAGTTATTCCACAGCGAATCGTAGCACGGAAAACGTCCCTATTTCTCCCACAAATATAGCACGGAAAACTACCTCGAATTATAGATGGTCATAAGGCCCGAGGCCCGATGGCCCGGCCCAAGGCATGACAAATTGGCCCGGCCCAGGCACGACACGGCCCGACTGGGATCGTGCCCGTGCCAGCCCGGCCCGACAGCCGGGCCGTGCCTGGGCTGCTCCCTCGGTACTGTGGGCCGACACGGCCTGGCACGAAAGAGGTCGGCACAGTGGGTCGGCACGGTCCAACGACAGGCACGGCCTGACCGAGGCCTGTTACGTTGGGCGACTATAAATTCCCCAAACCGCATCAAACCTTAACCCTAGCCACCTTAGTCTCGACCGATCCGCCGCTCCGCCTCGACCTCCAGGCTCCAGCCTCCAGCCCTGAGTCCCCGACCCCTGAGCCCTCCACGTCTCCATCCCTCTTCGTCGGCGTCTCCGATGGATGCCTCGCCGGATCTAGCACCGAGGGTTAGCGGGCTCCCGCTGGGGGCTTGAGGGTCGTCTGTTCTCTATCCTTTTCTTTCATCTCTTTGGCTGATCCGTGACCGTGAGCTCTTCATCTC
The DNA here is from genome assembly GCA_008326285.1 of Oryza officinalis. Taxonomy (NCBI): domain Eukaryota; kingdom Viridiplantae; phylum Streptophyta; class Magnoliopsida; order Poales; family Poaceae; genus Oryza; species Oryza officinalis. Next base: position 56,794,488 of record BDMV01000001.1, on the reverse strand, counting down.
CGGTCATCGGATCGACGGTCGCACCGTCGATTTCCTCTCCATTCTGTACTTTTTTTTTTGCAACCCTCATCGTTTCTCTTTGTCAGATCCACTCATCCACTCCCCAAATCTGTGAGCTCTTCGTCAAATCCACTCATCCACCCCCCAAATCTAGTCTCTCCTCTCGTCTTCTCGTAGATATGTGGATCTCTATCATCAACGGCAACTCTGGTGCTCCGGATGCGCAGGTACAAGGTTTTTTTTAATTTATTTTTCTCTATTCGATCAGATCCCTAACTACTCTGCTCTTGTCGTTGTTTCATTTGTTCTTGCAGGTCGCTGAGCGGTAGGTGGCAGCCACCGTTGAGGAACCGGAGTGCCTGTGATGGATGATGATCCAACCTCATGCAACTACGAGGCGAGGACGATGGGGATGCGGAGTGATGACGAAGATGACTTGGAGGAGGAACGCATTGAGGTGTTTGGCAACACTGCTTCACCTCTGAGAGATCGGTCGCAGCCAGAGCCACATGATGATGGTACCGGTGCCGATGGCAACGGTGCTTCGTCTGGCTCAAGTGCTAGCAACAAGAGGTCCAGGTCTGAGGTATGGGACGACTTTGAAGAACTCTTTGAAGAACACAATGGCGCTCAGGTTCGCGTTTCTGCTAAATGCAATTACTGTCATAAAATATTGTCTGCTCGTTCAACTGGTGGTACTGGACATTTGCTTAGGCATATTAAGTCGTGCAAACCTAGAAATGTTGGTGCTTTGTCTCAATCCATGCTTAGGTTTAATGCTGATGGTTCTGTTAGTCAATGGGAATATAAACCGGATGTGGCTAGAACTGAGTTGGTTAGGTTGATTGCTAGAGAGGATCTTCCACTTACTTTTGGTCAATCTGTTGCTTTTGAGGAGTATATTCAGAATGCTCACAACCTTAGATTTAGTGCTGTCTCTAGGCAAATTATCAGTAGGGACGTTCGTTTTTAAGGTCTTCAACAAGAGACATGCTATGCTTATTGAGACTTTGAAGTTTGTTAGCTCTGTTGCTTTGACATCTGATATATGGTTTGGTAATGCTAAGGATGATTATTTGAGTGTTGTTGTCCATTTTGTTAATTCTAATTGACAATTAGAGAAGAGGATTTTGGGATTGGTGCTAATTGATGTGTCACACAATGCTGAAAATATTTCTGAACGTGTGCTTTCTGTTGTTTAAGAATATGGTTTGACTGATAAGATTTTCTCTATTACTCTGGACAATGCCTCTGCTAATTCTAAAGCAATGGATAGTTTTAAACCTGCTCTGTCTGGTTATGTTGGTGATTTATATTTGCATCAGCGTTGTGCATGTCATATCATCAATTTAATTGTTAAGGCTGGTCTAGAAATCTTCAAACCCATGCTTCAAGATTTTAGAACTGCTATTTCATTTATAAATGCATCTAATCAGCGCATTGCTTTATACAAAAACTTTTGCATTGCTAAAGGTATTTGTCCTCGTAAATTTGGTTTGGACATGGATGTTAGATGGAATGCAACTTATCTAATGCTTAAGCATCTCTTGCCACATAGGGTCATTTTTTCAGTGTTTATTGCATCTCACCATCCAATGATTGATGGTCAGCCATTACTGACTGATTTACACTGGACAATTGTTGAAACTGTTCTTTTATTCCTTGAATAATTTTATGATTCAACTGTTATTTGTTTGGTGTTTATTATCCAACATCTCCATTAATTATGCATCACATTCTTGAGATTGCTAGACATCTAAATACTTATGAGAATGATTGGAACCTTAAAAATGTTGTTGTTTCCATGAAAAATAAGTTCTTGTCATACTGGTCTGAGATTCCATTTCTGTATTTATTTGCTTTTATCTTGGATTCTAGGGCCAAGATCAGGGGTTTTAGCAATGTTCTCCAAATTATGGAACAACTTATGAGTGGTGATTACTCTGCATATTTAAATGAGGTTAGGGCTGCATTGTCTGACATTTATGCTAAGTATGAAAGTAAATTTGGTGCTGTGAGATTACAAAGGGCAACCCCAAGCACTTCTTCTGGTAAGAAAAAGACAGCTTGGGGGAAAATTTTTGGTGCTGCTGCTTGTGGTTCCAGTCTTGGTGCTGGACTTGGTGCTGGTAATGGGTATGATGCTGGTGCTGGTGCCAGTCCAGGTTCTGGATTTGATGCTGGTGCCAGTCTAGATTCTGGATTTGGTGCTGGTGCCAGTTCAGATTCTGGATTTGGTGATGCTGGTGCCAGTCCAAGATCTGGACTTGGTGCTGGTGCATTTTCTAGGAGAACTTCTGCTACCGCTTTGATTCAGGCTGTTTCTTCTACTGCTAACATGAATGCATCTGAGTTGTTTGCTTATCTTGACAGTGACACTGTCAACCAATACGATGATGACTTCAATATCCTTAACTGGTGGCATGAGCACAACCACACCTATCCTATTCTTTTCATATTAGCTAGGGATGTTTTGACTGTTCCTGTTTCTACTATATCATTGGAATCTGCTTTTAGCTTAACTGGCAGGATCATTGAGGAGCGACGACAGCGTCTAGCTCCTGACATAGTGCAAGCTTTGGCGCTAATCAAAGATTGGGAGCAAGCAGATGCAAAGATGCAACATACCATGGAGAATTTAGAGCTTATAAAATCTTTTGACAATTTGTTTCTTGATGAAGTACCCACTAGCACTGTCACTAGGACTGGATGATTGTATTAGACTTGGACTTTATTATGAACATTTGATTAATGCTGTAGGCTGCACTTTTTTTTTTCTTTCTAGGGTTTTCTCACGAGGTGTGAGTTTTTATCTAGAAAGGTTTTTAACAAGGCAGCCATTGAACTACACAGCTAATTTATTCATTGAAATACTTGTGTCAAGTTTTTGGGTGAAAGTTTGGGGAAAGTTTGTGATTTTGGGTAAATTTTGACTTAGTGAAATTTTTGAATCTAGAACTCTGATTTCTGTGAATTGTCAATGTGATCTGTGATCTATGAGTCAAGTTTTTGGGTGAAATTTTGGGTGAAAATTTTTGATTTTGGGTAATTTTTGACTTAGTGAAATTTTTGAATCTAGAAGTGTGATTTCTGTTAATGTGAACTGTGAATTGTCAATGTAAAATTTGTCAATGTGAACTGTGAAATTGTCAATGTGAAATTTGTCAATTTGAACTGTGAACTGTCAATGTGAAATTTGTGCCTTAAACTGTGAATTGTCAATGTGATCTCTGATCTTTGTCAATGTGATCCATTGATCTGTGAATTTGTCAAATTTGATTAAATTTTTCATGTTCAAGGCACTAAGTTATCAACTAAGGAATGTTCAAATTTGATTAAATTTTTCATGTTCAATCCATTGATCTATTGAATTTGTCATCTAAGTGGTGTAAAAATAAGCTGATCAAGACATCACAACCTAAGCCGTGCCTAGGCTGGCTCAGGCCCAATGGGCTGATCGTGCCTTCGTGCCAGTTTGGCACGGCTTGGGCCGTGCCTGGGCCTGACGTGCAGCCCGTAGGCAGGCACGGCACGGTACGAAATGCCGATCGTGCCGTGTCTATCCGTGCCTGGGCCAGGCCGTGTCGGGCGGGTCTTATGGCTATCTATACCTTGAATAGCACGCCACAAATTAATCGCGGTTGCAACGTGCATGCATGTGGCGCACGACCTCTGCAGCTCGCACGGCGCGCCCGTCTCGTCTCGCCGTGCCGTTGTGCGTGCTCGGTTTAGCGATTTTATTATCGGCAAGTTGCACCTGGCACGTACTACAAGTACTGTACTGAATTTGGTGCCGGACTCATCAGGACTTGTTGGTTTCCTCCACCTGGCCAGCGACACAGCAGCAATGACACGTCGTCTTTTACTGCCTCGCCGTCTCCCTCCGGCTGCGGCACATGGCCCTCATAGGTTGCACTTACTCGAATTATGGCAAATTTGTGCACATAGGTATAAACCAAAAAGTGATAAAAGCAATAGTGTTGGAGTACGTCAGTGCTACTATCTATTTCCGTCCAACTTTGGTGGCAACGCCGTGATATATGCATGTGTTTGGTTTCAGATACGGCCTCCACTTTCTTCAGTTATATTTACCACTACTGCCTGACAAAGTGATTTACTAGTATTTTCCTTCTTAAAACCAAACAACAAATTTCAGTACACCTAATTAGACGAATCTATAGTCCTGTAACTCTTTAAGTCGATGATAACCACTTAAGTGAGGTGAGTTCCCAACTCACCTCACTTATTTTTCGCGCGCACGCTTTTTAAACTGCTAAATGGTGTGTTTTTTTAAAAAAGTTTATATATGAAAGTTACTTTAAAAAATCATATTAATTCATTTTTTTAAAAAAATTAGTAAATACTTAATTAATCATATGCTAATAAGTCGTTTCGTTTTTCGTGCGAAAAAAATTTCTTCTAACTCGTACAAATAAACACATCCCAAGTAACTAGTTTACACCTATCACCTGGACGTCCTAGTCGGACATTAAAGGCAGCATAGCAAAAGAACAAATGTCACTCCACTGTGCAGGGGGCGCTTTAGGGAGAGATGGACCTTCGACGTGCATGCGAGGTTGGTTGCACGTCGCCGATCGATGGAATGATCGAAAGTGTCTCTCTAATCTGGACCCAACCCAAAGTTGCTTCAAGTGCGCTGCGCAAGCAATCGACCGGTCGCCGGTTGGACTGTTGATCTTTCGCAATCTCGGGCGAAAATTAGACCGGGTTGGACCGATTGGCCCCCGTCCCATACGAAATTTGCGCACCATTTATAGGCCTACACAAGGGACATGGGACCTAATCCCTTACTGGCCGGTCTGTTCTGCACTTGTGCGACGTCTATGTCGCGAGCTTAATTTACCCTGTCACTCCCAGTGACATGCACGAGGGTCCTTGCTAAACTTAATTAACTCTGGCCTTCTAGAAGCACTGATGGATACCTCGTTCTAAAAGTATCTGTGTCGAATGTGATGTGAGCACTGATCCTTCTTTTTTTTTTTTTGGGTTCGTGTCATGCTCCATCGCCACCCCAGTTACGTGCTAACTACACCGGCAAAAATACAAAGGTGGATGATAGATCAGTTGGTTTGGTCCATGCTAAACCCACTCTTAGTGACGAGACTATTCAAATTTAGGTTGAGCCGTTGCCCTCCCCCCAAACATGGACCTACTAATATATCGTCTGTGAGGCACTCAACTAATCCGAACCTGTTTCTGCAGACTGTGGAGTTACATGAATTCGGTTCCGTCCCAAATCAAATCCTAGCAGCGGGGTTGCCAAAAGGAACGCTCTCTGGTGAGCCCACGTGAAATCAAGCCGTGGAGAGGGACAGGCGGATGGGACGGGACCGGATCAGCATGCGTTCGTGCGGGTGCGGCGCTCGGTTTCGCTCGAAACGGTGGGCGAGTTCGTCCAAGGGAGCGGCATGGCGGCAGGACCGCGCGACGAGACGAGAGAGCGCTCGCGACTTTGATTGGTGGATGCCCCACGCTGACACGAAGATGACAGAAAAAAAAACGAGGCGAGGCGTTGATCCATCGATCGGGTTGGCTCGGGTCCCCCCACGCCACGCTCGATCGGCAGTCTGCTGCTAGCCCCAGATGCATGTGTCCCCTCCCTGTCACCGTGTCACGGCAGTGCAGGGACGCATTTGATACTAGCTAACGGCTCTCGCTGCCTGCTTGGTGCTGCCCATTTACTCCCGGCGCCTCTCCTGGACCGCTTCGTGCCGTCGTCGCTAGCTTCCGCAGTTCCACTGTTGCGTGCTTTGCAACTGCCGCTTCCATGCTTCTAGACTGGAGCTAGTAGCAACTTTCGCTAGTATAAAAGAAAAGCGTTCAGGTTCCTTTGTTTTTTCTTTTTTTTTTCAAGTAGGGTACATGCGTGATCTCCTCCTCTAATTGCTGTACCTAACAGTATTGTCAGTGCCGCATCCAGTGACACCCTGGCGATTGATACGGGGACTGCTACAAAAGCGTCGTGCTTTTATTATTAAGGACCTGCCACCGGCTTTGCTTCTTCACACCGACGCCGTGCCGGTCTTATCCCCTCGTTAACACAGTATCTTCACTTGTCAGTAGTATTTTAGCATAAATGGCGATTAATTAAGGAGTAATAACATACTGTTTTCAGCCAAGTTTTGATGCATTATGCTTTGTTTGGATGGCTACTGTTGAAGATACCTGATAACTAGTCGACGTTTTGCTGGAACTTTTGGTATCGTTTGTTATAGAAGTGGATGGCTTGCATTTGGTACGAGTTCTATTAATGATATACATGTACTGAAGGCATCTTAAAAATGAAGAAATGCATGCGCACATTTGTCATGATTAGGTGTCCAGTTGATGTTCTTAACTAGTGAGTCTTAATGATAGATTAGGTGCAGTGTTGTATGAGCCCTGATTTTCCAACGTACGTCTATCTCTTTTCTTACACTTTATACGTCCTAATAAATTTTATAATGGCATCTTCCGGTATATATTCTACGCAAGAACAAGTTCCATCATTCAAAATAACAAAACCCTAAATAATTGAACTATGACGAACATAATATATTTTCCGCTACTTGCAACAGGAACCATATCAAAACGCATCTGCTATTTTCTATTGAATTCTTTGTATAATGTAAACTTTGTCTTTAAATACTTACGGATCCAGGATAAATAAACGTTTTTTTAAAAAAAACATCAATTTTAATGACAAAACTATCATCTTGCTGTAGCATTAGTGACACATTTCATTAAGCTATGATAATAACGAATGAAATTATCACAAAACAACAACATCATTAGACCCCTTAACATTTATAACTAGGCAAGCCCACTTCTAATGGTGAGAGGGCTCGAAGGCAGCCAAATGGTGAGACACGTCAATAGGCCATGTCAACACAGGCACGATAGCGGGGTCCGGTTACACTAAGTTGATGTGTGGTCGGTGCATCGACCATGCTCAACTTGGTGCAACCGAATCATATTTGCTCCTTGCTGATTGAGGTCGACATGGTGGGCCGATAAAGTGCACGTGCTGACATGGCCTGCTGACGTGGCTCACGGTTTGTCCACCTCCGAGCACGAAACAATCCTAAAATTCATAATAAAAATTTATATCAGATTTGTGTCTCCATTATATTTTTTAGTACAACTTAATTCTATTTGATTTGTAGAAAAATATATAAATTTTGGAAGATTTTAATTCTATAGGAAAAATTCATATGAAGATCTTTAAAACAAAGGTTTAAATTCTATCATATTCTTTAAAATTTCATTGAAATGGACAATCCTATAGAGATTTTGAAGGAAACTTAGCAAGAGCTCTAATCTCTTGGATTTTTTTTTCTTTGAGTCTACCTCTCTTGTCCAATTCCTGCATTTTTTCTATGGTTGAATAAAACAGTCATTCTTGTGTTTTTTTGTGTGTTATTCCTGTATTTTTCATGTGTTTTGTAATGCTATATTTTACATTTGCATTCCCGTCAAAGTCCTGTAATTTTTCTATTACTCCTTTTTTTATTCGTGCGATTCAAATAGACCTAGTACTACCTTCGTTTCATATTATAAATCGTTTTGACTTTTTTAAAGTTAATTTTATGTTGAACCAAATTTATAGAAAAATATAGCAATATTTTTAACATAAAACGAAGAAACTATCAAAATATATTCAATATTAGATGTAATGAAACTAATTCGATGCTATCTATATTTTTTTATAAATTTGATCAAATTTTCAAAAAGTTTAATTTAAAAAAGTCAAAGCGATTTATAATATGAAATGGATGGAGCACCTTATTAATTAAAATTAATGTAATTCTAAGATTTCAAATTAATATGAACATGTCATAAAAGATGTGAATTTCTTTTTTCAATCCAAGCTATTATAATCCGATCCCACATAGGTGAATGTACATATAATTGTGGAAATGTTACTTTTTGCCGCTTTCAATTTGTGATGGCCTGATGGGTATATATATGCATTAGTTAGATTAATATGACAAATACAATTATTTTTTTAAATAACTATAGGTACACTGGTTATATAATGAATACACATGTATCTTCATAATTCAAATGTGAATGTGGCATTCGTGGGCTATTCACTACTACTGGTAGTATAGAAAAATCTTAACGCAGGAGAGCAGACCTACCCACTAATCTTCCAAGACCACTAATTTTTTTAGGAGAACATCACTAATCCTAACACCTAATTAAAAGATCAATAGTTCCCTGTTATGAATTAGTTATGACCTTGTAACGTTGATGACCAAAGACTGCTAGCACTTTAGTGCTGGCCCGCCTCAGAACGAGACTCTGCCATCCTTAAACTCGTACGTGTGCTGCTGTCCTGTTTAAATTGACCAGGAATGTCAGGTCAAATACAACAAACATGGTTTAGGCGCATGCAAAGTGCTCGTACTAAGCCGCGCGAGCGGCAGTAACCCAACACACCCGAACCAACCCAAAAGGTTTCTGCTAGTCGGCTGCCACCGGGTGATCATGGAAAGACGAGGCAAAAGGCAATCGCGGATTGATGAAAGGAACGCGCACGTGAAGCGAATTGTATGAATTGACCGGATCTGCATATCGCCACCACCTGGTTCTCTGAACTTGCGCCGAAACCTTTGCTGATCCGCACGTCGGCTACTGCATTTTTTTAAGTGGAGTGATCAGCATGGCTGCGTCTCCGGAGCTTCGCGCGCAGGCCGCAGCCAGCCCGCCCGTCGTGTTACTCGACACGTCACCGCGCTTTCGCTAGTTGGAGGTCACCGAACTGCCGGATAACACAAGGGCGGCGTCGTCCGGCCGGCAGGCGAGCAGGGGCGTTGGCCGTGGCATATGTTACATATGGCATCGCGCACCTGGAATTTGATGGAGTCAAATCGAACGGAAGTTACTTACTTCTTGCTTCTTCCATATGGCATGTATCGTCCTCCGATCGATAAGACGTAGCTGGAACCGGTATATGGTTGTTCTTGGAAATTTCTTAATTTTACCTTGTTGATCTGCCGAAACCTGTAGACCACGTCTGAAGTGAATGCAACTTTTCGACGGTGTGTTTGGTAGAGTTTTGACCGTGTTCATATGGTAGTATCGTCGTGATTGGTAACAGTAGCGCATAATTAAAACAAACCAATCGGTAGGATGGTTGATCGGTGGCGGTCATAGCACTATTAGAAATACGATTTTAACCAATGCTAACTTTTATTTTCTTAGACGAAAAAAAAACCCTCTTATAACTATTTGCAAAAATAGTTAAAGACCCCATAGATTCAGCCCCGTTTGTAAAAAATAATTTTTATGGTCGGAGCCTTAAGAGGTTCGCCTGTGAAAATAAAGAGACATCTTAAGGCCTATCTGAAAAAAAAATGATTTTCATAGACGGGCCCATAAGTGATCCGCCTACAAAATATGGAGGCTCTATAAAATTTGGTTAAGTCCCCCAGATCCTCCTCCATCTCTTCTCACCCACCTCCATCCCTATCCCCTCACCAACTCCTCCAGCCTTCGTCTTCTCTCTCAGATCATGACGATGACGACACTTGGGTCTGCCGTTGGCCGTGACGATGATGGCTTGGGTCTGCCGCCAGCCATGATGACGACGACGCTGGCGTCTGGGTCCGCGCTGACCGCAACGACGATGATGGCGACGATGCCTAGATCTGCGCCGGCCACAACGATAATAGCGCCAGGCACCTGAGTTCATCGTCGGTCGCGACAACAATGACGACTACGACGACGATGGCGACGGGATCCGCCGCCGGTTGTGACGATGACAACGCTTAGATCCGCCGCCGGGTGGCCTTGGGCGTGTGGATCCGCCGCCGACCGTTCTCGGGAGCGCGATTCCGCCGCCGGTCGTCCTTGGGCGCATGGATCTGTCGCGGGTTTGCTTGCGAGCAGCGAAAGGAGTAAGCGGCGGCGGCTTCGACCGGCGGCGGCGTCGGTAGGTCGGGGTGGGGGCTCTCAGGCTGCGGCGATGGCTTCGACTGGCGATGAATTTTGTGCTTTGTGTTGATATGTGATGAATTTGTTGAATGAATTTGAGGATTTGATAAATTTGTTAAATGGATTGGGGGCTTTTGAATCTGCTCGTACGCGGGGAATATTGAATTTCCCAGGTTTTTTTGTGCTCTATAAATATTTTCGTAGGCAAATCTCTTTAGCAGTCCGCCTGCAAAAATCGGTTTTCGCAGGCGACCGTCTACCCGCCTAAGAAAATACACTATTTTCGTAGGCCTTTGTCCTCGGGCGGTTGGACTGGTTGTCTGCAAAAAGCTGATTTGTCCGACTAAAAAAATACTTTTATAGTAGTGCAGGATTTTGAAGATGGGGATACGGAGTAATCGAAGAATTGTGTCGTGATAAAAGCTAAAGCTTCATGGTAGAGTAAAAATATCAGGCACACCAAAAATCATTTATACACAAAGTTTACCAAAAACTTATTCGTGATTGATGTATTACATAAATTCAGATATGCATTCCAACATAGTACTATATATGCTGTCTCTCTACGAATTTTATTTTTTCTCAAGAAATGACATTGACTTGGACATCAAACTACTAAAACATGGGCTAGGAAAGTAGTGCATGATGTATTGATGTGAACAATCTCAACGATACATAATGCCGGCATTGTCCAGCTGAATTTTACACGCCGGCGCAGTGCACTGATGTGCAGGGCCTGCCGGCATTGTCCAGCTGAACCCTAGCAAGGATATTACCTTGTTCCACGCAAAACAACGACAACAACAACTATTGATTCAGTCCACATAAATTTCTGTTCTCTCAGTGAGAATTCAAGTAATTTATACGTTTACGTCCAAGAGTCAAACCAATTCTTGATAGCACTAAGATGGCATTATATCTATATACAGTGACGGAGCAAAAAAAAATCTCACGTCTAGGACTAAACTAATAGGAATTCAAATATTTTCATAAATTATATGGTATTTTTTAAAATTACAACAAGGATTATGTAGCCAGACATAAGACTCAAGCCTTAGCTATCCCATGCCTGTTTTCGTTACTCTCTGTATGTTGCAAGAGTATGCTATATAATATCTCTGGCACATGGGCATATGGATGTTAGAGCGTGAGTGACCAAGAAGTCCAAGAATACTTATACCTAGGGAGGCTCTCACCATTTGTTCTTGGAGTAACTTTTTTTTTTGTCATCTTACTTGTTTCCTGATAGCCTAGAATGGCACAATACAACTCACAGCCCTCACATAGTGCGCTGCATGACGCCTTCAAACAACATTTGAACTCAACTCTTTTTAGGTTTTGATGTGCACACAAGTTCAATTAGAGCCACAATAAAATTCTTAATAAAATGCTAGCCTGATGGGTGTATATCACTCTAACAAGTGATATTACCCTACAATTAATATTTCAAAGAGAAAAAGCCTACTAGTTTCAAATGATATATATAATACGTACGTGAGCAAAACAAGTCACTTATGCTGTTGTACATTCAAACCCCACCAATCGTTTCTCCAATGCATGGGCATTTTAGTGTGTGAAGAATATGGGTACCGAATACCCACACGATCTTCATATTTAACTAGAGATAAAAGGTGAGTTAGATCCATATATTATGTAACAGAGAGTAAGACTCGATCATAATATTGTCTTGTGTTCTATGGCATGATCTAGAGTCCCTATTAAGTACTACCATATAATAGATTAGGAAACTGATGTCGTGTTTGACTAGGTTTTTCACTTTGTAACCCTGTCCCCCAACCTATATAAGGTTGTAGGGAGCCCTCTAGGGGCATAACGACAGATAACAGCTATCAAATCGTCAGATCAATATTCACCCAGCGGATACAATTCCCAAACAGGAGTAGAATGTTGCCTCTCATCGAGAGGGCCTGAACCTATCTAAATCATTGTCTTCCGCATCCATTCACTTTAGGTCTCGTCCACTTCCCCTTTTTCTTATTGTCGAATTCTAATTTCGATAGTTGGCGTGCCAGGTAGGAGTGGCGCCGAGTTTACCGTCGACGAGTGCGATGAAACCAATCTCTGGCGTCGCCAGATTCGTTTTCACCCCAAGTCTTTGTCTCGGATTCAGTATAGCTGAGGACATCAATTTCAACGAGTTCGACGATTTAATCTTCGACATCATCGGGTTTTTCCCTTCTAACTTATCGTTGTTTATTAAATTGATTTCTAATATCAGATTAAATCTCTTGATATTTTCTATTGTTGTTCCATTATAATTACACGACACTATTGAGGCGATTGATCCGGACATGGACTCGTGGGGTCGCCATGCGGTTAATCGACCATGAACCTACTCCACCGTCGCTATTGTTGATGGCGACATCGAGAGGGCCTAAACCTGTCTAAATCATTGTCTTTCGCATCCATCCACTTTAGCTCTCGTGCGCTACCTTTTTTTTTATTGCCGACTTCTAGTTTCGACATAGTGATTCTTCGCATTTTGTCCATGTGCAATTCCAATGTAATTTAAAAACATTTTTTTCAAACAAACTTTCATTGAGGTTCTAAAAACAATATGTTCTACTAGAAAACTTCGTTAAAGAAAACTTTGCATATCTAAAACTTTACATCAAAACTAAATAAATATTTCATTTGTGTATAAAAATATTTTATGAGCTAATATTTATTTATAAAGCATAATGTTGTATATGGATTTGCTTTCGATAGAAATCATCGTAGGATTAAAAAGTTTGATATCCAAAATATAAAAAACTGTATACTCAATAATAAAAACTTTCCTTGTCTAAAAAACTTTTCTTGGAGTGCCTATATAGTGCTTCAATAGCCACACAATAAAACAATAAACATACCATCTCAATTGTGTATAGCTGTTGATGTGAAATTCATCATGACACACGAAGGCCTGGGAAATTTGCTTAACTCCAGTGCATGTCCTATCAATCGGGTTCAAGACGTGTCGGTAGTTTGATCCTGCAATTAACAAAATAGATAGGTAGATCGTATAAGATCAAGTAACCGATCGATCAATAGGCCGATGTGATGTAGCGATGTCACCCGATGTCAATAGGGTTTTTGATCAATCGGTTATTGTCGGTGACATGGGACCGGGGGTATCGAGACCAAAGGGAAGGGCGACCACAGGGATCCACGTGGCCCGTTCCTCTGGAGGGGTCGGGCCCGAGGGTGACGTGGCGGCTGCCCTCCCGTTTTCCCCCCGGGGTCGGGCCGCTCCCGTTTCTGCCCCGAGGGCTGGGGCGCCCCGACCCCCTGTGGTTTTGGTGCCACGTGCGCAGGTTAGGTGAGCACGGCAGAGCTCACCTAACCGCATTTATGGCGGTTCAGACGAGCGCACTACGCCGCATTTAATGCGGCGTGGCACGTGCATATCCGGTCCGTGACCGGTCACAGCGAGTGACCGATCGCAGACCGGTCAGATCGCGGGTTAGGTGGTGCCAGGCGGCCTGCAGCACGCCTCGCCCCGTCCCGTCGGAATGATGAGGGCCCTCTGTCTCTCGTCTCTCAGCCGGAGTTGGTATGTCAGCCCCGGTCAGATGCTTTCCCGATTCCAGCGCAGGCGAGACGAGAAAGTCGCCCACCATTTAATGGAAGTTGAAACGGGCGTCCCCCGGATGGGTCAAACGAGCGCCGGCTCGATATCGAGCGCCCATGCAACGGAAGGCGCCTCCTCCTCTGGGGCGCCGCTCCGTTTCGGTCACGGGGGCTGGCCCCCCGTGTCCCCGGTTGGTGGTGCCGGCTGTCGAGCCTTCGTGGCGAGGCTTCGGAATGTCCGTTGTCCCCCAAGGTTCCGGCCCATCATCACCGAAAAATATGATGAGAGCGTCAACCCCGCTGAGTTTCTCCAGATCTACATGACTGGAATAGAAGCCGCGGGGGGTGACGACAGGGTCAAGGCGAACTTCTTCCCCATGGCCCTGAAGGGCCAGGCGCGGGGTTGGCTAATGAACCTGCCACCCGCGTCGGTCCACTCCTGGGAGGACTTGTGCCAGCAGTTCACTACGAACTTCCAAGGCACATATCCGCGCGCAGGCGAAGAGGCGGACTTGCACGCGGTACAGCGGAGGGACGATGAGTCTCTCCGCTCGTACATCCAGCGGTTCTGTCAAGTCCGCAACACCATACCTTGCATCCCTGCACATGCGATTATCTACGCATTCAGGGGGGCGTGCGGCAAAACCGCATGCTCGAAAAGATCGCCTCCAAGGAGCCCCAGACCACCGCGCAGCTTTTCGAGCTTGCGGACCGTGTGGCTCGCAAGGAGGAGGCCTGGACCTGGAACTCCTTCGGCTCTGGAGCGGCGGCTCCGGCTGCTCCCGAGTCCGCCGCTCGTTCAGGGCGGCGGGACAGGAGGAAGAAAAGGTCGGCCCGTTCCGACGACGAGGATCATGTCCTCGCCGCCGAGGGCGCTTCGCGGGCCCCCCGAAAGGGGAAGCCCGTGGGCGACAAAAAGAAGGAGGCCGGCGTTCCCGGCAGAGAGCGCCTAGCCGGCAGGTGGTTCACTGTGCACAACACCTCCCTCCACGACCTCGCCGACTGCCGCGCGGTCAAAAACTTGGCCGAGCGAACGAGGAAGTGGGAAGAGGAGAGGAGGCAGGAACGCCGTAAGGGCAAGGCCCCGGCGACTTCCACCGGCAACCGGCGAAGTGAGGCCAAGCAGAAGGCCTCCGCTGAGGACGTCGACGATGGCGATGATGACCTGGGCTTTCAGGAGCCCGAGGCCACCGTCGCCACCGTCGATGGGGAAGCGTGCGCTCACGCTTCTCGCCGAAGCCTCAACGCCATGAAGCGAGAGCTTTTGGCCGCAGTCCCCACCCATGAGGTGACGCGGCGGACGCGTTGGTCGGAGGTCACCCTTACCTTTAACCATACTGACCACCCGCCATGCGTTGCCCGGGGAGGACAGATCGCGATGGTGGTCTCCCCCATCGTCTGCAACGTGAAGTTGGGGCGCGTCCTGATAGACGGTGGTGCAGCTCTCAACATCCTCTCCCCCGCAGCCTTTGATGCCATCAAGGCCCCAGGGATGGAGCTCCGGCCGTCCCAGCCAATCATTGGTGTGACGCTGGGGCATACCTGGCCGCTAGGTCACATCGACCTCCCGGTCACCTTCGGTGGCCCCGCCAACTTTCGCACCGAGCGGATGGACTTCGATGTGGCGGACCTCAATCTGCCCTACAACGTGGTCCTGGGAAGGCCCGCGTTGGTGAAGTTCATGGTGGCCACCCACTATGCCTACCTCCAGATGAAGATGTCGGGCCCAAGTGGCCCCATCATTGTCCACGGCGACCTCAAAGTCACGCTTGCTTGTATGGAGCAGCGCATGGACCGCTTCGCCACGGTGTCCAAGCCCGCGGGCGGCGACGAGAGGCCCGGCGCCTCCACCTCGCCCGCCCCGAGGCAGCGGATGGCCTCAGGCGATGAGGTCCCGGTGAAGGTGGTTGCCCTGGGCGACGACCCGTCCAAGACCACCCAGATTGGTGGTCTCTTGGACGACAAATGGGAAAACGCGCTCGTCTCCTTTCTGCGGGCAAACGCCGACGTCTTCGCGTGGAGACCGGCGGACATGCCCGGGGTCCCTAGGGAGGTGAACGAGCATCATCTTGCTGTGCGGCCGGACGCAAGGCCCGTCCGGCAGAAGGTACGGCGGCAGGCCCCGGAACGCCAAGCCTTCATCCGCGAGGTGGTGGCGCGGCTTCTGGAGGCCGGATTCATCCGTGAGGTCATCCATCCGAAGTGGCTCGCGAACCCAGTCGTCGTCCCCAAGGCGAACGGCAAGCTCCGGATGTGCATCGACTACACCAACCTCAACAAGGCATGTCCTAAGGACCCTTATCCCCTACCACGCATAGATCAAATTGTTGACTCCACCGCGGGGTGCGACCTTTTGTGTTTTCTAGATGCATACTCAGGATATCATCAGATTCGCATGGCTAGGGAGGATGAGGAAAAAACTGCATTCATTACCCCTGTAGGAACTTATTGTTATACAACCATGCCCTTCGGGTTAAAGAATGCAGGTCCTACTTTTCAGCGTACTACTCGTATTTCTTTGGGTAGTCAGATAGGACGCAATGTTGAGGCCTACGTCGATGACTTGGTTGTAAAAACGCGCAACCAAGAGACCTTACTCTCGGATTTAGCGGAGACTTTCGAAAGTCTCCGCTCCGCCCACATAAAATTGAACCTCGAAAAGTGTGTGTTCGGTGTGCTTGCGGGCAAGCTTCTCGGGATTTTGATCTCTGCCCGAGGCATTGAGGCCAACCCCGAGAAGATACAAGCTATAGAGCGGATGCGCCCTCCCAGCAAGCTTAAGGACGTGCAATGCGTCACCGGATGCATGGCTGCCTTAAGTCGATTCATATCGAGGCTGGGAGAGAAGGCATTGCCCCTATTTAAGCTCCTTAAGCGCTCCGGGCCGTTTAGCTGGACGGAGGAGGTTGAGCGGGCCCTCACCCAGTTGAAGGCGTACCTCAGTTCCCCGCCGATCCTGGTCGCCCCGGAGCCCGATGAGCCACTGCTACTCTACTTGGCGACAACCCCGCAAGTAGTCAGCGCGGCGTTGGTTGTGGAGCGCGACGAGGACAGTCCTCAGCCCGCGCGCTCCCACCCTGTGTCGACCCGACCCAGGACAGAGAAGGGAGGAGGGGCCCCTCGAGCCGGACGGTGGCCTAAGGCCCCTGACGACCGGATGTGGCCCTCTGCCCGCTCGTCCGACGGCGCTGGATGCAGTTTGATGGCTCCCTGGCCCTTCAGGGCGTCGGCGCGGGGGTCACCTTGACCTCGCCGAGCGGAGATGTCCTTAGATATTTGGTTCGCCTAGATTTTCAGGCAACCAACAACATGGCGAAGTACGAGGGACTCCTTGCGGGACTCAGAGTGGCTGACGAAATGGGGATCCGTCGCCTCCTGGTTCTAGGCGACTCCTAGTTGGTCGTTAACCAGGTCTCCAAGGAGTACCGGTGCTCCGACCCATAGATGGACGCCTACGTCCGCGAGGTGCGGCGTATGGAGCGCCATTTCGACGGGTTAGAACTTCGGCACGTGCCCAGACGGGATAACGCGGTCACCGACGAACTCTTGAGGCTCGCTTCATCGCGAGCCCCGACCCCACCGGGCGCCTTTGAAGAAAGGCTGGCCCAGCCGTCGGCGCGACCCGACCCCTAAGGGGAGACAGACGCGCCTGCATGGCCCCCAAGGCCCGTCGGAGTCCAGGCCTCGGTACCCGGGGGGGCCGAGCCCCCAAGATTGATCGCCTGGATGGCTAAGATCCAGGTGTTCCTCAAAGATCAGACTCTACCCGAGGACCGCGAAGGGAGTGAACCCGTCAATCGCATCTCCAAGCACTACGTGCTGGTGAAGGGGGCCCTCTACCGGCGCGGGGCCAACAGAGTCCTCCTGAAGTGCATTCCTCAGGAACAGGGCATCGAGCTTCTTGTCGATGTCCATGAAGGCGAGTGCGGAGCCCACTCAGCCTCGCGCACCTTGGTTGGCAAGGCCTTTCGCCAGGGTTTCTATTGGCTGACGGCGCTCCACGACGTAGTGGACCTGGTCCCACGATGCAGGGCGTGTAGGGATGAAAACGGTTCGGAATATTTCCGGATTCCGGGCGTGTTTTCGAAAACGGAAAGTGTCGGTCGGAAATTTTTCGAAAACTTTCGGAAACGGAAACGAATTCGGAATTTTTTTCTCGAAAACGAAAACGAATATGATAAGACTATTATTCATCGGAAACCGGAATCCGTCGGAAACTTTCCGGAAATGAATTCGGAAACTTTCCGGAAACAAATTCAGGTTTTTTCTCGGAATCAGAAACGAAAAAAATTCTCATATACAACTGAATAGCTTCATCCTTCTCTACTCTAAATGTTTAGATTTATACTATGTATTGAGAAGTTTAATTAAATAGAGATATTTTTTTAGTCCAGTACTTTAGATTTTTTTCCTAATGACTATTTTTTTTATTTCTATTAGGTCATACCATCCAAATTATAATTATAATTAGTTATAGATAAATACAGTGCTTTTTTCCAAAAAAGTAAAGTTTGCAACTAGCTGTATTATTATTAATTAATAAAAAAAAATAAAAATATTGATTTATCGTCTTAGAAAAAAAATGCTTAGCTACGTCTCTTCGTTGATTTGAGAAGGTTAGTTTAAGGGTTTTTTATATTTCGATAAATATCCGTTACCGTATTCGCTTCGATTCGTATTCGTTCCGCTTTCGTATTCGATAATATTCGATTCCGTTTCCGTATTCAAGGTTTCCGATTCCGATTCCGATTCCGAAAAAAAATATGAAAACGAAAACGATAAAGGTGGTTTCCGTCCGTTTTCGAACCGTTTTCATCCCTAAGGGCGTGCCAGTTTCACGCCAAGCAAACGCATCAGCCGGCTCAGGCCTTGCAGACCATACCTCTTTCATGGCCGTTTGCTGTCTGGGGGCTGGATATCCTGGGTCCCTTCAGGAAAGCCCCGGGCGGGTTCGAGTATCTGTATGTCGCAATCGACAAGTTCACTAAGTGGCCCGAGGCTTATCCGGTCATCAAGATCGACAAGCACTCGGCGCTAAAATTCACAAAGGGCATCACTGCTCGGTTTGGGGGTGCCTAACCGTATTATTACGGACAACGGCACCCAGTTCACCAGTGAGATTTTCGGCGACTACTGCGAAGACATGGGCATCAAGCTTTGTTTCGCCTCATCCGCCCACCCCAGAAGCAACGGCCAGGTAGAGCACGTCAACGCGGAAATCCTCAAGGGCCTCAAAATCAAGACCTTCAACATCCTCAAGAAGCATGGCGATTCGTGGATCGAGAAGCTGCCAGTGGTGCTCTAGGCGAACCGAACCACCCCAAGCCGAGCGACAGGGGAAACGCCCTTCTTCCTCGTCTACGGCGCGGAGGCGGTCCTCCCATCCGCGCTCACCCTGAGGTCCCCTCGGGCCACCATGTATTGCGAGGCTGATCAAGATCAGCTTCGCCGAGACGACCTCGACTACCTGGAAGAGCGAAGGCGGCGCAGCCTTCCGAGCCGCGCGCTACCAGCAAAGCCTACGGCGCTACCATCAGCGCCATGTCCGGGCCCGATCACTCTGCGTCGACGATCTCGTCCTACGCCGCGTCCAAACGCGTGTTGGACTGAGCAAACTCTCACCAATGTGGGAGGGTCCGTATCGAGTGGTCGGCGTCCCCCGGCCGGGCTCGGTTCGATTGGCCATGGGCGACGGCACAGAACTGCCTAACCCGTGGAACATCGAGCATCTTTGCCGCTTCTACCCATAAGGGGGTCAGGTGTCGTACCTCGGGCTCAGGCCAACCCCGCGTCCCCCTCGGGCACGCAGGGTTGGCCGGGGCTCCCACATGCACATACTTGTTTAATTTTTTCCTAGCATTTCAATAACAAGCATATTTAATGTCCTAAGGACCGCGCCTGTGTTATCGTTTCCTTTTGAAAAATCTTGACTTGAGTCAGTCTGCTCGTGCTCGTCCTTGCCCTCGGCAACCCGGGTCGTCTAAACCGCCAAACGGGGCCCAGAATCGAGTCGTGCCCCGGGGCGCGGTGAACTCTGGGGGGGAATCGTCAATGGCCCACAATCGGGTCCCCATAACCCTCGGTCACCGCGCTCCCGGCCTAGCCAGTCTCGACATGCGGATCTCCTCAGGCACTAGCTCCGACCCGCGCCGCTTGAGGCTGGGGCCCGAGCACGAGCCCTCGCTCAAGCCAAAGATGCAAAGGGATCGCGACACAAACCATCCTTATCACGAGCATATAGCAAACATAACTAACATAGAAGTTTAAATCTTGTTTGATTGCAGATAAGATGAAATCAGATATACAAGCATTGGCCCAAAGGCCTCAGAAGATGAAGGAATAAAAAATTAAGATACACGGGGGCCCGGGGGCTCACTCCGACGCGCCCGGGTCGCCGGCCTCGCCATCGCTGTCATCGTCGGCACCATCGTCGCTGTCCTCCTCCTCGTCGAAGTTAAGGGCGAAGACGAGCCGAGAGGCCGTCCCCTCGAAGCCGTGGACAATTTGATCGGCGGCATCCCGGACTTGGGCGCGCGCGTTGTCCTCGGTTCCGGGAGGGAACTCTTCCAACGCCGTCCACGGGGAGAAGTCGGGGTCCCGGGCTTGGTAGCTCGCCAGCACAAGCTCCACCGCTCCTCGGGCGAGGTCCCTTGAGGAAGACTTGACCGTCTCCTCGATCTCCTCGGGGAGCCTCTCAAGGTCCCCGGCCATCTCCGAGAGGCGCTGTGTGGCGCCCCCCCGGTTGGCGACGTACTTTGCGTACCGCCCGCTCCAGATGCCCGCCTGACGCCCAGCGCGGTCGAGGCGGGAGACGGCGTCCCGAAGCATGCCGGGCCCCACCTCATTCGCCAGCCGAAGGGCCTCAACCTCCCCGGCGGACGAGTCCAGGGCGCCCTGCAGCTCGGCGATGGTGTCTCGGCGGCTGTGAGGCGGGCGGCCAGATCGCCGTGGCCTGCGGCCGCCCCGCCGCTGCGCGCCTGCGCGTCCAGCTCCCTCGCCCCGCCTCGAGTTCAGAGGCCCGCTGGTTCAGCGCGTCCCTCTCGGCGCGGGCGCTTTCCAGATTGCGCGCGCCTGTCCTCCGCGCCGCTCGCGGAGGAGCAGACTGTCCGCCTGCCGTGCGCCGCGGCCTCGGCCTCCTCGAGGGCTCGCCCCCGCTCGGCGAGCGCGTCTTCACGGAGGCGGAGTGCGGACTCCTGCTCGGCGGAGGCAGTCTCGTGCGCCGCCAGTGTCGCCTCCCGTGTGGCGGCGGTGGTCTCGCGTGCCGCCAGCGCCACCTCCTTTGCGTCCAGGGTGTGGGCGCGCTCCTCCAGCGCCTTCAGCTCTCGGGGCGCGGAGGACAAGGGCCTCGGCCCGCCGGCGCACGGCGGCCTCTTGCACGAGCAAGCGCGAGGCCCGCCCCCGAACGTAGTGAGGCGCTCCTCCAGCGCCATAGTGAGGGCCTCTAGGGCCTCCTCGCGCTGGCGGGTCGCCGCCTCGATCTCCGCCACCCGCCGCTCCCGGGCAGCGGCGGCGTCGAGAACTCCACGGGCGGCGTCGAGCTTCTCCTCCAGCTCTGCCACCCGGCTCCCGTATTCGAGGCGGAAGTCGTCCCGCGCCCCGTCGAGCACGGCGGTGGCGATGAGGGCAGATTCCCGCTCCTCCTCCACTTCCCGGGCGATTTCCGCTAGGGTCCTACGACGAGCCTCGAGCTGCGAGGAGTGCAGGTTGTGCGCCTTACGGCCGGCCTCCACATGGCCTCCACGGAGCACCGTCCCTCCTCGACGCGCGCCCACGCCGCGTCGATTTCTGCCCGCTCCGCCTGCAGGGCCTACATTTGGGCGCTTAGCCCTTCCAGCACCGTGCTGTTGGCCGTGGCCATGGCCTGCAGGAGGGGCTCCGCGCTCAGCGGGGCAGCGGAAGAAAGGGGGGAAGGCCGCCTTGGTGGTGGTGAAGCACGGCTCGGCTCGTCAATCGATGCGTTGGCCTCGAGGGCCTTTCCCGAGGCCGGCTCATCCGGAGCGCCGCCTGGGGCGTCGGGCCCCGGGTGCGACCCCTCGACATCATCACAGGCGGCCTCGGTGGCGGCCTCCGCCTCGGGCGCAGTCGGGTCGGGGACCTGGTGTTAACATCGGATTTTCGTAATCGACCTAAAGAAGAAAGAGGAAACCGAAGCGGAGAAGGGGAGCTAAGTTGGAGTCAAACTAGGTCTCGTATCGGACACAGTTAGCGTATCAGACTCAATGAGGTGCTGGCAGAAGGACTATATCGGCCGATTCGGGTTTGTATGGTTATCGGCCGATAGAGGTTAGAAGTTGACAGAGTCAGCATGGGCTTGGTTTGGGCTCAAGATAAGCTTCAAGGAAGTTGCCAAATAGAGATAAGGCTTGGTTTTAGGCAATTGTATCTTGTAAATCAAGTAGGTTTAGATTTAATCTGTGGCAAAAGTCTGCCGTAAAGACTTGTTGTTTGTTAAAGATAAGATCGTGTCCTACAAGGACCCTGTTGTAATCTCGGGTATAAATATCCCGATAGTCTGTACATAGAAACTCTCTCACAACTCAATACAACAAACTAGTTCAATCTATTTCGGCGCATCGCCAACCCTCGCAAGAGGTTGATTTTGACGAGTTCTTGCTTCCCTGGAGCAGAGGTAAGAACTCGTTCCCGACGATTTGCATCGTCGGGGCTAGCGAGTCGCTTTAGACACGTTAAGCCTCGATGATGTGATCGTCGTTTATCATGTCTTGGATAATCTTGACAGGCGTTTTAATTATGCGTCACCAGCGATTTACTCGTTTTAGGGTTCATTGTCGATGACGGTTTAATTATTATGCTTGGCTAGATTGTTCAGTGCATCTACCATTCCTAAAAGCAATCGGCGACTTGATTTTCTTTGTGTTAAGTCTCGATTCACACTTTGAGTTAACATCGACCTTAGTCCTGTTTTGAGATCTAACACAAGGCCTGTTTTCGGTTGTAATTAAGGATAACACTGGGGTTTCAGCCAGTCTTACCTGATGCATATGATTATCACTAAGTTTTATATGTATCTGTCATCTGCATGAATAGATCGATGAATATAGATGCATCTGTTATAGGTTAATCTTTTGGGTTCATCTGTGATGGATGTGTTTATATTGATTGATTGGTTCATGTAGATTTTCACTAGAGCACTAGCTAGTGTAGTAATCTTTATTGTCTCTTGTCGGCCGATGCCGTTAATTGACATTAACATGTTGATGAAGGCTGATAAGGTTGGATTCATGCTTTAATCTTATTTTATCATGAGTAAGCCGATATAGCTTTGCCCTATCGGCTGGGCTATGACAATGTGTCATCGGTCTATCGGCCGATCGGCCATTGTTTTCTGACGTGGTTTACTTGTTTCTTGTTGATTGCAGATCAAATCAACTGGCACGCACTGCACACGGCTAGGCGAGCTATTTGGACCTGCACTGGAGTTAAGCAGATCTCTCAGGCCGCCGTGGAAACGTGGAACCCGTTTGGTTGCAAGGCGCGTCGAAATTCGGCACCAACACCTGGGTGGCAGCCTCGGCCGCCGGCGCCTCGTGCGCGCGCGCCGCCTCTACCTCCCGGGCAGCCTCCTCGGCCCGGTGGACCCTGGCCGCCTCCCGAGCAGCCTCCTCGGCCTGGCGGACTCGGGCCGCCTCCCGAGCTTCCTGTAGATGGCCTGCGGCTTCCTGCAGGTCGGCCTCCCGCCTCCAAGCCTCTGCGGTCGCCGTCTCCCCGGCCTCGGGCCGGCCGGCCTTGGAGTGAGGCGTGCAGCAGGACGGGATCTCGCTGAGGCAGAAGAAAAACACGAAACAGAAAGAGATAAGTAAAGACGAGCCCTGGGGTTTGGGAATAAGAGTGTGGCCGCTGTGGGTGCGAGGTCGAACCTGCGGGGTGGCCGGCTGAACGACCACTTTGGGGGCGTGATGAGGCTCCCCCTGCATGGCTCGGTTTCCCCCACCTTGCGGAGCCGCTTCTTCTTCCGCTCCCCCTCGTGCTGGGGCGTCGGTGCGGCGTCCTCCGGGCGCCTAGCGCTGACGCGCACCGCCCCGCCCCCTCGGGGAGGAGATGGGGGAGGGGTCGCCTCCTGCTTCCTCTTCCCCTTGGCGTCGGCAGGGCGGCTTCCCCCCGGGCCCCCGCCGCGGGGCCCAGAAGCATGGCCCCCTCCGGGGGTAGATTGATACCCTCTGCGGCTGCCACCCGCGCCATCATGGCCTCGGGGGGGCGATCCCCCGACGCCCCGACCACCTGCATGATGGCCAGGATGTTGGTGCGCTCTGGGTCGCTAAAGAGGGGAAGCATCCCCTGAGGGATGAGGGACGACTCCACGGAGCTAAGGTTTAGCACCCGTTGAACCACCATCCTGAAGTCCTCGGGGTCCCAATCCCACTTACGCCCCTGGTGGGTCCTCAGGAGGTCCTCGGTCCCGGTGTACTCCCAGGCGCCCCGGGCGCATCGCCGGAGCGGCGCGATCCGGCGGCGGAGGTAGTCGCCGAACACCATGGCCCCCGTGAGCCCCTAGGTTCGTAGGCCCGCCAGGCGGTCCAGGACGGCGTCGTAGCCGTCCCCCAGATCCACCGTCGCCCGCCAGCTTGGCGCCTGCACTGGGGGCTGGCTCGGGAGTCGGAGGCGCGCTTCGTCGAGGAGGGGGGGTGTAGAACCAGTCGCTCTTCCAGTCGTCCCACTTCTTGCGAAGGACGCACGGGATGTAACGGTTCAACACCTGCCCCCGCGGCTGGAAGTAGCAGCCACCGACCACCGTCCGCGGCGATACCGGCTGCACGGTGAAGAACCACCGAAACAGCCGAAGGGATGGGCGCACCCCGATGAACATCTCGCACAGGTGTGCGAAGATGGCCAGCGTCATCACTGCGTTAGGGGTGAGGTGCGCCATCTGGAGGCCGTAGAACTCTAGAACATTCATGAAAAATGTGGAGAATGGGGGGATCAAGCCCGCCATGGCGAAGGAGAGAAAGAAGATGGACCGCTCCGAAAAGTGCGGCGCCGGGCGTCCCTCGCCCAGCACGACTACCTCCTGGGTGGCAGATTCCGGCATGAACCGGTGCGGCAGCCCGGCCTGCCTCTCGCTGGTGATGCGAGAAGGCGGCAGCACGCTGCCGTCAAGCGGCGCGGAGCTCCGCGTCATGGCGTCGGCGGGGGGGAGCTTGAGAACGAGAGCGCGTGGCGAGAGTAAGGCGAGAGAAACGCGAGAGCTAGAGCACGGATGGCAAAGGCAAGGAAAAAGTGGCGAGAGGAAGGAAATGAATCCCTTCCTCGGCGCCTTTTATGCCCTTGCCTCCGCCGCGCTCGGCTCCTCGTTTCCCGCGCCCACTTCCTTGCCCCCTCGTTTCTCGCGCCCACGCCTCCGCTAACCCACTCACCCGCTTACGGCGCACGCGTCAGTCGTGCGATCATGGCGGTTGAGGAGGGGCAGATCGTATGCGCATTAATCGCGCTCGGTTACCGCAAAAAGCGCCATCATCACATCCCCAAGCGAAACGGACCGACGTGTCCCGATCCACGCGTTGCCTCGAGTAATGTTGCGGTTACAAGGGGACCGCTCATTAATGTCGACTGGCATTCTCCACCGGTGTGCGCGGCTCGCGACCGTAGGTGTTCTGCTCGCCTTTGGGGGCCAGTCCCACCTGTCATCGGGCCCGAGGGGTGGCGTCAAGCCTGGGTGCCCCCCTCCCCCGGGTGTGGCCACCCAGGCGTAACGCCGGGGGCTACTGTCGGTGACATGGGACCGGAGGTGTCGAGACCAAAGGGAAGGGCGGCCACAGGGATCCACGTGGCCCGTTCCCCCGGAGGGGTCGGGCCCGAGGGTAACGTGGCGGCTGCCCTCCCATTTCCTCCCAGGGGTCGGGCCGCTCCTGTTTCTGCCCCGAGGGCTGGGACGCCCTGTCACGCCCGGAAATTCACTACCAGAATTTCCAAAGCAAATTGTGTATTAAAATCCCTATCCAGGACCAGCCAGGGTACACAAATGACAAAGTTGTCATACAGATCCACATCTTACAAAACAATAAAAATCTCTTACAAAACTGCAGCGGAAAAAGGAAACAAACTATTCTAATAAACTAAACACTCGCAACGTAGCAACTCCAATCCACAGGCATTCCTCGACGGTAGCAACAAGCCTACTCCTCTGAAAAGTCTTCCTCTGAAACATACTCCAACTCTGATGTGGGGAAAATAAAGCAAGACTGAGTACTACCCACTGTACTCAACAAGTCATACCGGAAAGGAAAATAATGATGCAAGTAATAACAAAGGAGAGCTGCAAAGGCTATTTTGCATAAAATACACATTTAAAAACAATAGTTGAAAGTAGTAAAACAGTTGAATTAATTAATCATAATTAAACCATCACTGTCCAACGCTACACCACGTTGCGACAGGCTCAAACCATCCACCTGAACTAAACCAGTTCCATTAAGTCAAATTATTAGAAAATTCAACTAATCACGGTGAATCTGGTTGATCGCCCATAACCGCGGGCACGGCTATTCGAATAGTTTTACTCTGATCAGAGGTGTACAACTGTACCCACAAGACACAGTCCTACAACACGTTACCGTGCGCCGACATACCACCACGGTACACCGGAAAAGGAGCTGTGACAGGACCCTTCGCATAACCCTTCCTAACCAATCGCACCACCCCTCAGGTTTCGCGCCCGCTCCCTTTCCCGGCAGCGGGCAGCCTCCTCTCGTGCCTTGGTGAATCCGGCAGCCAAGCAACCGGTATATCCCCGGCCGACTCAACTCCATCACGCCCACCCTTTCCGGGGAACGTCGGCTAGGAAAAAGCTATACTACAAATCCAGCCATTACCCACGCTGGCTTGTGGAAAGTACGGTAATTCTTCCAGGGTTTCCCGCGAACCGGTCCTTAATTGTCATGAGCACGACCATCAAAACCATGTGCTCACAACCCACCATTAATCAAGATTTTAGTTGAAACATTTATTAAATCACCCACGATTAACCATCGCGAGCCAACATGAAATAACCATCATTAAGTATTAATGAAGCTTTAAATATCCCAATTGTGAGCTAATGTTTCTAAGCAGGGCTAAGCAAGTTCTATTGTAGCAACTACTCAAATTATTTCCCAAGCTATCAAAGGAATAAGGTAATTGCAATATAAGGCTGAGTACAATAGGTAAACTATCCCATAGATGACATTATAAAACAATGCAGTATTTAGAGAAAAATAAGACTGTTTCGCAATTTAGGTACAACATGATCAAATGAATAAGTATGACTTGCCTTGCTCTTGCGCTGGGTCGACCTCGGCAACGACTTCGAAATAAACGGAAGCGTCGGAATTACCGGAATCTATACGACAAACAAAGCAAACAACAATACATGCTATAAGTCTACTGAAACAAAGAACAAAACTATTTTTAATGGATTCTAGACATTTTTATGAATTTTCTGAGACTTGAACGGACTAAAACGGAGTCCGGATGAATTATTATGAATTTTTGAAGTTATCTGTGTTTTTACTATAACAGAAAAATCCTTAATTATTTATTGCGCAATAAACCCTTAGGCTGCGTCATGCTGACGTCAGCGGCTAGGGCTGACGTCAGCCGCGCGGGCGGCGGCTGCGCACCACGTGGCGCACACGTGGCCCCGCACGCGGCGGCCACGCGGGACGGGAACGGGCGGCCGATCGGCCCGAGTGGCCGATCCGACGGCTACGCGCGCGGCGGCGGCTAGGGTTAGGGTTTGGGCCGAGCGGCGTGCGCGGGCGGCGGCGGAGCGGCGGCTCACGGGCGGCGGCGGAGCGGCGGCGGCGGAGCGGCGCGACGCCACGCGGGACGGCAGCCGAGCGGCGGAGCGGGCGCGCGCACGGGAGCGCGGAGAGGGGAAAAGGGCGGCGGCGGCGGTGCTTACCAGCGGCGGAAAACGGCGGCGGCGCGGCTTTGGCGACGGCGGCGCTCAAGGGCTAGGGTTAGGGTTAGGGCGGCGGCGGCGGGAATCCCGCCGGGATTCGCGGCGGCGCGGGCGCGGCGGCCGGCCGTGTCGGAGGCGGACTCGGCCGCGGGTGGGCCCACCCGTCAGCGAGCGTGGCGCGGACTTTCCGGGCGGCTCGGGCCGGCCCGGGAGGGGAAGCAGCGGGGCGCGCGGCGGCTTGGGCCGGCTGGGCCGAAGGAGAGGGGAGGGAGAGAGGCGGCCGAGCGGGCAGCTTGGGTCGGCCGGGAGGAACGAGAAGGAGGCGCGCGCGACGGCGGCCCAGGAAGGAGGGAAAAATGAGCCGACGGCCCAAGAAGGAAAAGAAAAAGGAAAAAGAAAAAGAAAAAGGATTCCAGGGTTTAATTTATTGCGCTTAAGGGTTTTTAATTGGTAAAAATTATTTTTAGGGCTCTGAAAATTCCACTAAAAATCCTGTTAATGTATTTTGACATGGGGAACTCAAGAAAAATTCCACCTTACCATTTTCACTTCTTTAATGCATTATTTAATTGGGTTTTTCTCCAGATTTAATTAAACAATTTCTCAGATAAATTATTAAATTTGATTTTTACGATTTGGGGAGAAATTCGGGGTGTGACACGCCCTGACCCCCTGTGGTTTTGGTGCCACGTGCGCAGGTTAGGTGAGCACAGTGCTCACCTAACCGCATTTATGGCAGTTCGGACGAGCGCACTACGCCGCATTTAATGCGGCGTGGCGCGTGCATATCCGGACCGTGACCGGTCACAGCGAGTGACCGATCGCAGATCGGTCAGATCACGGGTTAGGTGGCGCCAGGCGGCCTGCAGCATGCCTCGCCCCGTCCCGTCGGAATGATGAGGGCCCTCTGTCTCTCGTCTCTCAGCCGGAGTTGGTATGTCAGCCTCGGTCAGATGCTTTCCCGATTCCGGCGCAGGCGAGACGAGAAAGTCGTCCGCCATTTAATGGAAGTTGAAACGGGCGTCCCCCGGATGGGTCGACTGGCCGAGCAGAGGCGTGCTGCGGCATCTGTCAGAGGATGCTTCCGGCAGTAGGATAGCCCTAAATGTAAACGAATGCTTTCTTTCTTAGGCAGCTTGTGGCCCATGTGGTAGCCCCTTGCCATATAAAAAGAGGCCCAGGCCAAGAAAAGGAGGACTCGGGAGAGACTCTGGCTGAACTCTGGCTGGACTCTCTCTGGATTCCATTAGACTCTCAAATCTACCAGAACACAGGAGTAGGGTATTACGCTTCTTAGCGGCCCGAACCTGTCTAAATCGCCTGCGTCCACGCGTTTTTCTTGCTGAGATCCCACAGATCAGGGGCTTTTTCTCGCTGAGATCCCACAGATCAGGGGCTAAGAATTTCACCTTGCGACCCCGGCCGAACCGGCAAAGGGGGACCTGCGCGGTCTCCCGGTGAGGAGTTTCAAACTCCGTCAGCTATAGATTTAATGTAGATTCAAATAATCATATGAACAATGAAATTTCCAGTCTTTTCTGCGCACTTTGTCCTCACTCGTGCGCACCCGGAAAGGACTTCCCGGTCGGTCACCCATCCCTAGTCCCTAGATTTCTCCAGGCTAAGCACGCTTAACTTTAGAGTTCTTTGGAGATGGGCTTCCAGAAAAGAAGTTGTAACTTGTTGGCATAAGTATCCTATCAATCCTATTATGCCTTGGGCCGGGGTGTTACATCCTCACCCCCTTAAAAGATCGACGTCCTCGTCAATCAACCCCAAGCCAGGAATTTCTCTAGGCCAAGCACGCTTAACTTTAGAGTTCTTTGGAGACGGGCTTCCGGAAAAGAAGTTGTAACTTGTTGGCATTAGTATCCTATCAATCCTATTATGGCTTGGGCCGGGGTGTTACATAAACCGATGTAACTCAGAAATTACAATGAGATAATATAATGTGAACCAATCGACCAAAACTGATATAGTATGATAGATGTAGATCCGATGGTTGAAGTATACATTGACCGGATATCCGATGTAAGTAAATTAAAATGTATATCATCTAACGAACCGATACATCTAATAACTGATTCCCATAATAATGATAACTCATTGGCTAGAATTTCGATGAACGTTGCATAAAACCTATCGACTTACTAGAATTAAATTTATTAGCAGCAATCTAATAAATCGGACCTAACCGAGACAGTATAAGAAAACTACTTAGTCGATAGATCTACACAAACGTGATGGATATAATAAATACATCTAAAACAACAATACGATTAGTGAAATATCAACTTAGTCAAAATATCAGACCTAACCGAGAAAGTCCTAACTAAGTCGATACGACTCTAAACAACGATACAGTTAAATATAGAAACAATATATCTGATAAACAACGTTTGCATCAACTTGAAGAGAATATCGGACCTAACTGAGAAAGTTCTTGCCACGCCGATACAAGCGAAGTTGATAAAACTTACTTTCTCATCTGAGATCGAAACCGATGCAACCCAACTCAAAACTAAAAACTCACCAAAATAAAAGGTGATGATTCATCAAAAGTAATTGTATTAATCTGTAGAGATAGTTTACAAAGACTTCAGTGTACATATTTATATTCTCGGGTTGAGATAAATACTGATGGAACACGAGATAAGACTCCTAACAAAAAAAATTAATCATGTCTATTTAAGAGATATATTAAAAATATAAAACTGTTTTGTCATAGTTTTCATGATTTCCTTTTGAATTTAGCTTGACCTAAATAAAGTTAGGTCTATCAATCAACTTTTTTCCTTAACCGAATTCACTAAATATCCGTATCAAATTTTGTCATTAACCATAACGAAAGGGGAAAATAGAATTTGCGCTTATAAAAAGGAAAGCATATGATGGAGGAATAAAAGTGAAAAACGGAAAACTCTTATTAAGAGAACAAAAACCTAGAACCGTTTGTGTGCGATAAACACCCGCATTTTAGATTTTTTGGATCTCAGTAACTAACTTCTTGACAACAACTTGCTACCCTCAACTTCACCCAAAAAAATGTGAGGCAAAAGAACTCGTACAACGTTTTTGTAAAAAAAAAGTTAAATGCATTTTTCATGTGTATACATAGATAAAAGGGTGTTGTTTGGAATAGTTTTTGGTGGTTCATTAGTGTGACAGGACTCCCACTCCCACGTGAAATTTGCCTGGATTTGAACACCGTAGTCTTTACAGCTATCCTTCGATTCTGACGATCTCCAGTCCTCCACATCTTCGCCTGTCCTCTCACAAAAGCCAATCTCACCGTACTTAACTCGGGGTGCTCAGCTCGCTCCTCAACTGTCGGCCGTCAACGCACTGTTTTTAACTTGAAAGTCTTACCCGGCCGCCGCACCCGAGGGCCGAGAGCGAGATGCGATCCGATCGAAAACGAAACGAGATGACTCATCATCACTCATCCAATTCCCATCCCGGCCGTCCATCGCGCCACATCCAACGGCCACCAGGCGACGACCCTGCACCTTGTAGCCCCCTTTCCAGCCAAATGCATCAAGATAATATAATACCATCACAATTAAACTAATCACATGATGCATAACAATCACAATAGAAATAAACTGAAAAAAAGCAAAATCAGTCTAGGGGATTCCTTCCAGCTCTCAACCAACTCGTCACGCCACGCCTACCGCCTCCAAAGTTTATAAACCTCTCTCTCACTTCGAGCCCTCCGCTGCGTGTCCCCCATTTCCGTTTGGTTTTACTCCACTAAGCTAAGAATTTTTCTTTTGGTTGTGGTTACTGCGCCAATGGCTGGTAATCCGACGGCGGCGGCGCCGTCGTCGACGTCGTCTGGCTCTTCGTCGGTGTTCCTGCCGCCCCCGTCGCCGTCCGACGGGGAGCTGCTCCGGTCGCTGCACCGCCTGGCGCGCGACCTGTGCGCCGTCGACACGCCCGCGCCGTTCCTGCGGGCGGCGTTCGCGTCCATCTCGCGGCGGTCCAAGCTACTGGCGGCCGCGTTCGACGACCTGCTGCTGTGCGGTGGCGCCGGCGCCGCGGGGGAGCTGCCGCGGTCGGCGTCGCTGTGCCTGCGGGAGGTGCTCCTGGTGCTGCAGCGGTTCAAGGCGATAGTCGCCGATTGCTCGGTGCGCAGCCGGATGCGTCTGCTGCTGGAGTCGGACGAGATGGAGGCGGAGCTTCGGGAGCTCAACCACGACCTGGCCACGCTGCTCGACCTCTTGCCGGTCGTCGAGCTGGGTCTCGCCGACGACGTGCTCGATGTCCTCGCCCTCGCGTCGCGCCAGTGCCGGCGGTGCACGCCGGCACCGGAGGCGGAGCAGGCGCTGAAGGCGAGCGTGCTGTCGCTGATACAAGAGATCGAGCGGGAGATCGTGCCGGAGCGGGAGAGGCTGGAGGAGATCCTGGAGGAGGTGGGCATCAACGACCCGGCGAGCTGCAGCGAAGAGATCGAGAGCATGGAGCAGGAGATCGGCGACCGTGCCTCGGAGAAATGGACGGCCTCCATGATCGCTCTCGTCGGCCTCCTCCGGTATGCCAAGTGCGTCCTGTTCAGCGCCACGCCTCAGCCTTCAGATTCCAATTCCAAGGCTGACGTCGAGCCTGAAGACGGCGAGCCCCCGGCGCCGCCGTCGGACTTCCGGTGCCCAATTTCTCTCGATCTAATGCGCGACCCCGTCGTCGTCGCAAGCGGCCAGACGTACGATCGCGAGTCGATCGACCGGTGGTTCAGCTCCGGCAAGTCAACGTGCCCCAAGACAGGGCAGGTCTTGGCCAATTTGGAGCTCGTGCCGAACAAGGCTCTCAAGAACCTCATCTCCAAGTGGTGCCGGGAGAACGGCGTCGCCATGGAAGCCTGCGAGGCGAGCAAGAGCGAGCAGGCCCAGGCGGTGGCCGCCAACAAGGCTGCGCTCGAGGCGGCGCGCATGACGGCGTCGTTTCTTGTGAAAAAGCTCTCCGTCTCCTTCTCCCCTGATGCCGCCAACCGCGTCGTGCACGAGATCCGGCTGCTATCCAAGTCCGGCTCGGAGAACCGAGCGTTCGTCGGAGAGGCCGGAGCCGTGCCTCTGCTCGTGCCCCTGCTCTACTCCGAGGATGCAGGTCTCCAGCTCAACGCCGTCACGGCGCTGCTTAATCTCTCCATTCTCGAGGCCAACAAGAAGCGCATCATGCACGCCGACGGCGCCGTCGAGGCGGTCGCCCATATCATGAGCTCCGGCGCGACGTGGCGCGCCAAGGAGAACGCCGCCGCCGCCGTGCTCAGCTTGGCGTCCGTGCATTCCTACCGCCGCAGGCTCGGCAGGAACCAATCCGTCGTGGAGAAATTAGTGCATCTCGTACGCACCGGCCCGACGAGCACAAAGAAGGACGCGTTGGCCGCGCTGCTGACGCTGGCCGGCGAGAGGGAGAACGTCGGCAAGCTCGTTGACGCAGGCGTCGCCGAGGTGGCGCTGTCAGCGATTAGCAAGGAGGAGACCGCCGCGGCGGTGCTCGCCGCGCTGGCCAAGCGCGGCGGTGCGGAGGCGATCGTCAACATCGACGGTGCCGTGGCGCGTCTCGTGGCCGAAATGAGACGCGGCACGGATTGGGCCAGGGAAAACGCCACGGCGGCGCTCGTGCTGCTCTGCCGGCGCCTGGGCGCGCCGGCGGTGACCCAGGTCATGGCCGTGCCCGGCGTGGAATGGGCGATCTGGGAGCTGATGAGCATCGGCACGGAGCGCGCCCGGCGGAAGGCCGCCTCGCTCGGCCGGATATGCCGGCGGTGGGCAGCCGCCTCCGCCGCCGACGGGGAGCGAGGCGGCGGTTGCCCCGTTGCCACCGTGGTGCCCCCTGCCATGATGGCTTCGTGAAACCAATCACAAATTGCCTCGTAGGATAAGTTGAGAACAGAAATTTTTTTCCCCCTTCTTCCTGTACAGAGTCTTTTTAGGCTGTCAAGATTCTTTGCTCCGAGAGATAATGGTGAGTGTTTGATCAACTGTGCATACGAGCTTCAGTCCAATGTAATCCCGTCCATTTCGACTCAAATTGCGCTCTTTCTTTTCTCGAAAGATAAACGAAGATAGAAAGAATTTGTTTCACATGCACATTTCTGTACTGCCATTCCTAAGGATACCCGGATTTTCCTTCACCTTTCTTACATCTGAACCACTACTCGTCTTTGGTTTGGGAAGGAAAGCAACGCCTTTGTTCCGATTTAACTTACCGAATGGACCCCCGTCTCGGTCGTCTACTCCATGATCCAATGTAACAGAAGCAAGCAACTGGGACGCATTTTGGCACTTTTGCTATCATAGGGTGGTTGATGGGTCCCGGGGCAGGAGGAGCAGCCAGCCCTGGCCCCTGGGCGCGCCCCCGGAGTGATTGCGACGATTGGGACCAGCGGCCAGACTCCCCCCGCTGGCGAAGAAGACATGATTCGCGACACGGTGGGTTGCACACTTGCACGGCACGGGAAGGGAACGCAACGGCCTCGCGCGAGTTGCAGGGCCGCTTGATTGGTGCGAGAAAGAGGCGTAGTAGTAGATGCCACGGCCGGTTCAACGTTCTGCCCGAGGGCGCAGACGTGCGGCGCCGCCTTTTGGGCGGCAGGAAGGTGTCGTGCCGCCGCTTGCCGACGAGCTCCCGGTTTTTGGCATTTGGCTGCTCGGCGCGGCGGCTTCTCGGATCACGCGGGTGTTCTTTTCTGCATGCGCCGGTGCGAGCTTGTGTCCATGGTCCGCGTTGCTTTGTTGGGAAAAAAATATGTTGTTCTTTTTTTTTCGCCCCCATCAGAGCGTGCCGAATTTAATCTCCCAGTCTTGATCAAGCTGGCGTCTTTGGGAATTTAAGATATTTTCTTGGTATTTTTATCTTAGAAGGAAGGACGCACCTTGCTTCCTATGGTATGGTGAATGATGATGGATCTCTTCGGAGGCTATCGATAGAAAAGAGAAACAGATGTGTTCCTGTCCCCTGACAGTGTCATGCTGCAATCGAAGCACGGAAGGGCTTATTACTATCCTAATCGGTGCGGCACCATTGTGACAACTGACGATGCCGCGTGCATTGCATCTGGTGATCTGGTCTTCCAGTTGAAACCGAATTGTTTCCCTGGCAACAACGTAAGGAAGGAAGTCAGCCGATTTAAAATCGAAATGATACTTGGGTTCCAGAACAAATCCCGTCATTTGAACTTGTCAGACAATCCAATTCATGCCACTGTTTCTCGATGACTTGTGCATGAACAGTCAGCGAGGCAATAGGCTCCCTAATTAATTCGCTGCTGTCGGCATTAAGGTCGTGGCTGCATAGAGAGGTCGAATAGTCGACGAAGCGAAGATTAAGCACGCACTTGGACAAAAACAAGTTGCATCATACGAACACAAAACAGAAAATGACCGAAGGAGAGTTGGAAATTTGGAACCACTGTTCCTAGTTTCTACAGATATCTATCTATCCCGTCGAGTCAAACGAAGAGAAGAAAACGGGAGAAAGAATTATGTGAAACTTGTAAGCATTTACTGGGACCATTTGGCCAGTATCACCATCAATCGTTGTAGTGATGACGACCACCCGGCGACCCGCGGTTGCGACGACTGGTCTCGAACTGTGCCGCGCTGCGGAAATCCGGTGCAAAAACCTGTCGATATTGCAGCCGCAAAGCGTTTGACAGAATGGTGGACGCCTGCCTGGACGGCGGACGCTTTGCGGCGTGGCAGAGGCCACCCAAAGCTGGGTGCGTCCACAGAAATGGCGAAGCTCGATCTAAACGCCGGTTAATAGCATTCCGTGGGAAAAGAGAGAAATTTCATCCAACTAGTTGTCTCCATCTGTTCAATCACTTTCGTCTTCCTGGATGGTTATCAACTTATCATCAGGGGTGAGATTTTCACAATTTTAGCCGTTTCCATAAGACATTTTATAAATACAGCCCTAGCAAGTCATTTCATAAAAACAGAACATTCCGAACAGCACATGGCGGATTTTTGCGTGGATTATTGAGACATTGTTTACTTGATTAATAGATAAATTAATATTTTATAAGAAATAAACTTCATAAATAAATTACTATAAAGGTCTAAACAATACATTGGAATAAGTTTTTTTAAATCATATTATTATAAGCGTGAAGCAAATAATGAGACAAAAATCTCGAAAAAAAAAGCTGAAAAGAACAGGCAGTGTATGTATGTTTATAGCATACCACCACAGTGTTTGACGTTGTGTATGATTGTAACATACAAAAGTCAATGGAGCCATTAAGAGTACAAAATATCATACAGTCAACGGGTTATTCATGCGCGCGCCATGCTATATGTACATGGCGCCAAATGCTGCAGGTTCATGCTTAGTTCTATTTTTCTATATAAAAAAGAGCTTTTATCTACGATACGTTCATAAAAATGTTTTGAAAATAAGGTCAATTGCACGAAGTATTATAGCTTCACCGCTTCAGGTTTGTTCACCTCGATTTTGAATAAGAAATGGAGGAAAATGATCAAAAACTTCTTCTAAAAAAACTGGACTTATTTTCTGGATTATGAATTTGATATGGCATCAGCCTATTTGTCGAAAGCACAAACATTCCAAATAAGAGCCTATAGTACATATGAAAATTACCACCTTCATGATTTAATGGGTGTTTTTGACATTATCTTTCTCAACCTTTACTTCATCGTTTTTCACGCGCACGTTTTTTAAAGATATATTCTTTTTATAGAAAAGTTGCTTTAAGACACATATTAATCATTTTTTAATCTTTAAGTTAATACTTAATTAATCATGTGTTAATGAGCTATTTTGTTTTTGTGTAGGGAGAGAGTTACAAAACAACACTATCTAGCATACCTTAGAAGTCCCCGCTCTTTACCAGGCATCGTTGGAGAATTTTTAAAGTTAATTACTATCTCTGTTCTCAAATAAATAATGTCCTAAAATACGCATGATCATATCTTGAAATCTTAAATCATTTATATGGAGAAAAATATTAGGATTTAATATGCAAAACAATGCCAATAGCTAGGCTCGTCATGAAATACGCTTTCAGATGATTATATGTTTTAATAATTTTTATAAACATATCGTAAATATTAATGATACGTAGGATATGTGTATGGATGTCAAAAACATCAAATAAAAAAAACGAAGGTAGTAATAATTTAATCTAGCACTTGATCGTGCCGAGAGTATATAGGGTTTATGATAAGATCAAGCGGGTCCAGGCTTGAATGCGACTTTACCGTGACGAGCTATTACGAGTTCGTATTAGATGATTCTTGTCGATTTCTTACCTGGTTTTGTCATTATCCGAGAGAAATTATCCTCAGTCCATAAATTAATCATATGGATTGTTAATCCTGGATAAAGCCGAATTTCTCAGCTGATGTCTCTTTCAATGAAATCTGAGACACGAATGTCACCATCTTATCTCGCAAGGGATCAACACTACGAGAATATGCGGGCTTATGTTTCTGCACTTGTACAGTTGCAGAGTAATGAAATAGGTTTATAATCTGAATATTGCCCTTGACTTGCTACTAATGAAATAGGTTTGGCTTGAAATATACATGCCAGCGTGTTTGCTCAGCTTAATTGATGCACCGGTGTGCCTCCTGTCTGACCCTTCTATTTTTTAGGCCATCTCGGGCTTCCAGGTTACACATAGCTTGAAGATTTTGACCTTATATATGAGTATAAGCAATACTCCAGATTTTATATTCAAGGCTGGGTTGTTCAAACTAGCATGTCAGTCATTCACATGCCGACCCGACTGACAGCAAATCGAGGAAATATGAATACGAAAGTAAACAGCTACGGATTAGTTTATCAGTGGGCTGTGGGGGATGATGGGTTAGTTAGGACTTAGGACTTATGAAGTCTACATGTTGTAATCAGCGACAGGATTGTGTACTAAAAAACCATTTGGACGAATAGCTGGTGATAGTAGTAGTGATTGATTCTCTACTGTTGCACCAATCATGAGTGCGCATCGCTGACCGAATGGTTTATGTAATGGTTTCCTGGAGCTACAGCGTCCAGCGTGTTTGTGTTGGGGCGAGGGGCGTGGCGGTGTCTCGCTCGGTGGCCCGCAGCAAAGGCAGCGACTGCAGAAGCGACGGATAGAGGTTGCGTGGGCGAGGCGGATGTGATGGGCTAACTTTTGTCGTTGGCAATGTGGGCTGAGAGCGAAGCTTTGTAAAGTTATGCCGTGATGGGCTACTTTTTGTCGCGGAACAAGTCTCTTTTAGCTCTCTCATCTATTGTCTTTGATCGAATCGTATCCATCAACTGCAAAACCGGGTATAACGTCTCCTCAAACTTTAAAAACCAGTGTAAATTGACTCCTTCAGTAGTTTTGAAAGCGGTTTTGCTGACGTGACAGGTTGAATTGGTCCAAATATGCTGGCGTGGTAGTCCAGTCATCAAAGAAATTGAAAATAAAAATGAGCCCCACATGTAAGTGACGAGGATAAAAATTTAAAAACAGTGGAGCCTGCTTATCAGCCAAACTTCTCCTTCTTTTCTTCTTCCTCTCACAGGCAAAGCTCACACGCGTGACGGCTGCTATTACGGAGGCCAGCGGCATGGCTAGGAGGAGTTTGCATAGGGGTGCGGGTGGACGGCAGTGAGCGGTGGCACACGCGTGGAGGCCGATTCGACCGTTGGATGGTAGATGGACACAAGCGACAGGGGGCACGCCTATGTCTGGCTCACGTCGCCTGCTTCCTAGCCGCATCTGCCCATGACACGCAGTGCAGGAGAGGCACGCAATGTCGACGAAGTAGATGATGAGACGAGCTGGGGCCTGGCGGTGAAAGGATGCAACCAGAAGGTGCGGCAGGGAGAGGAAGTACGACGAGAGGCGTACCCGATGACGAGGGAGACGAAGAACACCTCGGAGAAGAAGAGCACCTTGTTTCGGTTGAGGTGCCAGCCGACGAGTCCCATAGGCATGAATAGCACCACGCACGCTGCAACCACACCCACCTGCACCGCGGCGGAAACCATCAGCCCATGGGGTCTTCATCCCCCCTCGCGCCCACGCCCGCCACCAGATCTAGGCTCGCGTGGGACGACGGGAGGCAAGGGTTGGTGGGGCTAGGAAAGGGAGCAAGGTGGGGGCGGTCCAGTAAGATGGGAACAACGGAATGGTAAGTGGTAGGTGTAGGATCTCCTGTCGATGACAATCTCTGGTGCAAGGGTGCGCGCATGAGCGCGGTGGAAGGAAGGAGTCGCCGGTAGGTAGGAGTACGTGGCTGACGACGGAGGCAGACCCGCGACGAGACTGCAGGGGTAGAAAGGGGCGGCCGCGGTCACGGGGGTGTTGGGAGATTGTTGTGCCGTTGGCCTCCCGCCGCCGGGCAGTCTCGCGTTGTCATGTGAGGAAAGGGGAGGAGGAACCAAGGAAGAGGAAAAAGAGAGGTGGGGCTTGCAAGTGGGTCCCACCTTTTTAAAATTTTTACTTTTGTCATTTACACGAGGGATCCACTTCTATTTTTAATTTCATTGTTGACTAGGTTGCCACGTCAGCATATTTGGACCAAGTCAATGTGTCACATCAGCAGAAACCGCTTTCAAAACCACCAAAAGAGTCAATTTGCACCGGTTTTTGAAATTGGGGGAGATGTTATACCCGATTTTAAGGTTGATGGATCGATTTGACCCAGAGCAAGAGAGGGAGGCAAAATGGATTTATTCCTTTTGTTGCTGACTACAAAGGTCATGATCTGGTGGGCTTCTTTTTGTGAGCAGGGAATAAGTTCACTTTAGGTCCCTCAATTTGTTTCCTAGTCTGATTGTCATCCTTGAACCGAAAAACCAGATACAACTCATCCCCCAACTTACAAAACCAGTACAAACGAGATTCCTTGGCAGTATTGTCCTCGGTTTTGGTTGATGTGACGCCTATGTGACTCATTTGACTAGATCTTTGTCTCACATGGCATTGACATGACGCTTACATGGGCGCCTACGATGGTTGGTGGTTGGTGGCGGCGGTGGCCTCCAACGCGGTGACCGGAGATCAAGCCACGTAAGCGTCATGTCAACCAAAACCAGGAACAATACTGTCAAGGGGGTCTTGTTTGCACTAGTTTTATAAG
Source organism: Oryza officinalis (assembly GCA_008326285.1). Lineage (NCBI taxonomy): Eukaryota > Viridiplantae > Streptophyta > Magnoliopsida > Poales > Poaceae > Oryza > Oryza officinalis. Next base: position 56,754,990 of record BDMV01000001.1, on the reverse strand, counting down.
TTGGGGGACGGGTTGTATCTGGTTTGTCTGGTTCAAGGACAAAAATCAAACTGGACAACAAATTGAGGGTTCTATAGTGAACTTATTCCTTGTGAGCAGCACAAGATTGCGTCCTGTCGGCCCATGGTTTTACTGATAGACATGTATTTTGGGCCGGATACTCTAAACGAAAAAGGGCCGAGCGTTAATGTTATCCAACGGCCTCTTGTTTCAGACGGACCTAAAGAAAATTCAAACAAGGTAGAAGTCGAGCTTAATCCCCGTTCCAATTTTGTGCGCGTACACAAAAAAAAGATTCCCAGAAGAGAAACCAGAATATGGGAACATGAATTTGGTGTTACCTGTGCACCGCGCTCGACCCAGCCCGCCCCCCGATCTCGGTCGCCTCAAACGGCCGCCCACGCATCCGCGCCCCCGCGCGCGGCTCACGCCATCGCGCCGACGATTTCGTTCCGCGAGGCAACGACGTCGGCGCGGCACACCGGGCACGTCGTCCCCCTCTGCAGCCACAGGCCGATGCACTCCGCGTGGTAGACGTGCCCACACGGCCGCAGCCGCCGGCACTGCTGTCCCCCGTCCGCGACCGCGAGCCTCTCCTTGCAGATCGCGCAGAGCGCCACGTCGTCACCCCTCGCCTCCGTGGCGGCGGCCTGGAGCGGGACGACGTCGATGATGACGACCTCCTCCTTGTTCAGCAACCCTTGGCGCTTCCCGTTGGGATCGGCGGCGACCTCGCACCGCCGGCCGATTGCGCATCGCACGGTCCAGGAGATGGCACAGATCGCGGCGATGAGCCCGACGACGGCGAGAAATATGTCGAGGCCTGAGAGGCCAGCGAGATCAACCATCGGCGAGAGCTCGTAGGTACGTGTTTGTTGGCTGGCCTGCTGCTGCTCGATCGTCTTGGCGAGAGGTGGATCCCTGCATGCGTGCGTACGTATACTAGTACGTGCTCCGGCTCCGGGTAGGTTTGTTACCCCTACTTGGTTCCTATACTGATCTGTATTTCGAAAAGGTTTGTCTTTGGAAGGACAAAAGCCCAGATATTACTTCCTTCATTTTAAAATATAAAAATTTTGATTGCATGAGACATATTTTTAGTATTATGAATTTGAACACATATTAGAATGTATCTCATCCAACCAAAATCTTTTATATTTTGGGACAGTATTTTTGTTTGATTTTTTTCTCATGAAAATTAAAGGACTAAGCAATTGGGCATTTAAGGGGTGGCAAGCATGGGCTAACTCGAAGGCGCAGACATAATCAATTGGAGAGCTTAACCACGAGCATCAGCTAGTTTTACACATAGGCATTGGGAACATATGGCATTACTTTATCTCCAATCGTGTGGTGTTCAACAGAAAGAAACTTTTGTTAAAGTTTTGCTCCTAGGGGGTTGTTTATTGCGCAAACACACAAGTAGGCTATTTGATGGTGCAAAATGATCTATTCTAATAAGTGTATGTGGATGGGCAGAGCAAATTAATCCCTCCAAGAAATCTCAGTTAGTAGAAACATGTACTATAATCTGAAGTTCTGAACAACACTGAACGCCATTCAGCATTGTACCGCTCCCAAGTTCAACTTCCACCAACCAAAAAAAAAATTCTTTATTGCATCGTGACACGGCATGCACACCGTCAGAAAAACGAAAAACGTGGTGATACCCTCTGAATATTCCCGCTTCTATCCCCATGGTAAAGATCTGGAATAGAAGGCCAGAAGTCAGATCTACAGTTACATTACAGAGCCTAAAATTAACTAAAATTAAATGGCATGGGCAGTTACAGTCTTTGCATTGAATCAGAGATAAATGAGAGATTAGGGTTTACCTAGCCCGTCTTCCTATGGTCGGCCAAGTCCTTAGCATCTGGGGATTACAAAAGAAAACTGCCCCGAGTGAGTGGCTCCCACTCGCCTTCCTCGATCCACCCCTTTTTGTTGTTCGAATCCATTGGAGCCCACGAGGTCTTTGCCTCCCATTATCCCAAAACCCTCCTCCCCTACCTCACTGCTCCCACTGAGGCCCCCATCACTCGGATTCTCGAAGATTCAGAGCAGGGACCTCAGTACCTCACCTTCGCTGCAGCTTTTTCTTACAGGCTTTTGGCTTCTTGGATCCGTGCAGGCGCGCGAGAATTCAATGACGGTTCTTGGAGCTTCTGGGGCTGGTCACTGAAGGTACACTGATTACTGAAGACTGTACGAGAATATGCGGTGAAGTTGTTTGTTTGTTTGCATCTTTTGATGTTTTTTCTTCTGTTTGGCAATCGGCTAAACCCCAAAACCTTCAGAAGAAAGGCAGGAACTTTATCGTGTTCTTGGCTTTGATCTGGTCGGAATCAACGTCTTCGAAAACCAGCAAACTCTCGCCTTGGAATCCGCGCATGTTTTACTTCCTGTCTCAACCATCTTGAATCGTTCTTGGTGCCTGATGCTTCTCTGCCTCGCCCTTTGCAGTAGTCCGCAGTCTTGCGATGGAGTCGGCGACGGAGAAGGTGAGGAGGACGCCCTCCTCTTGCCTGCTGCTGCGCATCTCCGACATCTGCAAGGTGCGCTCCGTCGGCGTCGCGCCGACCGTCCGCGAGAAGCCCAAGGCCGACGGCAGCGCCACCGGAGAGAGCAGCGAAGACGGCGCGCACCTGAAAGTCCACCCGCATCAGGTGTCCGACCATGAGAGCTTCTCTGAATGCTCCTCTGCTCGCTGCGAGGAAGCGTTTCTTGAGAGGCTTCTCGACGCGATTACTGACCTCAAATTGAGTTACGTGAAGCTTCAGCAAGCTCTTGTGCCATATGATCCTGAAGAGATTACGATCGCTGATGAGCGCTTCACATCGGAGCTTCAAGAAACTGCCGGGTTGAAGGATCTGTGTGTCAACATGAACAAATGGAGAAATCCAATGTACCAGTGCTATGTGGGCTCTAGAATTCAGGAGCAACAAAAGTTGGCCGTGGAGTTGCAGGCTGGCATGTGCAAGAGAGACTCTGAGATTGTTTGTTTGCGAGCGGAGTTGGATGAACTGGAAATGAAGAACATGGAACTGGAGGAGAAGATCAGTCAGGATTCGTTACAGAAAGAAGGAAGTTTTGCTATCAGGGTGGGAGTCTCAACGGATATGTTCATGGAATTATTCGAGCTTTCGACAAAGTCTATCCATGATTTTGCAAAACTCGTCATCCGTTGGATGAAACTTTCTCGGTGGAATCTTGGCAACTTAACATCCCCAATAGACAATTCTGTTGTCTATGAGAAAAGGTCTCACAAGAAGTACGCCTTTGAGGCCTACTTTGCTTGTATGATGCTTATGGGGCACACAGAGGAGTATCTTTCGCTGGATGTCTTTGATTATGTAATGAGTTTCAGCGATCCTTTTGATGCTCTTATGAAGGCCCCAGACTCCTGTTTTGGGAGATTCTGTCGAGAAAAGTATCTGGCCATTGTGCCTCCTAGTATGGAGGACTCATTCTTCGGAAATTTGGACCATAGATCATTTGTTGAGAATGGCGGCCATCCAAGAACACCATTTTATCAGGCATTTGTGACAATGTCAAGATATGTATGGGCGTCACTAACCGTAGCACGTTCTCTGAATCCAAGAGCTGAAATGTTCTACGTCAAGAGTGCTACTGAATTTAAGAGTAAACACATGGAATGTGTTCCATCCAAGATAACCAAAGAAGGAGACAAGTCCAGTGTTGGGTTTACAGTAATGCCGGGGTTTAAGATTGGATGCACTGTCATCAGGTGCAGGGTCTATCTGTCCATGGTCAACGAAAGAAACTTCTAAACACGTCATATAGCTACAGAATTAGGTAAGCAGAATCAGATAACTAGTTAGTTCTATATAGCATTTCTTTTGACTTGAGTTTCTGTTGAGCTCCTCTTATATTAGACCAGGGGCATAAGCTAATAGATAGATTAGTGTATTAACTTGCTCTGAAGTACTTGATGTAATATTGAACATTTTCAGTCGTTCAGGTCTGTTAAGTCATTGCTTCGTTCATGAGTAAATGGATCAATTGAAGAAGGAAAATGTGTGACATGCTCCCTGTATACCATTTTATATGGCAAAACTGAACACATAATATTGTTCAAATTCTTGGGGCTACAACATCATCTACGTTTCTAAGCATGAGTAAAAAGATGTCTTTGATTGTACAATTCAAGTTCATCTGGCGAATAATTTGGCAAAGATGTTGGTGGGTTTTGGGTTCTCCAAGCATGCGACATGTGCATATCTTCCTAGCTTGTCGACCTGCCTGGGTTCCCCTCTGGTGTCCTTCTTGCAAACTTTGCAGGTCTTATCCACCCAACCTTCCTCTACGTATTCCCCGTCAACTGCAAGCAGAATTCAGAAACAGTTAGGACTGTGTGATACTCCTACTAGCATAATCTTTTTGGATCAGAAGTAATTTTAGGACTTTGCAGGTAAAGCATAAATCAAGTCGTACCATCAACATATGACTTGAAGAAATCCTTGTAGGTGCCACCGATCTTCCTCCGAAGCGCTCCATACTTCATTGCAAATCAAATCAACTTGTCAGAACATGGAAAATTCTTGCCATGTCTATTAGTCAGTACTAGCTACTAAATAACACAATTGATCTACAAGTTTTGTGTGGATCAGTAGTTCGATGGATACATACCTGCTCCTTTGTCATCCTTCCTCCATCCTTGGTGGCTTCTCTGGCTTCATACAGAAGCTCTGCGTCCTTCTCCGACCGGACCTGCGAGAAGTCCAGCGCCTCGGTGATGCTCCCGAACAAGGACTGCTTGCTGCCCTTCTCCTCGTCTGCCTTTGCATAGACCTTCACTGATCTGGTGGCAGCAGTGCTTGGCCTGAAGGATGGCATGGTTTGGTGGTGGTGGTGCCCAAACGAGGCGCTCTGCGAGTGGGACAGCGTGATTGCCCTCATGGCCATGGGCTGCAGTCTGCAGATCGGTGATTCTCCTCAGGTAGAAACTGAACTGGTGACTGATCAAACCATTATATATGTAGGAGGCCTTTGGTGTGCGCATGCATGGGAGTCTTGTGGCGGCTGCAAGGCTACGTGGTGCAAGGCGAGCCTGCTGAAACGAGAGGACTGCGACGCGGGGTGTGTTTCAGGCGAGAGGACGGCGTTGAGCGTTGCGTCGCGCCTTGCACGCTTGTGTCTGGTCAGGAGCGATTTGGACAACGTGGCTGGTTGCCTGCTGGCTGGTTCAGATGATGTGTACAGGAGGTGATATTTGTGGATGAATGTTCTCCTCATGAGAGTTGGAAATACTAGTCAGAAATTTTTGGTTGGGCCAGCTTCTGATCTCTTCTTTTCTTTTAACAAACTGACAATCAGAGTGTGCCAGGTTCATTAAATATAATAGGAGTAAAAGTTGTTGTATAAAGTATGAAATGAACTGTAAAATTAAAGCTAAAAAATGAGTTCCGAGAGTCGTTTAGCTCTTGCTATGGACAAGGTTTTTGGCCTTCTCTTGATTTTCTCCATTAGGGTAATCGTCGCTCTTGCTACGGCCAAGATTTTTGGCCTTCTCCTTGATTTTTATCATTAGTAGGATGAATGTACGGACTCTTTTTTTTTTTGGCCAGCTTATCAGATTTGCATATACTCAAGAATTTTTGTAGGGATTTTTAAATGGGCTACTGGGCTATCTAGGTGTCCAAGTACTATTTGATTCTGAAACTGAATTATCTGGGGTGAGCAAGAAACTGAATTCCAGGTTGAGCTTTGCCCACGGCTCATACTCGGCCCATCGCCCCAGCCGTGGGCAGAACACAGTAATTAAACACGTGGTTCTTTATTAGTACTATACTACTCCCTCCATTTCATAATTTAAAAGGGACATACATTTCAAGATTTTAACTTTAAAAATATTTGGCTAACAATTAATATAATATAAATTAAATTTTATTTGCTAAAAATAATATTATTGAATTCATATTTCAATATACTTATGGTAATAATTTTATTATTATAAATTAAGTATATGAGAAACTATAAATTAAATATTAGTTTTGAAGACGGTATAAATTTGAGCATATCTTAATGGAACAGAGTATAGTTCAACGACATGATTTCCGCTAAGTACAACACATAGAGCCCCGAGCAGACCAGGATTTTACTCTGACGAGTGAATTAAGCTCCAGGGATCAAAGCCTATCATCAATAGCACAATGCTTAGAATCTGGGTGTTATTAGCGACCAAGTCAGAACTAAGTAATGATATGCTCATTAAGGTGGTCTGTTTCATTAGATTATGAAAACCTACTGTGTTCGGTCGCTGACACTATTCCACGTTGTAGCTGAATGTATGGCGAGTATGCAAGTAGAAGTAGTAGTACAGTGCTGGGGTATTGTCGGTTGACTTTTATGTTCAGATTGAGCCACGGAAGTTGGAGTACTCCGTATGTTGGAACATTGATTATTTGGAGCTTTGGAAGTGTGGAAATAAATTGGGCCGACCGCTGAACGTGCTCTCACATTACCATTATAAATACAAGCCTTCGAAAAACAAACATAAAAAAATGCCGAGCAAAATGGATGGATCGATCCAACAAATGCAACAACCATGTGGACCTCAGGTGCCGCAATCTCCATGATGGCCTGGTAGCAACGTTGCCTCCCCATCACCATGGATGCAGCTTTATTTCCCCATCAGATTGCGGTATCGACGCGGAGATAATCATCATGGCGCCATGACACGTACCTTTTGTAGGGGGCTCCTGTTTTTTCAAACCAAAGTCCCAAGATACAACAATGTTCAATCCTTTTCTATCGTCGTCAGGGCATAGGTGCATTGTGCAAAAATAGAGTACGCACCAGTGAGAGCCAGCCGGCCAGTGGGTCAAGATTCTTTCCAAGGACTACACCATTTTTTTTTCGAACGGCCAGGACTTCACTTAATTAACCTACTACGGCAACTGTAATCTTGTCGGATGGCTGGGACCAAGCTGATCGACAGGTTGAAGAAGACCGTAGTCTATGTAGCATGGGCCAGTTAGGATCATGAGCTGGATTCCAATTAAGACGGGTAAGATGAAAAATTAACGGGGGCTTAGAGGTTAGAGCCGGAGGCTTTCGCTGCGGCGTCCTTGTCACTGAATAGCTAGTTCTACGGCCTCGACTCGGCGATACCCTGCGCTTGCTTTGATGTGTGCTTCACACGTGTGTTGTCACGTCAGGTCAAACTCTCCAACAGTTGTTATCCTCACCCTAGCGATTGGCAGCGACGAGTACTGTAGCAGCACACTAGTAGCTAGTACATACGGAGTACATACGTACATCTTCGATACTATACACAGGTAGGACGTCTAGTTCATCAAATCAAGATTTTGAGAGCAGCATAAAAGGAGCCATAGTTTCATATCCTGCTGTATTCAAGAGAGGTGGATATGGAGTTACGTTGTGGGGCGAGATATGTTAAAGATTCGGCTTAATTTGTGCGTGTACGCTACCAACCAATTAGGCAACACTGAACATATTTATTCGTTCCTTGCATGACCAGTGACCATGCAGTATGACTATGAAAAATCGAGTTGAGCTGAATTGAAGACACCACACCACCAGCCGTTCCGTTCCGTCACACCAAAGGATCCGTATCTTTGTTGCGTATTGATCATCACCATCAGGTATTCGATCATTATCAGCAGATGGGTACGGGACCGATCGATTTAATGGGAGACGGCCGAAATACGCTAATAATACATGCCCCGGGTCGTGTACGAGTACAACCCTTCGCTACCATTGCTTTGCGTATAGCACATGTCCATATGCATACTCCCAACGCAGGTACTGTGTGTTGCCTGCTGCTCTCGGCCGGCGTATCGTACGTACTTTGACAGGGCTCCCTGAGGAATTTGATGACTAGGATGCTCTAATCTCGTGACAAAACACAAGATTAGCCTCATGATGATCCGCGAAAAGCACCGGTGGGAATCTGAACCCGGTCGACGAAGAACAGCGACGAGGCAACGACGTAGAGTACGTACCTAAGCGCATGCAGGATGGGTAAAGGTAACATCCGCGAAAGGGATCGATCAAGCCTGGTCACATATGTTTCGCCGTTCATTCCGTCTACGATACAATCACTGCTCCAAGTGTTAGCCCTTTCATCGCGTTCGTGTGTGTGTGTGTGTGTTTTGAGCTGAGCTCATCCTGTCCATCGTTGGATGCAACTAGCACGGCAACGCCTCCAAGTCAAAGCAGGAGACCGGCCAGCTAGCTGAAACGCACTCCATATGCCTGCATAGCTAGTGAGACACACTATGTAGTTTAGGGGGGTGTTTGGATCAGGGACTTATATTTGAGTCCATATCACATCGGATATTTAACTGTTAATTAAGAGTATTAAATATAGACCAATAATAAAACTAATTGTATAAATGAGTGCTAATTTACGAGGCAAAATTTTTAAGCATAATTAATTCATAATTGGCACATGTTTACTGTAGCATCACATAGACTAATCATGAATTAATTAGGCTCAATAGATTCATCTCGCAAATTAATTCAGAGTTATGAGTTTTATTTGTAGTCTACGTTTAATACTTTTAATTAGTTTAATTAGTGTACAAACATTCGATGTGACAGATTTTTTAGTCTCATCTAAACGGAGCCTTAGGCAATTAGGAGCCCGGAAAAGAAGGCAAGCTAATAGTGTCACCACGCACGCACGCACGGTCCAGGGGAACCAAGATGCTGGCGCGCTTAATTTGTTTCCGCGCGGTTAACAAATCCATCGGAGGGGACGGGAAGGACGTGTAGCCGGGTAGGTGCAGACGGAGTCGGCGATGCCGCTCGCCCGGCGGGCGCAACGCCCGACAAGCCGAGAAAAATTAAGCGCGCGCGGGGGGCCACCGCGACGACGAACCGTGCGGCAACTTATATTATGCGCGCTAAATGAGGCGTCATCGCTGCCTCTCGCCCCCGGCCGTGCGTGCAAACGCGGGCCATCTCATCTCATCTCATCTACCAGATGCAGTATTATATTGCCGGCGCTAGAATGAGTTGGTTTAGTATTTATATTGCACTTGTTGGCTAAGACTGTCGCTGTGTCGCACTCGCAATGCATGGGTTAATTAAGCAGGCGTCGTTGTTCTTTTCGGCGTGTGAAAAACTAAAAATATGGTTTTGATCAACGTTTTTGCAGCCTTGTGTTTGTCTCGTCCATGGGGCAGAGGGGCTCTGCCCTCTGCAGCATGATGCACGCGCGCGCGAAGCGGGTATCCGCCTCAGGGCCGGAGTTAGGACCACACTCTAATCTACAATTACGAGCACCTTTCTGAGATCGCCGAGCACTAAGAACGCAGCCATTAATCCTATCCACACCGTTTGCTGCCGGTGGTGCCGATCCATCTCCTGTTTAAGCATGCTGATCGAGGACTCGGTTTTTACGATCAAAAGCTCCGCTACCTTCACCCCGTCCCTCTTTTGGGTTGCCACTTGCCAGTTGACTCTTTACAAGTGCCACAAAAAACATACTAATCTAACATGCAAGTACAAGTTTAGTACTGCATCATGACGGGATTACGGTTTGGTTTTGCGTGTGTGGCTTACGCGATAAGGCGATCAGGCTCACTGCATTGCGTTTCGGTGCATTGCAGCGCAAGATTTGACCATTGGCCTTGGCCCGAAAAGCTGCGCGTGACAGCTTAAATTAGAGCCTCTTTCGGAGTCTCGGAGTTTCTGTTGTGAACGCAAGCGGCGAAGGAAAATATCGCAGACTGACCGCTCAAGCTCTGAGCCAGCGACCTCCAGCAGTAGTAGTACTGTTGCTTGTCTCGCCCAGGGGTGATGGAAATAAAAGGATTAAACAAGAGCTCCCGGACAAGGATGCTTTTCGACGCGTAATTAAAGGCCTGATGAGATGAGAAAGAAAGAAAGAATTGAAGGCAGCCAGGCAAAGGACGTAACCACAAGCGAGCAAAATTTCTTTAGATTTCATATCATATCCTGTCTACTGTAGTAGTATATCCTACGTGCAGTGCAGCGTAGGCCCATTCTTCTCCGGCCAACAATACCTGCGCTTTCCATCCTATCATCCTATCCCCAACCTCCCTTGAAAATTTTTTAGGCTCTCTTGTCAACCAAAACTTCGAGAGATTTACAGGGATCTTTCAGCTTGCAGCAGTAAGTAGTACTGTTGCAGTAAGCTGTAATGGAACTATGGAAGAGGCCTGACCGTGGCGTTGTCACTGAGCTGAGTGAGTGAGAGGGCTGATAGAATGAAGCCATGCGAGGTGGGGGCCCACGCCGCATAGAGAGGAGCGAGGACAAAAGGCGCCTCACGTCCCCTCCTCTCGGCCTCGCCGATCCCCCACTCTATTACCCGCCCTTTTCTGCTCCGCGCCATCTCCTCCTCTCCTCTCCTCTGCTCTGCTCCTCCTCGTACAGAGCAAGCTGCTGCAGCAGCAGCAAGCAACCAAACGCAGCACACACAAAGCTTTGTTCTTCTTGCTCTTCTTATACTCGAGCCGCGCATTCTGTGAGCCAGAGCAGAGCGCGCCATGGGGAGGCACAAGTTCCGGCTGTCCGACATGATCCCGAACGCGTGGTTCTTCAAGCTCCGCGACATGCGCGCCGCCCGGGGAGGTGCGGGCGCTGGCGGCGGCGGCGGGGCCAGCCCTGGTGGGGTGGTCACGCAGTCGTCGGTGGCCGTGTCGCGGGCGGGGAGGGCGTGCCGGCCGCTGCCGAACACGCCCAGGAATGGCGCGTCGCTCCCGCACAGGGCGTCCTACTACTACACGCCGCGGGCCGGCGACCTGCTCGTGGGGTCGCCGCTCCATCCCAAGTGCTCCGACACGCAATTCCCTCCGCTGCAGCTGTCGCCGCCGAGGAGGTCCAGGCGCAGGCACAGGAGGCGGTCCGTCAAGCTGGCGCCGTCCGTCAGCGGCAGCAGCGTCCTGTCCTCGCCGGTGTCCACCGGCTGCCGGTGCGGGCGCAAGCCGGAGCTCGTTGTGGTCGAGGCGCCCGACACCCCACCGTGCCGCCGCGACAAGTTCGTCGGCTACAATGACGACGACGACGACGAGGAGGAAGAGGTTGAATTCAAGAAGCCGACGGTCGCCGTCACCATGTGTGACGAGCTCGACGGCAAGGTGATCACCTCCGCCACGGACATCATCATCGACCTGAGGACCGAGAAGAGGCCCGACAAGGTGCTCCCGCCTATCGTGACGAAGCCGGCAAGGAGAGAGCTCGACGGCTGCGATCTGGAGGAGAAACGCATCGACGTCGTGAGACGCGCGTCGGCTAAAAAACCCACTCCTCTTCTCGAACAGAGCAAGCCGAGGCGGTCGGTGTCATCCGCGCGCCGCCTCAAGACGCGCGCCAACACCCCGCGTATCGTGGCCAAAAAGTCAAAGCCACCACCACCCGCGGCGGCGCGCTCGCCGTCGCCGACGACGAAGCCGCCTCTGGCGGAGAGCTTCGCGGTGGTGAAGTCGTCGCGGGACCCGAGGAGGGACTTCCGGGAGTCCATGGAGGAGATGATCGCTGAGAACGGCATCCGCACCGCCGCCGACCTGGAGGACCTCCTGGCGTGCTACCTGTCGCTCAACGCCGCCGAGTACCACGACCTCATCGTCGACGTGTTCGAGCATATCTGGGCCAACCTCGCGGACATCAAGATGTAGCGGAAGAGCTCAAAGCTCACTCGTGCTAATGCAAATGCAATGCAATGCAACTCTTGTCTTGCATGGTGAATCCAGTGAGTCCCATCGTGCCAAGAGCTGTCGTCTTGAGAATCTTGGTTAGCTCTAGCCTGTTAATGATCCTAAAATTGGGTATGATAAATAGTGTTATCCAAACCTGGGATACTATGCTGTTCTTCTGTCTTTTTACATTGATGGTACTATACTACAGTAGCTAGTATGAACTGTGAGAGGCTGTCTAATCCAGGTAAACACAGGGTACTAGTACTGTATAAGAAATCAACTGTGGTAAAGACTAAACAGTGATGTTGATAAATGATATTACCTCCGTTCGAAAATATAAGAGATTTTCACTATGTAACTATATGGAAAAAATTTCTTATATTTTCGGACGGAGATAGTAATATTAATGATTAGTCTAATCTCAAACAGTAGTATTTCTTTGCTATTGGCTCTGCCTCTTATCTGTAGTTATGCAGGATGTAGTAGTGTCTAATGGTACTACACCACTACTGTTGTACGTCATGTAGAGTAGTACACCACTTTTATTAGTTTAGTTGAAGACTTCAGTACAAGTATACGACGATGTGTCAAGTTAGTTGAGCATCCGAGACATTGTGGTACATGGATTAATCATTAATCAAACCGTAATTTGACAAGCACCTAATTTGGAGTCATTGATTGATGTTTCTTGAATGCGCGCTTAGTGGTACCGATGCAATGTACGGAGTATTCATCCAAACCTTGCTGACTTCACGCCATGATATTATCTGGTTATGAATTACTTCCTTATTTTTATGTTCGTCTAATGCTTAGTACTAGTAGCAACTGTTTATGAATTACTTTCTCCACTCTAAAATGCGTCCTTATTTTTAGATTCATATTAGAATATTTTCGTATAATGTTAGTTTTGTGACTATTGATAATATGTTACAAAAGAAATCAATTATCAAACTATAACGTTAAAGACAGCATAAAAAGCTGTATGTTTTATATTTTAGAGCGGATGGAGTATTACAATAGTATATTGTGTTTTATTTTCTTATTTAAGTTTGTTTAAAGTGCAAATTACACTATTGGTACCGCAACTTGCACGATGGGTGTAAGTTAGTCACTCTTTTTTAATTGAAAAGCAAATCACTCATCTTGTTTGGTGGGTGCATTTGATTTGAGTCACAAGTGCTCTCACACAGGTTATTTTTGCTGACTAGGGTGCCAGGAAAACTAAGCAAGGTGCATGTACATGTTCTATTTGGGTTATATTTGCAAATTGAACTACTTTTTTTAAAACAAAATAACCTACAGAGAGGATCAGAGGAATTGTCATACCCCAATCTGACACCGCTGTATAACGGCACCTGACAGAAGCGTGTCATAGGAAAAAAGGTGCGAACCGCTTCCTACGAGACCGCGATATCGATACCAGTCTTAGGACATAGCATTGGTACCCACAGTGACAATTATGAATCATTACAATTCTTAATTTAAATAGAGGACTTATTTATTTTGACTTAAGTTGCAACTCTCGAGAGAAGCCCAAAAACGCAACAGATGACGCGGAAGCAGCAAAAGCAGAAGCAGAGGCAGTGGAGACCAACACCATAGGCAATGCTGGGAATCAGGACGAAACCCTAATCTTTGCTTCACTTCGACTTCACTTTCAAAGCTGACAGACTATAGAGCAAGGGCGAGTACTTATGTACTCAGCAAGCCAGAAAAATTTAGGTGGTTAATGCAAGCTGTAAGCGGAGGCTGTTTATTTCGCAAACGTTTTGTTTTCAAGTTTTGAACAATCTAGTGTATGCTTGTCCTCAACCAGAGCGAGACAAGTCTCAGCTCGGTCGAGAATGAGAAGTGACAATTTTATTTTCAAATTTGCACAACTCCCAGAGTTGGCCTCAAAGTTGGTTTCCCAAACCAGGCCAATTTTCCAACCTTTCAAAGATATGTGGTCCCCAAATGACCAATCACTTTCGGGGACTCCCTATTCCGCTGACTCCCTGACAGCCACTTGCTTCTCGAGCAACAGGTTTCCCAAACCATAACACCTTTTCACAAAGCCAGGTAAAACAAAAACTACGTTAAGGAATCACCTCACATCCGCCCATGACCGTGGGCATGGCTGTTTGAACAGTTCGTTAACCTCTACAGAGGGGGTACACTTTACCCGTACGATGTTACTAACTCAGGTCACCCAGCCCGTGCAGAACAGCCACGTCTGGTAACTTTGAGGCTTTCACGACAGGGTATTTTGAAAGCCGACTCAGGGTCACCTTATGTCGACGGGAGGGGTCCCACAAACCAACACCAGGTTAGGTCTCAGATCATACTATGCCAGGAAGCCCAAGGGTCCTCCCCGATACCATCCCGACGAATCCACTTATCTCTTGGCATCAAGATTTCTCTGGTCTAGCTAATTACTCAGTCAGGGGTGTCCCATTTCACCCATGTGGTCGCACTTGTTATATACTCGCATGTAATTCCAAAGGAATCAGTCCTTAAAAACGACCGCACAAGCATCCCGCCCAGAAATGGCCTTGTGTCGTGAGTTTTATTTTTAAAACTCATTTTTCTTTCACAAGGCACCGACCCAGGCATCGGGTTTTTCAAGGCTTTTGTAAACCAAGTTTTACCCAATATGTTCTTAGATTTTAAGTTTGAAGGCAACCATCGATATTCGCGCAAGGTGTATAAATACCGATGCACCACACAAGTGGTTACAAAGGGGCATGATAAACAATTAACAATGAAAAGATCAAATGCAACAACTAGGTAGGCCCACCGATCTGCCTTGCAAACTGGGCAAACAGTTCCCAGTGCAATCCTATCAATACATAAATATTTTGCAAGCAACATAATTAATTTAAAATATAGGCTCAATATGTTCAAAGGTGACTTGTCTTGTTCAAGGTCTTGAGCTTCATGAATCTTCTTGAAATCCGCGCTCGAATGAAAATCCGCAACCGCAACTAGGCGCAAACGAACAAAAACCTAAACAAAAGACCAAAGAAAAGATCCTATTTAGGACTACCAATAGTGCCATTAGATAGATCACAATTTTACGAAATTAATGGAAGTGGAACAGGGTCAATCGGAGCTATGGATCAAAAGATCTGAATTTTGGAAGATTAATTGAATATTGGACAAAGAAAAATGGATTTATGGAATTTCTGGAGAAGAATATTCTCAAGAATATTCTTTTTGTTGTGGGGTCCACATGTCCATGGGCTCGATGCCACGGGTGCACCGTGGACTTGGTTCATGGGCCACTTGGTTTGGGTGAGGGATGAAAGATGGACTTTTGGTCCATGGGCCTCAAGGGAAAGAGCCACGGATCTTGATGGGGACGGAAAATGGACTTAGTCCAATAGGCCGAGGAATGAGGCCACAGCCCAAATCGCCCGGTGCGAGGGCGCGACCCGGTTGGTGCGCGTGCAAGGCCAAGAGCGGGGAAACGGGCCGGCGCAACGAAGCGGCCCACGAGGCCGGCACAGCGACGCGTCCCAGCAGGCCGGTGTGCATGGGGCCGAGATAGAGGCTGGCCGATGGGTCGAGCCCACAAAGGGAGAGGGGCGCGGAGGGCTGACTGGGCGTTGAATGGTCACTTGTGAGGCCCACCAAGCTGAGCTGGCACTGACGTGGACGCCACATTGGCAAGGTGAGAGGAGATGCGGAGCTCACCTGAGATCGGGCGGCTCATGGCGATGCAACGGTGCCGGCGAGTGGCGGCGTTGCAGAGGGAGAAAAGGACACCGGCAGGTAGAGGAGGAAGGGGAAAGCAATTCCATGGCTCGGATTCGGTTGCCGGGGACGGAGGACGGACGATGACGACGGCCCAATCTCGCCGAAGTCCATCGTGGTCACACTAAGGAAGGGCCAAGGGGATGCGAACTCGGGTTTAGCCGCACCGATACGCAGTTGTGATGCGCACGCGGTGGCATGAGACCCGATTGCCGTCGGGATTCGGTCGGCGGCCGCGCTATGCTGCAGCAAAAAAGGCGGCGCGGTGGGAAAGCAAGAGAGAAGGGGAGCTGATGTGGCGGTGCCTAGGGAAGGTGGCTAGGGTCATGGGGAGGACAACGGTGTGAGGAATCGAGGGAAGAGAGGCCGACGGTGACGCATGACCTAGTACGGCGGTGGCGAGATGGGTGGTACGCCGGGAATGGAGAAGAGAGGCTGACGGCCAGGGCGCGACCTAGGAGGGAATTAAAAGGGGTTCCTAGATGGCGAGAAACTCACCGCGGTGTCATCGGCGGCGGCGGTGAGGAGGAAACCGGCGGGGCAGCCGCGGCCGGCGTTCGACCGAGGAAGAAGAGGGGCTCTGTGGCTGATTTACGCGCTTTGGCCACGAACGGAGTTGAAGCCGAGGACGAGAGGTGAATGTGTTCGCGGGGCGGTCAAGTTTGCGTGCACGTGCTCGGTCGTGGAAACAGAGCACCGAGGTGGTCGGGCGACAGATGATCGGTGTCCAGGGAGGGGGAAGGAGGAACGGCTCCACCGTCTTGGGTCCTTGAGATACCAAGCAAGAGGAGGAGGAAGAAACCCCGAGGACAAATTTATATGCATCGGGGTTGGAATGGCTTGGAGGAGAAGCGAACCTGAGGTGGTTGACGCAGTCAAGCCACGAGGAACGCGAGCTGGCGCCGGTGTCAGCATTTTGGCGGCTTGCGGTGTGAGGCGTTGAGGACCGATGGTGACGACAGCGAGCAACAACAAGGGAGGGGCGCAAAAAGCTGGCGAGGGCGGCTGGCGCGGCGGCATCGGCTTGTCTCCTGGTCGGCCATGCGTGCGAGCGGGCGGGAAAATGGTGGTGACACGACGAAATCGGATGGCGGCAAAGTGTTAACAACGAAATTTGGCAAGGATACATGAAGATAAAGATAGATTCAAAGCGAATTCAGAGGAGATGAAGTTGTTTCCAAAAACAGAACAGCACATCGGCTGGAAGCTGTATCGGCTGATACAGAATCGGTCCCGGTTAACCGATATAGACAGTGCGAGTTCATATCGGACTTGGAGAAAAGATATGAAGATATTGCCAAACAAGAATTGAGTCCGGAAGAGGCAATTATATATTTTAACTAGGGATAAAAGTTAGTTATTTCTTTTAGGGAATTCGTGGTAAGAGTCCACCTAGGAACTTGTTTGTTTATTTTGTACTTAGGCAAGTTTGAGTCGTGTCCGTTATGGACAAAGTTTGTATGTTCAGGTATAAATATATGCCCAGGGTCTTGTAGAAAAACAACGATACTTCAATACACACTCTCAGCGCATCGCCACCCTTTTACTTTTACTTTTCAACGAGTTCTTATTCGAATTGGGCTGCATCGGCTTCGATCTCCAGTAAGAGATATGGCTTGTCACAACGGCTTGTATCGGTGGATTAGGGTATCGTTTTAGATGTTCTAATCTATCTCGTGCAACCGCTGGCTGTCATATATCTTAACTAATTTAACTTGATGGCTCAATTTACTCGTATCGACCAAGCCTTTTTTAGGGTTTTGTTGGTATCGACTAAATCGTTTCGTCAGTTTAGATTAGCTAAGGTATCTACCACCTTGAAAATTAGTCAAAGGCTTGATTTTTTAGATTTTATGTTTCTTTTCATACTTAGTGTTGCATCAATTGTGTTTGACCTACGAAGTCGTGTTTACAACCTAAAAACTAACCTGCTTATTGATTGCCAATAAGGGTAGAATCGGAGTTTTAGCCAATCTTACCTGATATAACTGTTTTGCATTTGAGTTTACATGATTTAATTTGCTTAATGTGTTATATCTATCATCTTATATAAGTATATCAATCTTTTAAATATATTAAGCTTGTTTCTAACCTCACGCTGCCATTGGTTAGGTTCGATCCGTCGAGATTGAAACTTGTTTAGTATATGTGATTAAGATTGATATTCTTATATAAGGCTGTATCGGAGTTCTAGCCGATACATTATCTAAAATATTCTAAAATATCTCATCGGCTATGATATAAATTCATGTAATTATTGATTTATCTGATCTTGGTTATAAGTAATTAATACTGTCTCGGTTGAGTCTGATCTATCGTAATTGCTTGTATCTAAGAAAAGAATTAGATTAGTAATTACTTGTTATTTCTCTCTACAACCGATCATCATTGTTTTGGGTCTAATCTATAACATCTATCTATCGGCTAGTTTTTCTTTTAGGCCATACTTCGACTTTAAAAAATATCAATCTCATGCTGCATCGATTGAGTTCGATTTATAGGATTGATTCTGTTAAGAAAAACTTGTTTATAATTATATTCAACCTAAATATAGTTTATGGGTAACATCTTTTACCTTACAGCCGATTTGACTTGTTTGGATCGGTTAGGTCTCTACGATATGTCATCGGCTCACCAGCCGATCAACTATCGTTCACTAACATTGTTTGTTTTGTATATCTTGTTGACTGCAGGATCAAACCAACTGGCGCGCCCTGAACCCGAAAACAAGATTTGAATCTGCAGTGGAGCTAAGCAGAACTCGCAGGCCGCCGTGTTTTCGCGTCAACACAAAGCGTGTATGCGAGAAAGAGAAAGGAGAGGCGCAGTGCGGCGCGAGGAAGAAGGCGCTCCTGCTCTTCACGGCACGTGCGCCACAAGTGCCACTGCTTACTAAGAATTTAAATAGCAAACTTGTCATTGCTTAGGCTGAGTTCTAAAGTTGATGTTGGGAGTTAATCTCTCCGGCACGCAAAACGGAACGACTTATTAGCACATGATTAATTAAGTATTTGCTAAATATTTTTTTCAAAAATAAATCAATATGATTTTTTAAAGCAACTTTCGTATAAAATTTTTTTGCAAAAAACACACCGCTTAGCAGTTTGAAAAGCTTGTGTGCGAAAAACGAGGAAGGTGAGTTGGGAAGAGTAAGAACCGAACTCAGCCTTACAAAAGTATTCAACTTTTACGAATAATCTAGCATAGCAAGTTGATTTTGATCTAGCTAGAATATTTGCGTGATCTAGAACAAACTGCCCCTGTCTCTAGTATTTTTTTTTAGAATTTTCTTAAATCTAAATATTGTGAAAAATGTACTTGCAACAATTGCACCTTTCTTAGACTTTTACTGCTAAAGAAATACGGGAAAATTATTCCCGGTACTAATTGCAAGTGTGTGTTTTTTTAACAAGAAATTGAGTTACTCCTATTTATTAACTAGCGGATACCCCATGCGTTGTTACGGACTTATTCAAAATATAACATGCAAAATTAGAGGAATATATATGTAAAGCAATATATGTTGTGTTTAAAGTATGCTATAACACTGTAATTCTTTGGTTTCTTTAAAACACATTTAGAAACAGACATGATATCCAAAAGGATGGTATTTAGAGCAATTGAACATCCTTCAAGAGTATAGGTGGAAGAAAATATGAAAAAAAAAGCATGCACCCTCTTTAACTTTTCATGAAATTTAATTTAGACAAACGATTCTTGTCATAAAAACTATATGAAACTTAAAAAGTACGTAGTAAATAATCAATGAAAATGACTTAGCTTGTGTTGGTCTCTAGGATTTGCCTGATGTCATGCACGGCCTAGCAATTGCTCCGTGCTAACTTGAGAAAAAAAAAAGCAACGGTTAAGTATACATTAAGAAGAAGAATCATCAGCAGGATTGGAGCAGAGATCGGCTGCTGACTTGGTTGTTCGTGGACATGAGCAATTACGTACATAAATGCTATATGTTCTTGATGAAGAAGTTTACGTGAATTAACCAGCGGATAGACAGTGTGCGGAGGACCAAAAGTAGATGTATGCTATGTGAATGAGTGACATCTGGTGCAATATATATAGTGCAATGGAGTTAACTTAGAGATTAAAGAATTGTGAACTGTTCGCGTCCTTTGATAGTTTGCTGATGCAGCAATTGACACCATTAATTACTAAGATAAAGAAAATAAGATCATTACTCAATAGAAGATGCAACGGTCGGGCTACATGCAGGCACTAAACCCTCTAGTATGCATGCACTTCTTCTCAACCATTTAGATGAAATCCAACAGGCAGTCTATTCTTGACGATGTGGCTACACACATTCCAAGTTAATGGTAACACTTATATAGGATTTATAGATGGTGGACAAGCTTTGCTTCTCAAGCACTGTACGTGTCAACATACTAGTACCATCAAGTAAATGCTCACAGTCGTCTCTTTTCCTTTATTTTCTGTTTCTTGGAGACCTGGTATCGATCAGTATTCAGTACCGATACAGTTGCGAGTTCCTGGTACTCATCCTCTTTAAGTGGCATGAACAGTCCATCCTTGTATAAGAGCTTTTTCCTCAGAGCAGGTTAGTACTTTTTAGTTATTCTGCTTGTGAGTTGTGAATGCTAGTAGTACTAGCAGCTCGTTGCGCCTTGCGAAATGTTCTTGAGCCTCGCAGCTTGTGGTTGTGGGTAGTGCAAGTGTGCAACTAGATAGAGGACAGAAGCGGCAACAGTTGCAGACAAAAAGCCTAGCAATTGAATCTCTGAGCAATCCTACTGCTCCTATTGTTTCTACTCATACAGTACAAGAGTGGCTGTAGTAGTAGTATATAGTCGGAGTAGTAGTCTGTAGATTCCATTCCTCATCAATGAGGAGCCTGTGTCTGCAGATCTTGAGGAAAGAATTCATCCAACTTCTGAAAAGTATCGGTGCTACATACTCTGAAGTCTGAACTTGCTAGTGGTATGTTCTTTCTCCAAAACATGATGCTTTCCACAGTAGGAGTAGAAGGCAAATGTCTTTGTTGTGTTAAAAATAGTAGTATTAGTATACGAACAATTCGATGAAATCATGACATATGGGTCGTACCTACTCGAAAATACAAATGCAACAATGACAGTCTTACTAAATGATTGCTCATCTTGAGTCTTCTGGTCAAGAAGTCGCAATAGTGGGCTGCATTATACAGTGGACCACATGAACAAAACCGTCATGCATGAATGCATGATAGCCATGTCTAATAAACACAAGCGCCAGATATCGGCGGATCTTAGATAAATTGGATTGAGCTTGGAGCTCACTTGGCACGTCATGTGGCTCCCCTTGATGTCCCAAGGATCAGATCATTCTGAATTTAATTCCTCCTGCTCTCTTCATTCCACAAGACACATGGGATACCCCTGAAATGGTTCGAGGAGCTGTAGCACCGCTCCGTTTGTCCCCGAGCAGCATAGGGTCCCAAAGACGACGATGTCCCCATTTGCATGGCCTCTAGCTTCCTAGCTCTTTTCCTTGGCGAATGTTGCAGCATAGCAACGATACGGGAATGATTGGAAACAACCACCGCGGCATTCACATCTTGCAACTATGATAACAGCCGCTGAATTCTTAGCATATTGGCATCTGGTGTGAGGGAGTGATGATGATTCAGCTGCATGCCACTATGCCAGTGTTTTTGCCGAATGTCTGAAACCTAACTAGTAGTAGTACGTCATCAATTTCGACAAGAATTTGCGTGGCTGTTGGGGTCAAAGATAGGTTGGGCGATGGAAGATTTTCTGTAGAATTTCTACCTTGTGAATACCCGGGAACAGCGTCGAATCTTTTTTATTTTTTGAACTTTTTTGTTTTTTAATTTTAAGAATAAACCATTTCAAAACTTATTTTTAAAATCTGAATCTTTTGGTCATGTCAGTCCACCTGACGTGACAAAACAACATTGACATGCCACACATAGTGGACATAACAGTTTTGTCCTGTCACGCCAGCGTGATCAAATAACGCTGTCATGCCAGCCAGAACAGCGTGACCAAATAACGCTGTCACGCCAGCCAGAACTGCGTGACCAAATAACACTATCACGCCAACCAGACCGGCATGACAGTGTTGTTTTGTCACGTCAGTCTAGTTAGCGTGGCCACAAGATTCAGATCTTAGAAATAAGTTTTGAAAGGGTTTATTTTTAAAATTAAAAATAAAAAAAGTTTAAAAAATAAAAAAAATTCAACTGCGTTCGCCACTGTCCACCCATCTTGCCGGCCGTCCGGCCGTCGGTCCTACTGTACCAGTACCAGCAGGTGATGCGTACGCACGACATGGCCGCACGACATGGCGCAGCTCGCGCGTCCTATTCTTGAGTGTGTTTCTCGAGTCAACATGTATGTGCATGCACAGGGACAGTGCGTGGCGTGCCGGTGGTGAAACAGGAGACGCTTCCTGCACTGCGTCGTCGATCCTTCACAGGCTTCAGGTTGTGCTGTGCATGGGAGAGATAGGAGTACTGCATAGCGTACTGTCGGGTCTCAGAAATGACAGGATTGGAAGCCAACCGGTGGTGGGTGCACCGCAATCTGTTGTCCCGGTTTGCAGCTTCTACTCATCAGAGAGAAATTCATGGGTGTATGAGTGGTTTGTTTACCGTTCTCGCAAAGATCGTTTATGAATGACTGCCAAGCAGCAGAAGAATCACTTGAATCAGGTTCACTGCATCTAGTGTCAGACTGGAGTACACGGAGTATTACTCCTACTGCACCCCACAAGCTGCAGATCAGAAGCTGCTTCCTCTACTACAGTATATACAGTACACAATTACTCGACACACATCATACGGTACATGTAAGCCTGACAAAAGGCGCTGCAGCTACACACATTGGGCATTCACTACGTTCTCTCTCGGAGGCCTGTAAATGGCGCAGTGCCTCTCAGTGATTAGTCAGTGAAGGGCTTTAACTTGAGACATCACATCCGATCGACTATCCGAGAGCAGGGAGAATGCAGTAACAATGGAAATGTGGAGCTTAATTAACTCGAGCAAACGAGTGACTGTGACACCCCTGCAGCAGAGAAAGAGACTGAAGAAGAGACGGCTGAAGGCCAGTGCTCGTCCAGTGCAGTGTGAATTGTTCATGTCTCAACCTCCAGTGCAGTGTAACTACACGGCCCTTTGCAGATCCAATTCAATGGTGTAACTTTTGACACAGGCTCGAAATGTTACTACTACTACCAGCAGCCTTCATGAGTGACCACCACAACATAAGAATTGATGTGCCGTTGTGCCGTGCACAACACTCGTTTTACCAGGCAAAAGCAGGCAGCCGTGCTGCTTACTGCAAAAGCGCACGGCATCACGAAGCAGCCCGATGGCCCAATGTACCAGAATGACAAAGACAGCAGTGTTTCACTCATCACAGGACACGACCTACTGGAGTGCTCACATCACCGGTCTAGTTTACCATGATCGACGGCAGGAAGGATCGATGTGAACCGAACAAAATGTTGTGTGTGCCATGCCCAGATATGCTGCTTTGAGCCTTTGACATGGTGTAAGTAAAAACTAAAAATTCAGGGATGATCAGAAGGACGTGACAAAAAGGAGAAAAGCCAATGGAACCGACAACGAGACGAAGGATTGGGAGTCTAGCAAAGATGGCGCCAATGATTGCAATGATTAGGATGACACTGCCTGTACGTACACTAGAACATCGCGCACAGGACGGTGGAGGTTGAGAGATTGGCATCACGGTCTGTAGCCCACCAGCCCCACAGCCCTTTCTCCTCCTTGTAGCCACCACCTTGGTCCTAGCAGCACAACAGCAGAATCGCCCGAGAGATGCCCACATTTAATCAGCGAAGGCCCCAGACTCTCTCACGCACACCGCCACCACGCGGGCAACACGACGACGACGAAGAAGGAGGAGGAGGAGGCGAGATCGTCGCGGAGCACGGCGTTTCGGTTGGTCGCACGTCCATATTTCAGGTGCCTACAACCTGCCAGAAACCAAGTAACCCAACCCGTGAAGAAGAAGAAGCAGCAGCACAGTGTTTGCGACTTTGCGTTCTTGGTCGTTGCTGCCAACGCGAGAGCTATACCTACGTGCAGAGCTTGCCTTTTGGCGAGAAAAGGACGGGGCCGTCACGTATGGTCGCGGCCCGAGTTGGAGAGAGTACGAGCGGCGACTGGCGACGACTGTGTGTCTGAAGTTGCGTCGCGGTGCGGGTGGCCGTTCAATTAGAGTTGGACCCCCGTTTTTTGTCACGAGGCCCCGTTACAGGCGCCTCCTACTGGCTCTTGTCGATCTCTTCGTGATCTTTTCGGTGCCGCGTTTTACTGCTGCGGACTAGTTCGAGTCTGAAACGCCGTTTCGTTGTTTACTAAAAGGAAGCTCAGGTTGTGATCGATTGAGCAGGGTCAAGTAGGAGCAGAGCAGTAGTACACTGTAATAGCACGGGACATGACAGGGCAGGTACGTACTTTTGGAGATCTATCACCGTGAGTTCACGGTAACAATAGTACACTCCACAGGTCGAGTAGGAGTAGGAGGGGGGGTCATCACATGCTGGACCGACACAACGAAGAAACTGTGTAGAGAAAAGCAACCGAATTGAGCACAGGACGTAGCACGATCATTTCAGGTGATAAATACTTAGTACGAGTGTACGGCGACAATGGGGGAGGGGCCAATAATAAGTACAGGAAAACTATAATAGTTGCATCTTGCAGGCATACAATGAACAGTTTTCACATGGTCATGGCAATAACATCATATATTGTGATATATTTTTTGTGATGCATAAAAAACATTACACCTTTACAAACAAATTCTCCATCATAATAGAATAAAAATCTCACCTTCAAACAATACCTTAACAGCAAAATCAAGCCTCAATCAACAAATCAAAATCCACCCCGTATCATTTTCTTCAAGTTGGATATCCACTCTATCACGTATTGTTTAACAGCAACAAAATCTGAATTTGAAACCACAGAGGCAAAAACTCAAACTACCTGCCATCACCGCCACCCGTGCGGTGCTCTCCCCCATGATTAATGAAGAAGTACAGGAAGCTAAGTCCAAGAAAAGCTGTAAAAATAAGCCTTCTTGGACACTTGACCTGACGCCTTTGTCGCCTTGACAAAGGAGTGCATGATTAATGAGCAAACCTGGGTGAAATTATCTCCAGAAGAGGTAGAAGAAAACGAGCAGAACCAGAGCAACCAAAATCTGGTCCCCGAAAGAAACAGTCTTGGGATGGTCAATGCACCTTGCTTGCCCACCAACATCAGGAAGATGCAGGTGACCCGGTGAGTACAAGAGTTCCAGGGAAATGAACGGGTTTGGTTCATCAGTCAGCTCAAATAGTATCTCACCAACAGCATTCTTGAACTCCCCATTGGACCATTCCTGAGTTCACACACAGCAAAACTGTGTCACATTCCACACGTGGAAGGATCAAACTGTGTATACAGCAAGCACCACTGCCCATTGCTCATATTACAGTCTTGAAAGATGGGATAGAAAATTAGAGCCTACATAGACTACATGGATTGGATTGATCCCATATATGACACCGAATACTTACGAAAATGTACTGACAAGGTAGGCCTGGGGTCAAGGACTCAAGGACCACCATGTCAATGAGACGGTGATAGTATATAAAGGATGATGCAAATGTTCATTGGCGTATAAGAAAATTTCAATTCATGGTTAAGAGTTCATTTAGCAAGTTCTGAGCAGGAAAAAAAAGGACTCTTAGTAAGTTTCCGTTAGAATTACAATAAGGAATATGGTAATAAGGAATGGTTCTGTTGATACCTGAAGCTGCTTGCCAATTGTAACAAGCATAGAGCCTGCCGGCAAACTGAAGAAAGTTGACCCGCTCTGATTCCGCAGACAAATTTCCTGGTCTCGTCCAGAGAGGTGGATGCTCAAAGCGTACGAGTTTGGAGGATTGGTGCTCCCAAACTCACTCCAATTGGGAGTTTTCAACTTGTTACAGTTATATAATGTCAGACATAGTATTGACGCAGCCCCTGTAGGCAGAACAGAGTCTTCAGGATTCCTGGCGTTATCAGATAGAACTCTCATAACGCATTGTGCAAGATCCTCCATTTTGGATGCAACAATATCCATCTTCTCCCTAGAAGTGAAGAATCTCATGTAAGTTCAAAAAAAAAGTCCATTTTGAAATTCAGCATACGTTCTAGTCATGAGTTTTTAATTCTCAGATAGGGGTTATTCTAGAACAGGCTCGTTGGTAGATCCATTGTGAAGGTACAATTAGTCACCTGAATTTTTGACATTCATGGCTATGTGTATCTGGTGTATTTAACAATTGGTCATGGACGAAGTACTCTTTAGATAATGATCGGTATAAATCCCACTTGGGTTCTAGAAACAGATATGGTTCCACTAACGTTTCCTTCCGGAACATCAAACTTGGAAGAAAAAAAGTGATGAAATGTCATGAACTAGTAGAAGTAGAGTATGACTCTGTGACTCCACAAAATAGCATCCACGCTTTCCACAGGAAAACACAACATTTCTTGTCGCAGACTTGCATGGGCTGTACGTAGTTTCAGGTGTCAAACTTTTCGACATCTAAATGGGCAAGTATCAAAAAAAGAAAACATTTACATGGGCCTTCCGTTCCTTGCACCGGTCACCGGATAGGGCGCTGGGCTACTCATGACAGATGTACACAGTTCCATTCCTTCTGCAGCTAATTCCATTATCAAGTGAGATATTCTTCAGCCCAATAGGCAAAGGAGCACTAGTTCAGTAGAGCTAAGCAAAAATGAAATTATGAAACTGATCCTTGCATAAATTTACTATGCACCTGCACGTATTTTATCTGATCAAATTCAGCATCTAAAAACGCTCAAATTCTGATGAAACTCTCTTCCAGTATGCACCACCTACGTGTGATGTGGACGAGGCAAGAAAAGGACAAAACTTACTAGTACATGGCAGTATAAAAAGTGCAGGTAACGTACGTACCTGAACACCTGGTACGTCGAGCCGGGAAGCGCCGCGTCGAGCACCCGGTCGCCATCCGAGCTCGCCGTCCCCGGCCGCAACCAGTAGAACTCCTCTCCAGCCACCCGATCCCTCCTCCGGAACCACCTCCCGAGCTCCCGCTTCACCTCCTCCGGCGCCCGGAACACCGCCTCCGCCGCCTCCACGGCTGCGCGCACCTCGCCGGCCTCGACCGCGCCGCCCACGCGGAACGCGCCGGACTCCGCGGAGGCGCCGACAGCCGTCCGCGCGGCGTCCGGGTCGACGCCCGACAGGAGGGCCCGCGCGAGGATGTCCGGGGTCGGCGGCGGTGCGGGGTAGCGGAACGAGCGCTTGCTGTTCTTGGGCGGCAGAGTGAGGTCCGGGACGCGGAGGGAGGCCTCGAGGAACTCGGCGAGGACGAGCTCGTCGGCCGCCGCGGAGCGCGCGCCGCGCGCCGTGCNGCGGGCGCGGACGCGGGGCCGCCGCGGCGCCCTGGACGTCGCCGTCATGCCGCCGGCCGGCGATGGGAGGGCCGATCGGCAGATGAACTCGGCTGCGACGCGACGTGCTCTCTTGAGGTTGGTGGTGGTTGCGTGGGTGTAAAGGAAAACATGGGGGTCGGGAGGTGGGTCGTGGGGTCACGGTGGCCGTGGGATGCGCTGGTGGACGGTCCAGATGGAAGCCGTGGTTTGGAATCGTGTTGAATTGGTGGGAAGTGGAGGCACGACGGGGCAGGCTGGCTGACGACTTAACAAGAGAGATGGAGGCTAGTATGGAGTTAAAGAGTAGGGTAACATATGGTGTCTGATTCAAGTTGGACGGCCGGATCAGGGTTCACAATCCACTGCTATCTTCGGATTCCGCGGAAATCGTCGATAAACCGATATAAGCCAGACAAATCTTGTCAAAAATTTAAAATTCAGTTAAAATTTTTTTAAAAAACTTGAACCAAAAACCAAGAGGTATGGACCGATCAGCAGAGTTTCATGCTATCCTTTAGAGTTCTGGGTTGTGGTCAGGAACGTACATTGAGCATCTATTGTGTTTCACTTGGCTCAATATAAAGGAAAAACTAACGTACGCAGGATTTAGGAGATCATGGCCACAGAACATATGATGATGCTCACTTGGGTGAGTAGGAACAGGCAAAAACTCACACAGCACATGATGCCTGACATGGCGTGAGTAGGAACAGAACGCATCGAATAAATGGTAAACCACATTTAGTAGAAACCAGTAACAGCAGATCATGTTGAATCGATATTTTTAAAAAAACAGGTAGGTCCTAGATAAAGTTCAACACGCTGGTATCATGCTAGATTTAGGGAAACGACTGACAAAACGTTTATCACTCCGGAGGCAATCAGGTGCGAGCAACGTTGGGCGCAGGAGCAGCAGCTCCACCTGGAGCGGGAGCGCCACCACCTGGACGAGGGCCTTGGGGCCTATCCTCCTGCAAAATAGGGGCAACTAGTTTAGAAACATAATCTCACATGATTAAGATCGCTCCAAAATAAATTCGACTTGAGTACAACAAAATATGGATCCAAATAACAAACAATAGAGCCCATCAATAACAGCAGCCTAAACACATCAATCGCAACTACACCATGCGCTCCTCTAAGCATTTTCTAGGACAAGTGGACATATTTGCAGATATTTTAATGTGGTTTTGATACATATGCGGATATGCCAGCCACTTGATTACCATACTATCACCAATCAGTGTACTTCAATGCATCTGAATTCTGGATGCAACATAGAGGGACACAGCACAAAACAATCAACATTCCATAATTAGAACATGTTAACACAAATTAAGGTTGTCTAAATGACAGCTAGCTTACAATCTACTGAATTCTATGAAAATTGATTACTTGATGTTAGGGCCATTGTGGTTTGAGGCCCTAACAAAATTTTGGTAGTGGGCTTTTTTGTAGGATAGCAAACCAAAATGGCCCTAGTGCGAATAACTTATGTATACACAAAATATTTGAGTAAAATATCACAAAAAAAACTATGTCTTGATCATACATATCGCAGCCTAAATGTTTAGATAAACACGTTAACCATCAGCCAATTGTGAAAACATGTCGTGAATCTCAAGGACCTGTTTATCCCACAGGCAACATGTAGTATTTGCCATCAGGAAAGATATGCGGTTCCAAAAAAAACAGTGGATTTCAGATTATAGAGGCTGGCTGAATGCGTATACTTTCTGAAACATATGCCAGTACATTTGACTAAAAACTAAATGGTAAATTTCATAGAATCAGCACACTAAAGAATTTTCATTTTTCGACATGCTCGAAAGATATTAGACCATGTGCAGATAAGAGATACCTACAAATACTGTGCAAAATCATTACGTCTATTAGTATATTAGACTTGTTTCTTAAATCTGCAGTAACAGGTAAAGGAAATCATTCTGATCATGATATACTAACGACACTACCAATTAAGCACTAGATATAATAGTTAAGAGGCGGGGATCAGGTACCCTGCGGCGGAAGCGTTCCGGAGGCCTGCGGTCCCTCCGGTTCTCGCGGGAGCGGACACGGACGATGTGAGCATGGATGGCGCAGGACACACAGTGATGCACCTTGGCGTAAAGCTTGGGGAGAATGTATCCTGCAACGAGATAGTTGTATTGTATGCCATCAATTCAACAATATGAAGACAGTGGAGCAGAATAAAAATTTCCAGCAGTACGCAAATCTCCAGTGTGTTATCGGCGATCACAAATCCAACATCTACAATTTCGTATCACATCTAAATTCAGCGTAAGAAATCAAAACTGGGGAGATGAAAACGCACCATCGTGCACGCACGCCTCCTGGACGTCCCTGATGGCGGCCTGCTCCACGATGTTCCTCACCTGAAACCTCTTGATCGCCTTGTCCTGCCCCCCACACAAAGCAAGATTCCCCAATCAACACTCAGATCCGGTGGGCGCCTCGAGCGCAACGAGAGGGGGCAAAGGGATTCGCTTCGCCTTACCTTGGGGCAGCACTTGGCGCAGTTGGAGCAGCGGATGTACTTGACGTGGCCGCGGCCGTGCTTGTTGCGGCCGCCATTGCGGCGCTTAAAGGTCTGCACCGACGCAGCAAGCAGACAGGTCAGTTCAGCGCTGGATCCCGCAACGCAGTCGAGGTGTTAAGCATAGGGGAATAGGGCCTTACCATGGCGGCGGATGGAGGAGGCGGCGGCGGCGGCGGCGGGTTCGATCTCAGAAATCTCCAAGGTACTCTCCTCTCCTAGGGTTTGCGCCACGCGTGGCCTTTTATTCTAGAACCGGAAGAAGCGGCAAAGCATCCTGGCTGTTCGTGTGTTGGATCGACGGTCCACGTTGTCAGGTAGGAAATATACAAGGGCCACGGCCCACGGGGTTCATAAGCGAAAGCGTATTTGTAATTTTCCACTTTGCAACACACTACACGCCTTTAGCAATGCAACTCCTACATCCGTTTGCAAATGCGTATCTGTGAACTTTTGACCACTTGTCTTTTGAAAAAAATTTGGTAAATACTTGAAAGGATATTGTATTATCAAAGTGGCTTTCATTAAATATAAGCATGAAACTTTTCTTCATCATAGTCTAGCCATTCAAAAGTCATTAGTACTCAAAGTTAACTAAGAGTCAATTTTACAAGCAAATGCAGACAGCGGTAGTAGTAAGAAAACAGATATTATGCCCTTCACTCTTCAGGTAAATAACAGACATGAAAATATTCATATAATAGTATGAATGCGAATGTTTGTTTAATTTCAACCGTGAACATGATATGTACAGTGGTAGCAAAAAAGGTGAATATGTATGTACAACACGCAGAGCAAAAGGAGCCTTTAGAACTAGCTAGCTGAAGTGAACTGAAGCAAAATGCCGATGAAAATTACACTGGTTTCAGACCATATGTCAGTCCCTTCTGCAGGAGCGATAGGACTAGTTTTACAAGCACAGCCATCAGAGAAACGTGCTAAACCGTGAATTCAGGTGATGATCATGCGTCCAAATCTCTGTTCGACCTCCACATTGATCCCTCAGTCACAACACCATCGGCAACTTTAGCTGACCCGTTCTGTACTAGGGGAAGAGTCCCTGCTTCACCTCCTTTCACCTGCCAGGTTGATAAGCAAGAGTGATGGACTGATGGGTTAGGAGCAAGGAGTTATACTAGTAAGAACGAAGTTAGTGACCTTGATTGGAAAGAACAAGATATGAAAGAAATAGCTGCAAGTCTGCAAATGTAAGACTCAGGCTTCAGAAAAGAAGTGTTATCTGATACCTTGGTGTGGAAAAATGGAGCTGATAATTCAGGGGCCTTCTGTTGATTCTCCATCAAGCAAAAGTAAGAGTACAGGATCATTCCTAATAAGGTAAGAAGAATCCCTAATATGTTCCTCCAACTAAACAGGTCGTTAAATAAAACATATCCAAAACCAAGGATGATACAGGTTTTTAAGTGGCCTACTACTTGGTATGTTACAGGAGATGTTTTCCCAATCACAAGAAATGTACTGAAGTTTACCGAGACAGATATTAGACAGGAAAGAATGGTGAATACCTGACAAAAAGATAATAAACAGACATCTTACTGTATAATGGATAGAAGAAAAAAAAAAGAAAGGGAGCATCGATTCAGGGAATGCTCACAAGGATTTCATTCGTGTACTTGAAGGAAAATACATTCCGGTTGGTAAGAAAACCATCGAGAAATGGACCAATGATGAAAAGAGTCAGCGCTTGGTATGGATAAGATTGGTACAACAGTTGAGTTGAAGAAACTTTGAATTTCTTCTGAATAAAGTTTGTCATCTAGCAAAATTGGCTAAGTTGTATGGGGAAGGAAATAGTGATAGCAGAAGAAAATATGTTTAGGATGTTAAATCGATATACAACACGGGATCTACATATTTATAGTTGATACAAAAAATGGAGAGAAGAAAACGATGTGGATCAGATCCGTTAAATTTGAGAAACAGCTAGAAACTTAGCAGAGTTTCATAGTATGTTAAAGTTATCATCCACTTTATACCAGCACTTGAAATATAGGTGCAGGAGAATTCATATCAAAATAGAAATATAATGATACTATTTATCTGGTAAATTAATATAATATTTTATATGAGTTAACACCAAAAGCCATTTTTACTATAATGCATGGGCCTGATTGTTCATCCGTTAAAAACAAAGAATCAAGTGTCATTATTTTAGTGCAAAGAAAATAAGATTGAATGTATACTTTGTTTAGAGGATACAATTTGTGAAATGCATGTGGTGAGTACAGCAAACAGAGACAACAGCGATCCCAGTCTATTCAGTTGCAGGTCTGTCACTGTTGCAACACCTACACCAAACAAAAGAATTGCCAGTGCCATTTGGATGCTCCGGCTGCATGAAGTGAAAATATAGTTAATGGTCTATTCAATTTGTGATATACGTTACTGTTTTATGTGAGTATGACACTAGGACTGCGAGATCCACAGGTATTCAGGAATTCAAATAAGTACCATGCCTTTATTTCACAAGGATACCAACAATTAACATATATTTAGTAGTTAATGGTTTTTTCAGCGTCAATTGACAAGGTGAAACTTTTTTTTTACGTACGACAAGGCAAAACTTGGATCAGACCTGAATGTTTTCCTGAAGAATATAGTCTCCAAAGAAACAGTACATGGAATTATTGCCAGCTTGGTCACCTGATACATTTGATAGAGTAAGATAGCTTGGACAAAGCAATCGACTAATTACACAAGCACAGTTAGGTCTGTAGACAAAGAACATGAATTGACTGAAACTAGAGACTACTAAATTTCCAACAAGAATTCAAGTTTTAAAGTTTCCAACAGGTGTCGTTTGCTGAAGATGAACATGCTCATCTCAAAATAGGAAAAATAAACAAATGCAAGATTGGCCTGAATTCTGAAGAGTAAACCAACCTGATAAAAGCCAATAGAGTTGAATCCAAGGCTCAGATTAAGCAACCCAATAGATATGCCATTTAGTATTCCAAATCCAATGATTGTCTTGGGGTCTAAATCTTTGTGCTCGAAAAGCTTCATCTGAAGAGCCACATGGAGGGAACAAAATGTCACCAGGAGATGCCAGCTTGTCAGCGTAGTAGCTGAAAGAAATTAGGAGAGTGCTGTGATTTTTTGCATGGTTATATAGCTTAGGAAACAGTTGTTTTTTCGGGTGATACTGTTCGTCATATTGTATATTGAGAAAGTAGTATAGAATTTGTATGTAAGTTGTCCATCCGGTAACTTGTGTTTCCTGAATTTTCAAAGGATGTCATTTTGTTCAAGAAATACATGAATAGGATAGCAGTAACGTCGTCCGATTTCCAATTGTCCATGGACCCATGAATTTGACTCACATATGCAGCAGAGATGTTCAGAAAATGGTCATCAAGTCTGCACTGAGACAATTCAAAGAACACCTAGAGTGCATACTCGTTTAGTCATTTGCGTTCCTCTAAGCCCGTACTATCGCAGTCCAATGTAGAAGTATGCTGCTAGAGTGCTAGATGCTACTAGCATTAAATAGAACACTAGTATTAGGCCTCCCTTGGAATGGAGGAATCTAGAGGATTTTTGCAGGAATTGAATAAGATGTTCGTAGACTCTCGAAATCTACTTACCAAGATCTCTGCAAACAGACCAGATGTGCGCGAGATTTTAAGTGCAAAGAGCTAGTTAGGGCTCAAGAGGGTGATCAAAAGCACCGAGGTAGGCGAGCGCGAGGTGGAGATCTCCGGTGGAACGAGGACCGAGGGGAGGAGCGGGCGTGGAGTAGATGAAGGCCGGAGGCGACCAATCGGCGCCACCGGCGGCTGAGGAGCACGGCGCAGAGGAGACCGGAGGCTGAGGAGCATAATGATATCCCCCGGTCCCCGGAGCGCCATCCGGGATGCTCTGCAGCGAACACGCGGCCATCCTGGTCTTCGGCCGCGGGCGCCACCAGGGTTTTGAGTTTTGACAGGGTACTAGCGAAGACCGAAGGGGAAGTGGACTAATTTTCTATTATTGGGCAAAATCAAGGGGCTCCTTGACAAAAATATGGACTGTTTTGCAAAAAGGATGGATATCTAGCCGTGACCGTTGTTTTTGCCGCCTTGGCCGTCCCACTCGGCGGCGGCGAACTTGTAGTCGTCGTTTTTTTTGAGGAAAGAGAAATATATTAATCAATACTAGAGTGAGTATATTTGGATAGGGTCAACTCTAACACAGGAGAATTTTTATGCCCATGTCATACACCTGAGGCTGTATCTAACTGGCCAGCACTCGTCAGAGTATGGCTAGTTAAATTTTGGTCCTGATGAATTTTCTGTACTCTAACAGGCCTATCTCCTGCCAACATCTCTTTAATTTCCCTAACCAAAAAAGCTAGGCAAGATCTATTAGCACCCGACAACAAAACATTTGTACTACCTGGCTACTATCTGTTTCAACTATGATCGGGCAGAACGACTAGCATCTAGCAAGTGCGAGTCCTTCTTGGTAGGCTCTCATTTCAGCTTCCAAGGCATCCGCACATAATTCAATAGCTCGACATGATGATAAAATCACTTCTACATGGTCGTTCCTAAGGATCATGCCGATTCCAGCTGTACCATCCTCATCCTTGTATGAACCATCCACATTTAACTTAGCCCAGCCAGCAGGTGGGCGTTTCCATTTAGCCCGCACTGTCAGCTTCTTGTGTTGGCTGTTGCACCTCCCATCTTGGTTAATGATTTGCTTCTCTTTCCTGAGGTCACCATGCGGATGATGCTTGATCAGGAGCAAGGAGTCGATGTAGCCCACTAGGAATCACCGAGATGCCTCCAATTCCTAGGGGCGGCAAGAATAATCTTCAACGAAACAATCTGGAAATGCTGCCCCCCTAAGTGCAAATCTTTTTCATGGTTGACAATACAGATCAGGATATGGACAACAGACAAACTCAAAAACAAGGATGGGCAAATCAACTTTACTGTCCCCTATGTCACAACATACAAGAGATGGTCGTTCATCTTCTAACACACTGCAGATTCTCCCAACAGGTTTGGACGGAGATTCAACAGTGGTCCAGTTTCCAACTAAACTTACAGAGCTAGGACAGTTATACTTCGGTAGACGGATGGTGGTACAACCTTGTGCACATCCCACATAACCCCGCGAAAGCGCTAAAACCATTGGTAATTCTAGTCGCTTGGGAGATTTGGTGCGAGCGTAACGCTAAAATCTTTCGNCCATGACCTTACTTGCAAAAATCAAGGAAGCAACGACATCCTGGGTCACAACAGGGGCAAGAAGCCTGGCAGAGTACATAGTTTTGAGAGTAGTCCTGTGAAACCTTGTCTTTCACGGGTCCTAACCTTTTTGGGTCCCTGTAAAGTCTTTTCCCTATTATAACTCTGCTCTATCAATACA
This sequence comes from Oryza officinalis, assembly GCA_008326285.1. Taxonomy (NCBI): domain Eukaryota; kingdom Viridiplantae; phylum Streptophyta; class Magnoliopsida; order Poales; family Poaceae; genus Oryza; species Oryza officinalis. The sequence continues at coordinate 56,720,186 of BDMV01000001.1, read as the reverse complement.
TACGAGGCAAATCTTTTGCCCTCTTTTTTTAAAAAAACCACATTTTGCAATACAAAACAGATTTCATAACAAAGAAACGCAGAAGAAATGCATTTGCTAAAACATATCTATATCTATATACCTAATAAAAAAATACATAAAGCTTCCGGTATTTTTTTGGTTCGTCTAGGTTTTTGTCGCTGGTTTTTTTCCAATCATGCTTCCCCTTTTTTTTCTGTTGGCGGTTTTTTTTCCAATCTCATTCAATCCAATTCGTTGCACGCACGTGCAACGCGCTTCCAGCCACCGCCGGGCCGAACCCTAGAGCCGCTGCCACGTCGATATGTCTTCCCGTGCCATTTTCTTCTGCAATTGATTGCAAAAATCGATTCCCCACTCCTCTCTCATCATTTTTCTCGCGATTTCCCCTTTCAATTCGGCTTTAATTCGCCTGATTTAATCTCAGTCGTCGATGATGACCATCCGACGAGCTTCCCCGGCCGTTTTTATCCTGAGTTTTGCAAATTTGCTCCGATTTTGTGAAAAACAGAAAGAGAAGATCGAGTGGATCAAAAGCCTTCAACCAATTTTGGGAGATTGAGAAAGATTCGGCTGGATTTAATGAGGAGGATTGGCTCCAGCATACAGGCACGAAACTGTCTTCTAGAGGTTGAAGACGGCTGTTGTGAGCTAGGCCTGTGGCTCTACTTGTGGGCTAGCTTGAAGAGAGGCAGGCCGAGCGAAAGGAGGTAGCGGACTAGGCTGAGGGTGAAAAGGAAGCAAGGAATGGACTTTCGGTCCAAAACTAAGAAAGAATTTTCATTAACTTTTTCAATTATAATGTATAGCAATCCTAATGTTTTAATTTATTGCTCAGCTTCTAATAGCTGTTGTATCACTGAAAAAACGTCTTTATCCGTTGCAACGCACCGACATTTTTTCTAATTGCTACTACTTCAGTATTCCGGATTCCTAATGGGCTTTTGAGAATACATGCTCTAGTGGGCCGAATTTGTAATGGACTGATAGTTCAAGCTGGAATTCTGCAGTGGAAAAGATATAGGCCTGTTTTATTTGTTTCGTACGTTGAACTTAAAACAGACAAAGCTTCGTCACAAATCATTTTCTTCAGACTGAATCATGATTTTGAGCTTTGAAGATGCAACATATAAATTATCTTGTGAACCTTTGCCTACAAATCATCCTAATAATCCAACCAAAAATGGCGAGCAAAAATAGCCTTCAACTTCGATTAAAATATGCGCTCACAAAGATTTCAAAATTATCACTCAGCGACTACAGTACTTAATCATGATTGGTAGTACTTGATAAGGTGACAAAAGAAAGTATAATCAAATCACAAACATATCATATACATAGACTCATAAACTAGCATAGTTCATGGTCCCAAAAGCACAAGAGTGCTCCCCCACAAACTTCTCCGGCCCATGTGACCTGATTCGGGGGTTACAATGTAACAACAAAAGTTACAAGACATCACCTCCCTGCTGTTCTACAATATAAACCTTATAAATTGCCTTGCCAAATTTTAAACCAAGGCTACAACAATGCAGAAATAAATGTTCAACTTCATGATAACTTATTTATGTCTACTGGACCTATGGGAGAAAGCAAAGGCCTAATCGGGTGCTAATTTAATAAGCAGCCTCAGAATAGCCAAAGCCTCTTCTCTTTTACTATAGCAAAGAGGCCTCCCTCCTCCACCTCAATCTCAAGCTCTGAATCACACTGACATTTCTGCAGAAAAAGTAAACTGAAAAAAAGGGAATTGGCCGAGAGCTCGATCAGAACTGGCCGCCCTCAAAGGTCTGGCCGAACTGCCAGCCGGCCGGCACGACGTTGTTGCTGGTGACGGTGCGGCCGTCGCTGACGGCGACCTGGAAGGAAAGGCTCTGGCCGTCGAGGTAGGAGTTGCTCTGCCAGTTCTGGCCCCAGTTGCGGGACATGGGCTGCCACCCGGTGCTGGACCCCTTGATCGACACGGACTGCACGTCGCCTGGGCCGGCCACGTTGGTCACCAGCACCAGGTTGAAGTAGGAATGCCCGTTGATGGTGAACCTGATCCCTCCCTTCTTCACGCACGGCACCCTGCAACACACCACCAGTAAAAATTTGCACAGTTCAGTGAAACAGTAGAATAACTGTCATTTGTTATTCTTGCAATGGCTGAATCGTGATCGGTTAAATGATTAATCATGGATGTGCAATGGGACGTGTAAAGTAATTCCAGGACAGCGAAGTCAAGTCCACGTCCGTGTCAATCGTGCGTGCATGGGTTTGCCTACAGCGGACACAGACAGATCGTGGACAAACCAAATCTGCCGGGTGGCCCACCTAACATGGCCTGATCAGCCGATTGGGGATCGGCCCATCGAAGCCGACACACCGCACGGGGGCCCGTGGCTTCAAGTTGCAAACAGTCGCGACTCGTGACGAGAAGTACTAGTACTGTGCATGCATGCAGCTGCTCACCTTCTGTAGGAGACGGGCACGATGCCGGCGCGGTACACGCCGATCTGGAGGAAGGCGGGCTCGGCCATGTCGAAGTGGGGGCGCGGCGGGTTGCACCAGCCGCCGTCGTCGTTGGGGAGCGCGTAGTTTGGCGGGCAGAGGTTTGTGGCGGTGACGGTGACGCTGCCCGGCAGGCACCACTGCCCGTCGTTGTCGCACCGCAGCTCGTAGCACGACCCGCACGCCGCGCCGTCGTTGAACAGCACCGTGCTCAGCGCCGCGGTGTTGGTGCCGTACCCGGTGCTGTACAGGTTACCATACCCACACGCCCCGCCTGAACGTATGTCACACACAAACAACACGACACGAGTCAGATTACTCCCGGTTTTGTCAATGCGTCCAAAAGAAAAACAACATGGCTCTGCTTTTGGATAAAGCGTTACGAGGAGCCATTTCACGTACCCATCGTGCCGGACGCATCGCCGCCGCCGTAGAACGTGGCGTGGGCGCTCTGCCAGGAGCCGTAGTCGCCGGCGGCTCGCCGGGCGAGGAAGCAGAAGGCCGAGAAGAGGAGGAGCAGGGCACTACGTGAGGCCATTGCAAACAGGCCGAGAAGATCACACTACCAACAATGTCTTGCTACCTCACTCGGCTTAGCTAGGATCGAATCGATGGTTGCTTGGTTGTGAAGAGAGCGGTGCTCCCGGGCTCAGGTACTTATAGGCGACTTCTGGCAGTTAGAATCGTTGATAGCTTTTGCCCAACGACAGAGGAGAGAGCCGGAAAAGGAGACAAAAGGCAGCGAGAGGAAGGTGAGCCCACCATCACCGGCCACGAACCACGACGGCGGTTAACACATACAAATCAGGGGGATCAGCCCCGCACATGCATGCAAGTGCTCGTCGCCTCGTCGGACCCGCGCGTCACGCACAAGGGGACACCAACTGCCCGTGTCTCTGCAGGAACAAGTCCAATTAATCGCAGCAAAAAAAAACAATAAAAATCACCGAGCTTTTTTTAAACGAGAAATCGGCGAACTTTGATACTTGCCACATGGCTCGCACAAGCTATGGGCCACGAATTTCGCAGGTGTGAAGGGACCATAACGACCATGTGATCATGTAGACATATGCGTCACGAATTCGATGACACGCCGGTACGTTCTCGTGGATGGCCATGCTTCGGGGCTGCGCGTCGTGGGCTGTCTCTCGTGTGATTCGTGCATGAAGGGTACATGCATGACATGACTTGGCGTGCAGGTTTATGATTTTTTTTTACGTGCCGGGACAGACAGGGTCAAATGCACGTACTACGTGATATAATTTGCTCAAATGCTCAACGCAACGGCGTTAGCTAGCTAGCTCTAAAGTAAACCACTTTGTTTATGTTCTGTGACTGTTGATCAAGTTGCATGCTAGATTAACGCGAGAAACGAAAAGAGACCAAATGACAACCAATCGCTCTAAAGTGTGAACCATGTTCGTGGATGCCTCTCGCACCTTTCCGACGTAGCGTAAGATTCGAAGGTTGCACTCTTCAGTTAAGAACCTTTCGTTGGATAATCTCCGAAAAATCGCAGCCGGTCGATGTTGTAAAAGGCACAACCGTTCTCACTATTGTAAATGTTGCATCAGAGTAGACTGAAGATTGAAGCCACTGCCCCATCAGGTAAAGATGACTTTTCTGTCGGCTATGTAAATCATATCGGACTAGCTAGGAGTATACAAGAATCAGCAGGAGGTGTAACCTAGTATTATATGGGGCAGTGTAGCGATCTAGTGCATTGATGCCAAAATTACCAGTGCAAACTCCCAATGATAAGCTCAGATAATATTAAGTACAAGTACAGTAGATATAGCCTGACGCCCAGCCTGACGCTGGTTCACACCTTCACATGGCATAAACATGGCCACGTAGGTAGGTGATCGAACAAAGGTGTAGTATAAAAATCAAATTCTTCAGACAAACTGCAGGCATGTTTGTCCAAGTTCACGTTTGCTCTGACAAACCTGAATGGGCATTTTTTTCGTTCTGCTCCGCTGCATATACTGTTCTTTTTTTCTGTGACATGTGGCAGAGTGACAGGTGGCTGCAATAACACGTCTCTCGCTGACTAGCTCCAAACCTACTCTGATCCTGATTTTATCGATGTAACCTCGTGCCTCCTGTAAGGATCGACCTGCAGGAAATGTTGGTTAGTGGCACAAGGAATGGGACTATTAACTTAAGATTGGTACGCTCTTCGACCGGTTTGCTTGGGAGTATTCATGATCTGCACGTTGCGAACTTGCAGTGCATTTCTTCAGTTGCTTTTAGTGTAGCACCTTTTCTTTCGACAGTGTTGCGTCGAGTTTCCTGCTTCCTTTATTGATACACAACAGATGTCAAACATGAAGTTTTAATGGATGCCCCCAACCAACTTCATAAAGCCCTTCTGAAAATTTTCTTTCGGAGATGCGTCGTTGTTAGTTTAACAGTAGACATCTATTTCTCCACCCGTTCCAGAATATAGCAATTTAGAACCGGATAACACATATCCTAGTCATACGAATATAGGCAACAAGACCGTCTAGATTTATAATACTATAATAAGTCACATCCAGTCATAAGTTACTATATTTTAGTACGAAAAATATATTATTAAGACAACATTAAAAGAAGCCACCACATTCGCTGTGGAAGATAGAATTTCCACATTAATCAGAGAAAAAAGAATAGTCCAAATAGGAATACAATTTAAAAACAACTAAAATTCGAAATTAAAAATAAGCAATATTAAAAAAAGAGTCCATATAAGAACCAATACAATATTAATTAAATTTTGGAATAAAAATAAAATAAATTTTGAAAAGAGAAAAATAAAAAAGAGAGTTCAAGTAGAAATACAATTTTGAAACAATTGAAATAGGAAATAAAAAATATTAAAAGAATAATCCATATAAAACATGATACGAGATTAATTAAAATTTAAAAAATAAAATAAATTCCAAAATTAGGAAATGAAAAATAAAAGTTCAACTAGGAATACAATTTATGTGAAGATTATGGGTATCATATACCCATACAGCTGAACTATCCAATTGATTATAGAAGATGGATTGTATGCAATGATTATGCAACGATTTAGGATTTGGGTATTACGTTTCCTTGTGTATTAAGGAACGATTTATAGTCCTGAGGTGGTAATATTGTAGTTAAGGTTTAGGAGACTTATGCCTTATATGGTTAAGACTCTATCTTGTACTCCCGTCCTTTTGAACTATATAAGGAGGACAGAGCACCCTTTGGGGGGGGATAACTTCTTCAATAACTACAACTCGATCGTCAAATCAATACAACACTCGACGGATTCAATCCCCAAAATAGGAGTAGGGTATTACTTCTTTCTAGAAGGTCTGAACCTGTCTAAACCTTTGTCTCATAATCCATTCACTTTAGATCTTGTGCGCTACCCCCTTTTCTTATTGCCGAAATCAAGTTTCGACAGTTGGCGTGTCAGGTAGGGGTTGCATCAATTTTTTCGCCGACAAATGCGATGGGATCTACTTCAGCCATCGACGATTTCGCCTTCCCTCTAGGACAGGCGTACCGCTTTGGCAGCCTTGACTTCATCACCAACAACTTCGGCAAGATTTCTCTCCTTGACTCGAAATCAAATCAGTCGGGAAGAGACAACCACTCGACACCGTTGGGGTTACCAAACGCTGCTGAGACCTACTTCGATCTCCTTTCCTCCGAGTTGGTTCCAGACCACTCGAGGGAATCTTCAACCTACATGCGACTTCCCTAGTAAAACACAGGCGTACCTGCCGATCGTCATGGAACTTCCCCCAACACTCGCAAAGACATTCAGATCTAGATCCGTCTCTTCCCAACCTAAGTCAGCTTCGAAGGCAGCCGAGCCAGATTCCAGGGAGATCGGCGTCATGCTTCAACCTCTTGGTTCTTGTTCATCTACCGAGATCGCCGACTACGTCAACTCTTCTGAAGACTATGACGACATCGCCACTGAGTACATTAATAGCTCCGAATTCGACGACAACTACACCCTACTCTTCTTCGACGTTTTCATGGCGGACATTGGAGAGACCAACTCGGCCCTTGCTCGAAGGGTTGCGGAGGAAGAACGAGCCAAGTTTGAAGAAGACCGCAAGTGTAAGGAGGAGGAACACTGTCACGCCCGGAAATTCACTACCAGAATTTCCGAAACTGAATGTGTATTAATTTCCCTGTCCAGGACCAACCAGGGTACACAGACGACAATGTTGACAAACAGATCCACGTCTTACAAACACAGTAAAAGTCTTACAGAAATGCAGCGGAAAGACGTAAACAAACTAAACTAAGAGCAGGACTCTTGCAGCGTGCTGGCACCATTCCACAAGCATCCTCGACGGTGGACGAAACCTACTCCTCTGAGAAACCTCCATCAGACGTATAATCCTCTTCTGGTGTGGGGAAAAATTAAGCAAGGCTGAGTATTACCCACTGTACTCAACAAGTCATACCAGGAAGGAAGGTATGATGCAGGGTATACCAAAGGCAGGCAAGGGTTTATTTGCATAAAGTAAGCATTTTAAAACAGTGGTTAAAAGCAGTAGAAAAACATTGAATTAATTGATCAATATTAACTATCACTGTCCAACGCTACACCACGTTGCGACAGGCCCAAACCATTCACCTAAACTAAACCAGTTCCAGTAATTTCAGTTATTATGAAGGTGGAACTAATCACGGTGAATCTGGTTGATCGCCTATATCCGCGGGTACGGCTATTCGAATAGTTCTACTCTGATCAGAGGTGTACATCTGTACCCACAAGACACAGCCTCATGACACGTTTTCGCGTGCCGGTATACCACCACGGTACCCCGGAAAAGGACTGTGACAGGACCCTTCGCATAACCCCCTCTAACCAATCGTACCACCTCAGGTTTCGCCCCCACCCCTCAAAAGGCAGTGGGCAGTCCCCCCTCGTGCCTTGGTGAATCCGACAGCCACATAGACCCCTGCGGGGTCCATCCGCACTCCATCACGCTCACCCTAGCCAGTGTACGTCAGCTAGAGGAAAGCTACACTACAAGTCCAGCCGTTGCCCACGCTGGCTTGTGGTACGCACGATATTTCTTCCAGGGTTTCCCGCGAACCTGTTCTTAATTGCCATGGGTGCTTCCATCAAAACCATGCATCCACAGCCCACCATTAGCATATTTTGATTAACTATTATTACCATGGTGGCTCCTAAATCAAAGTGTCACCATAGGGACTACATTAATTAATTATTTAAGGTGATCCCCTTTAGTGAGCTAAGTTAGCTAAGCATGGCTAAGCATTCCTAAAATTAGCGATTAACTAGTTAATTACCCAGGCTACTGTCACGCCCGGAAATTTTTCCCAAATTTCCAGACCATTTTGTGTATTAAGTCCCTGTCCAGGCATCAACCAGGGTACACAAAACGACAAATCAATAAACAGACCCAAACGTAAATAAAGCGATAAATACTTACAACAGAGGCACTTAGTCCTCGCACCAAAAAGAAAACAGAAGCGGAAAAAGGCAATCCTAACGGGGCTTCAGCTTCACTCCACAGGCAAACTCAACTTGGGTCTGAGCCTTGGTCCTCTAACTTCATCTTCAGCTCAGAAGTACAAGACTTCTGAAAAGAGGGAAAAATAGCAAGATTGAGTACAACCACCGTACTCAACAAGCCACACCAATGATGCAGACGTGCACAGGGGAGACAAAGAGAGGCTTATGGCTATTTGCAGAAAAGCGGTTGAAAACCTTTTTATTTTAAAACAGTAAAACAGTTGTTTAATTAAGGCAATATTAAATCTCCACTGAACAACGCTACAACCACGTTGAACAGGCCCAACCATTCCACCTGAACTACACCAGTTCATTAAGTCAAATTAATTAAGCATGTGGGACTAATCACGGTGAATCTGGTTGATCGCCCATAACCGCGGGCACGGCTATTCGAATAGTTTTACTCTGATCAGAGGTGCGCAACTGTACCCACAAGACACGATTCCACACATGTTACCATGCCCCGAAGTATCGCCACGATACTGCAAAGGGGGAAATCGTGACAAGACCTTTCGCATAACTCCTCCTAACCAAGCGCACCCCACCTCAGGTTTCGTCCTCGCTCCCTATATCCAGCAGCGGGCAGCCCCCCCTCGTGCCACGGTGAATCCGAAAGCCGATCAACCGGTATATCCCCGGCTGACCCAACTCCATCACGCCCACCCTTGCCGGGAGCGTCAGCTAGGGAAGAGCTATACTACGAGTCCAGCAGTTGCCCATTCTTGCTTGTGGTAAGCACTGTTATTCTTCCAGTGTTTCCCATGAACCGGTCCTTAATTGCCATGGGTGCGACTAGCAAAACCATGCACCCATAGCCCACCATTAAGTCATATTTTAGTTGGATAATTACGACCAATAAAACATGGTCGGGTGCCTCGAGCGAACCGCTCGTTAGAAGCTAACTGTAACAGTGTAATTATCCCATTAAATGAGCTAGTAGTAATTAAGCATGGCTAAGCATATATAATTCTAGCAAAGTCAACATAAGTGACTCACGCTAGTCAGATTATCACCCAAGGTTAACAAAGGACGGTTAACAAGTAAACATGGCACAAGCGAACAGATGGGTAAACCTTATTCCCATGTAATTAGCAAAACATGCACTTTATTTGCAAACGTAAAACATTTCATAAAATAGGTACAACATGCTCAAGGGGGAAAGTGTGACTTGCCTTGCTTCTTCAAACAATCTTCCGAACTCTTTCCTCGCGAGCGCGAACTTCCAAAACGGCGGAATCTACACGCTGGCACGCAAAACAAGGAAAACTCTAATAAAAACCAAGTAAACAGTACATAAAAAGTAAACAAACATGTAGAGCTCAATTTTAGATGAATTTTACAAGTTGAATGGCTCAATTTGGAGTTTGTATGAATTAGATATGAATTTTAGAAGTTTTGAGCCATTTAAATGAATTTTTGGAAATTAAATCGATTTATTGCGCAAGTATTAATTAATTTTACAAAGGAAAGGACTACGCTGACATCATCAAAGGGAATCGACGCTGGGACGGCGGGTCCCACGTGTCAACGGGTCAAGGGGCGGCTGATCCACGGTGGACCAAGTCCACGCACGCACGGGTGCGGACGCACCACGTGGCGCTGACGTGGCGCACACGGCGGATGGAAGGAAGGAGGTAGCACCGATGAGGACGTCAACGCGGCGAAGCCGTGGGCGGCGTGTGGTATGGGTGAGGATCGGGTTAAACAAAGTGGGCCCGCGCGTCGGTGACACAAAGGTCGGCGAACCGGGAAAAGGAAGAAGGTAAACTGAACTTCGTCACACTATATGAGCCGGGGAGGCAGAGTAGACTTGTCACTGGAATTGGGCCGAGAAGGAGGCAAAATGGATTTCCTCGAGAAAGGTGTAGATTAGGCTGAGGGAGGTATGTTGGACTTCCTCGGGAAAAAGGAGGGAATGAGCTGAGGGAGGTGAAATGGACTTCTCGCGATGGGCGGCGCGGAGGGAGAAGAGGGACACCAAATGGACTTTGGGAGAGACGGCTAACGGGCTGACGAGGGAAAACGGCCCAACGGCTGTTGGGCTGGGAGAGAGGGAGAAAGGAGTAGGCCGGGAGGGAATAGGCCGGCCCGGGAAATGGTGGGCCGAAGGGGGATAGGCGGGCTGGCCTTATAGCCGGTCCGACCGGACACGGCCCGGTCCGACTGAGCACGGCCTCACGGCAAGGGGATGGCGGCGGGTTGGCCGGTCAGCGATGGCACGCGCGACGCGCGGCGCGAGAGGCGGCGACGGCGGTGGCGGCTGGGGCGGGAGTAGCAGCGCGCACGGTGGCAACCGGCGACGGCCGAGGGAGGCGGGCATGCGCGAGTGGCCTCGGCCGGCGCGGACGGCCGAGGTGGAAGCGAGCGCGCGGGCGCGCGGCCGGGGCGGCGGCACACGTGGCTCGGCGGCGGCCGGGCGGCGGCGACGCAGCACCGGGGCGGCAGCGCGGCGACGCAGGACCGAGGGAGAGAGGGAGGGGAAAAAGAGGAGAGGTTCTCACCGAGAGTGGCCGATGCGAAGGAGGAAGGCGGCGGCGAGACGCGGCGAGGCGCTCGGCGGCAGTGGCGCGCACACGGCGCGCACGGCCGGGCGACGGCGCGGGCGGCTCGGTTGGCGGCGCGCTCGCGGAAAGAAGGGAAAAGAGAGAGAGAGCGGCCCGGGCGCGGGTTTTATAGGCGCGGGGAGGCAGCGACGTGGGGAGGAGAAGGAGGGCGGCGACCGCGCGGAGTGGGGGAGAGAGAGGGCGACGTGCGCGAAAAAGGTGGCGGGGTGGTTGCCGGCTTGACCGGTCGGAGGAAGGAGGAGGGTGGCGATTCAGACTTGCGGGCACGGGCGCGGCTACGGGCCGAGCTGGGCCAGAGGGAGAGAAAGGAGGGAAAAAGGAAGGAGTGGGCCGGGCCGCGGAAGAGAGAGGAGGGAAAAAGAGGCCGCGTGGGCCGCGGGAGAGAGAGGGGATTGTGGGCCGAAAACGGCCCAAAACAAAGGGGGCATTTTTAAATTTGTTTTTCAATTTATTCAATCAGTTAAATGAGCTTTGTGACTTTAATGTCATTTTTTAGCTCCAAAAATTCACGAAAAATTTTGGAGAGTACATTAGGGCACAGAGAATATTATAAAAATATTTTCGGCCATGATTTTTAAGGGAAAATTTTAATTTCCTTGCTAATTTTACTTGATGAATTACTTTAAATTTTTTTTAAATTTCTAGAAAATGTATTATTTAACGATTTTTAATCCCGATCGAAAATCGGGGCGTGACAGCTACTCAAGGCACATGATAATCAATAAACATTGCTGAGTACAATAGGTAAAAACCCACATGAAATAATATTGCGAAATAATACGGTGTTTACAGAAAAATAAGGTGTTTGTAAATATGGGTACAATATGATCAATGCGAAGCATGACTTGCCTTGCTCTTGAGCTGAAGCAACTTCTGCAACGATCTCGAAATAAACGGGAGCGTCGGAATTGCCGGAATCTACGCAACAAACAAAACAAACAACAATACATGCTATAAATCTACTGAAACAAAGCAGAAACCATTTTTAATGGATTCTCTGCATTTTTATGAATTTAATGGAATTTGAATGGACTTAAACGGAGCACAGATGAATTAGTTATGAATTTCTGAAGTTATCTGTGTTTTTACTATAACAGAAAAACCTTAATTGAATTATTGCGCAATTAACCCCTAGGGCTGGCGTCAGCGGGCGCACGGCGGCCGGTTCACCGTGGACCGAGTCCACGAGTCCATGGCGCCACGGCGCACCACGTGGCACACGCGTGGCGCCGACGCGGCGGCCACGCGGGACGGGCGGGGAACGGCCGGGGTCGGCCCGAGTGGCCGATCCAACGGCCCAAGGCGCACAGGCGGCTAGGCGGCTCGGCATCGAGCTAGTCGGGCCAACCATGGCGCGCGGCGACGGCGACAACGCGGCCAGCGGCCAGGGAGGCGGTGCCGCGGGTGGGGACGGGCGGCAGCGCGGCGCTCGGGCGCACGCGCGGAGAGGAGCGGCACGGCCAGGATCGGGAGTGGGAAGGGAGAGGGAGAGAAAAAGAGGGGCTCACCGAGCTCCACCGGAGGCGGAGAAGAAGGGAGGAGCGGCGATGCTCCGGTGCGGATCCGGCGAGAGGCGGGAGGATGCGGCGAGTGCGGCGGACGCGGAGGCGGAGTCCGGCGTGGCAGTGGATGCGTGCGGGGCTCGGCCGAAGTCGGCGGACGGCGGCAGCGTGGGAGCAAGGCGGCGCTAGGGCGAAGGGATGCACGGGGAGGCTCGGGGAGACGGGAAAGAGCGATAGGAGCACACGGGGAACGATTTAAAGCGCGTGGAAGCTGGAGATCGTGGCCGGGAGAGGCGTAATCGGCGGTGGAGTGGGAGAGAGAGAGAGAGAGGGAGAGATCGGGAAAAGGGGATCCCGCCCCTCTCGTGCGGCGGTTGCGGGCGGAGTGGGGCGCGGACGGGGCGTGGCGTGGGCGCACACGTGTGCGGGGCGCGCGGGGTGTGGGGAGGTGGGCGGAGACGACGGCCGGGCGGTTGCTCCCCTCCGGTTCCGCTAGCCGGAGGAGGGAGACGGGCCCGACAGGTGGGGCCCACTTGTCGGCGACCCGGGCGAGGAGGGGGGAATGGACCCTCGGGCGAGCGTGACGCTCGCGGGCCACGGCCTTCGGCCGGCCCACGAGGGAGGAGGGAGGCAGGCGCGAGGAAGGAGGACCGGCTAGGCCGGCCCAGCGAGGAGGGGACGACGCGCGTGCGTGCACGGCGGTTGGGCTGGGCCGTTGGCCCGAGAAGGAAAACAAAAAGGAAAAGAAAAGAAAAAGAAAATGAAAACCCTGGGATTAATATAAATTCCGAATTGATTTTAATTGGTTTAAAATTATTTCTAGGGCTCTGAAAATTTCACTAAAAATCCTGTTAATGTATTTTGTCAAGGGGAACTCAAGAAAAATTCCACCTTGCCATTTCCACTTCTTTACTGCATTATTTAATTGGATTTTTCTCCAGATTAATTAAATAATTTCTCAGATAAAGTATTAAACTTGATTTTTTTGATTTGAGGAAACTTCAGGGTGTGACAAACGCAAACTCAAGACAGAAGAAAACGAGATTTGGCTACGGCCGGGCATGCAACCCGCGATGCTATACTTCAAACCCGTGTTGACAACACCAATGTTTTTCTCATGCCACAACAAAATGTGGTCGCCGCTGTTACCCTTATTAATACCATCATCGACGTGGCTCCAGCCAACGTGACTCCAATTTTAAACAAAGTGAAGACCATGGTCGCGACTACCGTACCTCAGGGCATAGGAACCAGTTGGCTAGTGTTGACGCCAAATCCGTACCGCCGATGAGGATCCGGCGTGCAGACACACGAAGGCCTGGGAGATCTGCTTAGCTTCAGTGCAGGTCCTAAAATTGATGAAGCGCGGGCGTGCCAGTCAGTTTGATCCTGCCACTGACAAGATATGCAAAACAACATAACAGAAAGTTTATCGGCCGATAGGCCGATAGGGCAAAAACGTATCGGCCAATAGGCCGATAGCCAAAACAACTGATCGGCTGATGAGCCGATGGCACAATTCCAGCCGATGTACTGAACAAATATCTATATAGAGACGATCGGCTGACGATAACATGATGATATAGCAATATGATATAGCATAATCCAGATAAATATAAGATAAACATTTGATATGAAGATTAAAGCACACATCGGCCAGAAGTCCGATGGCATAAACTCTCAACAAGCAAATAAACAATATATACTCTGTTGTCATCGGCCAGATCCAATCTATATGTAAAACTCTTGGGCCGATGCAACGTCCAGATAACTCACCGGCTGAAACCCCGATGAAACCCTTATTGGCAGTCAATAAGCAGGCTAGAGATTACGGTTCTAATCACGACTTAGTAGGTCAAACCGAACTGATGCAGCACTAAGTATGAGAAGAAACGCAAGACCTAGACAATCAAGCCCTTGACTGATTTTCAGGGTGGTGGATACCTTAGCCAATCTAATCTAGCAAGGCAATTTAGTCAATACCGGCATAAACCCTAAAGCGAATCTTGGCCGATAAGACTAAATCGAGAAGCCGAACCAGATTGACTAAGATATATGATAATAGGTGCTTACGTTGTTGAGATCAGAACGACGAAGCCCTAGCCCCGACAACGCAGGCAGCCATAACGAGACTTACCCCTCGTGAGAAGGGCATGAACTCGCCTGTGAGCCCCCGGTTTTGTATACCGGAAACCCCATGTGTATTACAATACCATTCCCTGGATCAGTAGATGGTACACACATGGCACAGTTGTATATCTCAAGCTGACATCGTCTTACAGGTCTTACAATATGTTAATAATACAAGGGTAGCCCAAATGGAACCCGAATAGACCAAGCATGGTCGACAGCAACACAAAATACCAAAACAACTAAATGAAGTAGCGGAAGCGAAGCAGCGGCGGTCCATCTTATCCCACACGCATCGACTGGTGAACCTAGGTCCCTATTCTACCGTCCTCGGTAACTCCTTGCCAGCATAGCCCAAGTACAGGTCGTCACCAACACCTTTCTAAAAGATGTAAATAAGCAAGAGTGAGTACCAACCGTACTCAGCAAGCCACCACTACAGAATGCATATAATGTTCATAGGGGTTCAAGGATGGCTTGGTTTATTTGCATAAAGCTAGTTTTCACAAATTATTTCACAAGCCTATGCCATAACAGTTTTAACTGAAAACCACGTTAAGTTGAAGTTGTCATTAACCTGCGAGGGTTCATCCACCTTCCCCAAGCCTCGCCTGGTCCGGTTTACCCTCGCATCCAATTTCCACAATTTTAACCACTATGACCTTTTTGCATATCAGGCAAGGTCACACCTTCCACACCCATCATATTTTAAGCAATATTACAAATTGACAAGGCTAGTCAAGAGTAATGCAAGTCCCGGCGCTCATTAACCGCGAGCACGGCTATTTGAATAGTTTAATTTACTCACACTGCAGTGGATGTACGCTTTTAATCCCACACTCCGTGACGCACCCAACACATGAGACTTGTCACGGCCCGGTTTTTCGGTTACCCTCGCATGGCGGCACCCGCTCCAAGGACTATGAATCCCCATTGCACCCCCGGCGCCACATTCCTACCTCGAGCCGGTTGTGAGGGGAGTCCTGGCGCTCCCGAGATCGAAGGTTACATCATACATATATAAAGCTTGACGTCATTAAACCACACACTTCCACATTTCCATACCGATATCCAGAACCTACCATGTCTGGGGTGCCACCCCACGAGAATAACCTAGTCCACCGGGTCTAACCCCACTCAAGAAGTGTGGTCGTACTCGGTTCGTTTCCTGCTTAGCTTCTTGACTCGGTCCTTAACTGACCAGGGTCGGCGGCTTACCGTTCCCAGAACCACCCATATTCTATCCGTGCCGCCCCAGTCGAAATCACTTTTGTTTAATTAAGTTTTTGGGTTTTCACAAAGGTTTTCATGCCGTGGGTGGCGCTCATGTCTCCACCCGATCTCTGTCAATCACTCCCATCGAGTGATCAGTGTAACCACATCCACATATCCCACATATGGAGTGTATAACGTCTATGTAAGCAGGGCTAAGCAGTGAGTAAATAATCACGCGTAAAGTAATATACTCAGGTAACAAAGGTGTGTAAATACATAAGGATAAACAATATCAAAGGTAAGGCTTTAAGCAAATGTAGGTACGCGTTTTATAATTAGCATGCAATTTTATTTGCAATCAACACATTTATAAAAATAGGATCAACATGTTCGAGGAAAGGGGCGTAGTGACTTGCCTTGCTCAATTGGGGGTTCGTTCCCGATTAGCTCAGTTTCCTCCTCGCAGATGTACCCTGTCCGGTTGAATACTAACGTCACAAACTATTCGCTAACACAAAAAGAGCCAAAAATTCTAGAACAATCAAAAATAACCAAACTAGTGCCATTGCGTGGCTCTTGATTTTAGAAAGATTTTGACGAAAGTTTCATTCAAATCCGACTTAAAATGAGGGAGATGTGGAATTCGAAAGATTGAAAAAGTTCTAAAACAAAGAAAAGGGAAAGGTCTGACAAGTGGGACCGCCCTTAGATCTTCACGTACAGGTTTTGTTTATAAAATGGGTGTGCGCATGGTGAGGTGAAGGGCTTGGGTGAGCTACAAGCATGCATGCATATGCATACACACGGCTAGCTAGCTGCATGCATATGAGCTGCTTGCATGCATGCACACGTACAGCCAGCTAGCTGTGTGACGCATGCACGGCCAGCGGCACAACGGCGATCGCTGCGGAGGCATCCGCGCAAGGAACGGGTACGGTGTTGCGCCTCACGACGTCACCGTGCCGCGGCAACAACGGCGGTAAGGAAACAAAAGCAAGAGAAAGAGCAGGAGAGGAGCTCACCTCGCGGCAGCCGGGTAGCGGCACACCGAGCGGCGGTCCTTACACGAAACTACGGTCGTCGATGTACAGCCTGGGGACAGTCGGCCCGCGGATCATCCTCGCACACCACGTGTTCGATCGGTGGCAACAAACGAACACACAGCGTTAAGGAATAAATGTTAGCGGGTTAGTGCAGGTTAGGGGTTAGGGGTTAGCGAGTTAGAGGTCAGCGGGTTAGTGAGTTAGAGGTCAGCGGGTTAGTGAGTTAGAAGTCAGCGGGTTAGTGAGTCAATGGGTCAAATGTTAGATGTTAGAGGTTAGCCGTTCAATAAGTTAGTCGTTCTCAGGGTTCAGATGACGGCGCGGCGCACGGCGACGTCGTTGCCGGAAGTAGTACCGGGGAGTAGCATTAGATGTTATCTTTTTATTACTTAACCCAATAGGAATGAATGGCTTGGGGAGGCAAGATGGACTTCAATAGAGGGGATTGGGTGCGTAGAGGGATATATGTTAGACTTTGGTGAGGAGGATGGCTTGTTGGTGGACTTCGGCCCGAGGAACAAGAGGGATGTAACATGGACTTGTGGATAGGTTGTAAGGCTGTTTAGCCCAATGAGGTAGGGAGAGGCGTTGTAGACTTCTTGGCGGACTTTATGGGCTTCGGCCCGACAAAGAAGAGGGACGCGATATGGACTTTTGTAAAAGATTTCATGGACTCGGCCCGATGGAAGAGGAGGGAGGTGTTATAGACTTCCTAGTTGGGTAGCCCAAAGAAGAGGGACCTGATTTAAACTTCTTCAAAGGTTGGGGGCCACGGAGAGAGATAGTGGGGCCCACCGGCGGGTCCCACCTCTTTTATTTTATTTTATTATTTTTTTCTTTTTCTTTTTTTTCTTTCTTTCTTCTTTTTTTTCTTTTCCTCTCTCCTTATCCTTTCCTCCTCTTTCCTTCTTCCTTTCTCTCTCTCTCCTTTCTCTTCTCTGCTGCTGCTTCCTGGAGGAGAGGAGGGGGCCGCGGGAGGGGCGACGGCGCGGCACGGCCAAGCGGTGCGGCGCCGGTGGTGGCGCAGCACGGGCGCGGCGGCGCGTGCGGGCCAGGACGGCGGCACGCGGCAGCGCGTGCGGCGGCTGGGCCACACGGGGCGGCGACGCGCGGCAGCGCCGCGGGGAAGGGCGGCTGTGCGGCGCGACGTGGCGAGCCCGGCTGGCGTCGCGTCGGCCGGGGCGGCGGTGCTTCGGCACGGCGCGGGGCGGCACAGCCGGGAGGCAGCGCGCCGGGGCTCGTGGCCGGGCAGGAAGAGGCCGGGGCGGCGCCGGCCGAGGCGGCGTCAGGGCAGGAGGGGAGGGCGCCGGTGGTTCGGGGTGGCGTCGGCATCCCGGGGCAGTGCCGGCCGAGACGGCTCGGCGCACGGCAGGGGCGGTCGGCTGGCGTGCGGCGCGGGCGCGGCTGGGAGGCCAGCGGCTGAGCGGCGTGGCATGGCGCCGACCACGGCGCTCGGCAGGGAGGCCGGCAAAAGGGAAGGGCTCGGCAGGGGAGGGCGACGGCTTGGCCTGGCCGGCCAGTGATGGCGCCGACTCGGCCGGTCGTGGTGACGGCAACAGTGAGCGAGAAGGACGGCTTTTATAGCCGTCTCGGCCGGCGGATGACGACGAAGGCTGCTCTGCCGAGCGGGGCCGAATGCTCTGTCCGGCTGACGCCAATGGCAGGGCCGCACAGGGGCGAGGACGGTAGACGGTGGTCGATGGAGGACGGCATGGACTCGGCGTTTGCTTTCGGTGTGGACGCTTGACACCGGCAAGCTCGTCGCGGTGCCATGGCGCACTGGACCGTGTGCAGAGATGGTCGTATGCTTGGCGGAGAAGGCGGCGACGGTGCCTAACCATGCTTAGTGTACAGTACAGGACGGCGCCTAATCTCCGATTTGCAGGGAGCTCAGGAAATAAAGAGCTGAAGGACGTGTGCATGTATGCATGCTGGGAGAGTAATAGAGTTTGCTTGATGTTGTTCCCTGTATACAGGGAGGTAGATGAGTATTTTGGCTTGCAATGAATGGAGTGAGTAGAAAGCATAATAATTTAGCACTGGTAAAAATTGGACGAGCGATTTAGGACGCATTTCGGATTTCAAAATCCAAACACGAAGATTTTATTTGGAGAAAAGATGACTGGGGAAAAACATGGCTTCTGCAGGTTCCATCGGTTCACGATTAAATTCGACGAGAGAAATGGCCGTCGAATTTTGATATGTATCTGCACAAAAATTATTTGTTGGCGGTAGGATTCTGGAACAAATATTGCTAGGATCTCCGGATGGAAGGAAAATTATTTGGAAAGATATTTTGGAGGGAAAAGAAATGTGAGTCTACGAGGAAATAATTAATTGGGATTTTTGGCACAGATTCTAGACACACACAAATAAACAATTAACAAACAAACTAAAATTATGCCTAGGACTAGACTTTGTCTGAGGAGGTCATATTTTTGAAAATACCCTATTAGGAATTTATATTTCGCAATTAAGGTTTCTAGTAAGTACTTTACCAATAGACCTTATTTTGCAAATAATTTACAAAAGCTTATCGCTCTATATAAAGGTTCATACAAAATAATCAAAGCTATTTCTTTAGTGGAACAGTATTTGTTTTAATAAACTATCCCTTAATGGGTTTTATCCAAAATGGTGATACATTTAGATGTATAGCTTTATTTATAAAGTAAATATGCTCGAGGGTTTTTGTTTTTCGAAAATAATTGGCATATGCAAATCATAGCTCCTTGAATGAATAATATTTGAAATCAAATATCGACGTATCCTCAGACGTTCGTCTATTAGCCCACGTGTAAACGAAAAACGACAGATCGAATTGAGTTAGTTCAGGCATGAATGTATTTTGAAAAAGATTTTTGGTTATTCTGAATTTTTAATTCCGTATTCCAAGGTCGAAATATTCAGGATGTTACATCGCCGAAGAAGACGAAAGTAAAAGGTTGGCGATGCGCCGAAGTTGTATTGATCGTGAGATGAAAATTACATGAACTACGGGCTTACATATTTATACCCATAAGCTAACAAAAATCCTAACAGAATACAACTCAAACTTTCCTAAAGATAAAAGGAAAAAGATAAAGTCCTTGCCGGACACTAACACACTTTCCTAAAGATAAAACAGAAAACTAACAAACTCTTCCTAATTAAGAGATACAAGCCGCATCCTCCTCAAACTCGGTCTTCTCTGGATAAGATCTTCCCGAATCTAACAAGAATCCGACTGCTATTGGTGGTTGGTTTGAGATAACCCCCATCGGCCGATGTAGAACTCTAGGCCGATACTAGCTTTGAGCCGATATAGATCCTGGGCCGATGAGGACTTCGGGGCTTACCAAATTCTGGTGTTAACAGCTAGTTGATGAATCCACTGCAAAAACACCTGATGGCAGTCGCTTACCACCGCTACGATCCAGAGATTACCGAAAACATGAGAGAAGACGCAAGTCAAGTCAAATGTGCAACATCATCAAGAAGACATGAGACATCAAGACCAGTCGGTCGATTCCGGCACTGTAACCGACCACCGATTCATGACTGGATTCGTCACGGCAACTCCAGTTATCAGGGCGGTTGACGAACGCCTGTGCCCAGTGACCTGAGGAACGTACTCGATCGGCGTTATTGCGAGCGTAACAATGCCCATCGTGAAGAACGAAGGCATTCACCCGACAACGGTGACGAAGGAGTATCCGCTTTTACTCGAGATCTGCGTCGAGTGAATTGGCTGAGCGGTTTTAAACCCACTGGGATCTAGAAGTATGACGACAAGACTGACCCTGAGTCATGGCTCACCATCTACACCCTCGCAATTCGAGCAGCGGGAGGAGATAACAAGGCCATGGTTAATTATCTACCTGTGGCATGTAACACCCTGGGGAAATTCCTAAATAAAAATACACCGATCAAAAATCATTTCTGTTTTATGTTTAAATTTTTGCATCATGCCGACAGTTTCTTTGTTTTATGCCAGTGCCAAACTTTTATTGAAATTTTCCAATTTTTCTACTCTTCTGATCTTCTGGTTTTTGTCCCAAGATTTTCACTCTAACCAAAATTAGTTTTACTCCAAAAAGTCCGCGTAAGCTCCCTCTACTGTGGCCTTCTTGTTGCCAGGCTTTTTCTGGAAAAAGTCCATGTTACCTCCCCAAGTCCTTTCATTCCTATTAGGTTTGAAAAGATAAAAGTCTAATTTTCCCCCATACTATTTTCGGCAACGACGTCGCCGCACGCCACGCCGCTACGACGAGGCCGCTACGACATCACCGGCTGTCGCCTTCCGCTCCTATCTCACCGGCGAGCTTGCCGTCCATTCCATACGCATCCTGCCCCACCTCGCACCGCCGCGAGCCATGCAGCAAGCCAATTGTGCATGCGCATGCATGCAAGCAAGCCAGCCACGAGCAAGCACCATGCAACTAGCTAGCTATGCGTATGCCTGCATGCAAGCAGCTAGTCGAGCCCAAGCTAGCATGCATGCAACAGCCTATGCACGTACACCGGACGACGCTCCTATCAAACGACGGTGGCCCCCGCCGTGTTACCGTCGCCGTCTTCCGTTTCGGTAGGTGGCGACGGCAGGCAGCACAGGAGCCAGCCCTTGTCTCCCGAACGGCGATAGTCGATGCAGCATACGCGCCAACCCGCGCGGCCGCTGCAACTACCCCGTCCCTGTCTTCATGGCCATTCAAGACGAGCTCATGCGGTGAAGCCTATATAAGGGCAACCATAGCCGAATACGCAACCCGTCCCTTTCCATCCTCTCTTCTCCTCCTCCTTGCTTTGTTTCTCTTCAGTCACACCCTTCCGCGCACACGCCGCCATCTCTCCGCTTGCTCCGCCGCGGCCGGCTTCGGCTGGGCCTCAATTGAGCAAGAGGACGGATAGGCCGCCGCGCCGTCATTTGAACCCGAGAACGACTGACTTATCGAACGGCTAATCCCTAACATCTAACCCGCTCACTTCTAACTCACTAACCCGCTGACTTCTAACTCACTAACCCCTGACACCTAACTTACATTAACCCGCTAACAATTATTCCTTAACACTGTGTGTTCGTTTGTTGTCACCGATCGAACACGTGGTGTGCGAGGACGATCTGCGGGTCGACCGTCCCCAGGCCGTACCTCGACGACCGTAGTTGTACGAGGACCGTCGCCCGGTACGCCGCTACCCGGCTGCCGCAAGGTGAGCTCCTCTCCTGCTCTTCCTCTTGCTTTTGTTTCCCTACCACGTGTCTCGTCTACTGTCGTTACCGCGGCACGGTGACGTCGTGAGGCGTAGCACTGTAACCATTCTTTGCACGGCCGCCCTCCGCAGCGACCGTCGCTTCAAAGCCGGCCATGCATGTGCCATACAGCTAGCCGAACGTGTGCATGCATGCATGCAAGCAGCTAGCAAGCTGTAGGTATACGTATGCATGTACACTTGCAGCCACCCGACAGACCGAACGTCGTCGTCATTCGGCCGAGCCGCCTGGCTGCCTTCCAGGCCGTGCCGACGCACCGCCATGCCCGGCCGCGTTGCCGATGCTTTGCGTCGAACCGCCTCGGCCGGTGTCGCCTACCCGACCGAGGCTGTCCCTGGACCTCGACCAGCCGCTCGAGCCGGTGCGCTGCCGCCCCTGCCACGTGTGCCGTCGGCATGCCGACTTCGCCCCGTGGCCGGCGCACGCGCCAAGCCGTGCCGTCCCATGCCAAGCAGCTCGCACGGCCGACATCGTGGCCAGCACGTCGTCTCCTGCCGCGGCTGCCCGAGTCGTGAACCTCAGCTACGCCCGGCCATCGCGCGCGCTCTGCCGCGTAGCCGCCCCCGGCCTCCTCCAGCCCGGCCGCGAGCCACCACCCCCTGCTGCGCGTGCTGCCCGTGCCTCCCCGAGCCACCGGCGCCTCACCCTCCTCCTGCCGGCGTGCT
This sequence comes from Oryza officinalis, assembly GCA_008326285.1. NCBI lineage: Eukaryota > Viridiplantae > Streptophyta > Magnoliopsida > Poales > Poaceae > Oryza > Oryza officinalis. Next base: position 56,697,775 of record BDMV01000001.1, on the reverse strand, counting down.
GCCGCACGCCGCCCGGCCTCACCCGCCAGAGCCGTGCCCGGCCGACGCCAAGGCACCGTCGCCCGGCCGCCTGCCGGCCTCCCGGCCATGCCAAGGCCAGGCCCCCGAGCCTGCGACGCGACCCCGCCGCGCTGCTGAGCCGGCGCCGCCGCTCCCAGCCGCGCCTGCGCGCCCGCTCGGCCGCAGCCGAGCCGCCTGGCCGCAGCCGCCGCGCCGCCTGCGCGCCGTCCCCGCCGCCTGCGTGCTGCTCCGCCGCCCTCGCAGCGCCTCAGCCCGGCCGGCGCCCTTCCGCTCGGCCTCTCCCCCGGCAAGAACGAGCAGAGAAGGCAAGAAAGAGAAGAGAGAGAGGAAGAAAAGATAAGAAGGAGAGAGAAAAAGCAGGAAGGAGAAGAAGAAAAAAAATGAAAGAGGAAAAGAAAAAGAGGTGGGACCCGCCAGTGGGCCCCACTCTCTCTCTCTCCATGGGCCTTTGACCGCAGGTCTAAATCCCCTCCCTCTTCTTTCAGGGCCGAGCCCATAAAGTCCTCCTGCAAAAGTCTATATTATATCCTCCGGGCCGAAACCCACCAACAGCCTCTCTCCTCGACGAAGTCTAATTTATACCCCCCTACTCACCCAACTCTCCTCTTGAAGTCTGTATTACCTCCCTAACCGACCTACATCACCTTGGGCTAAGGCCAAAGCTCTCCCAAAATAAAAGTCCAACATGCCCCCCTCTGAGCCCCTCAGCCAAAGAATATTCCCAAGAATATCCCTCTCCAAATTAATAAATCCATTTCCGTATTTCAGAAAATCCACTAATCCTCCAAATCCGTATCTCCCTCGTTTTAAGTCAAATTTGAACGAAACTTCCGTCAAAATCTTTCAAAAATCAAGATCTACGCAATGGCACTGGTTGGGTTATTTTCCTTTTTGGAATTTTTGGCTCTTTTTGTGTTAGCGAGTAGTTCGTGAAGTTATTATTCGACCGGACAGGGTACATCTGCGAGGAGGAAACTGAGCCAATTGATAACGAACCCTCAAGTGAGCAAGGCAAGTCACTACGCCCCCTTCCTCGAACATGTTGATCCTATTTTTATAAATATATTGATTGCAAATAAAATTACATGCTAATTATAAAACGTGTACCTACATTTGCTTAAAGCCTTACCTTTGATATTGTTTATCCTTATGTATTTACACACCTTTGTTACCTGAGTATATTACTTTACGCGTGATTATTTACTCCCTGCTTTGCCCTGCTTACATAGACGTGATACACTCCATATGTGGGATATGTGGATGTGGTTACACTGATCACTCGATGGGAGTGATTGAAAGAGATCGGGTGGAGACATAAGCGCCACCCACAGCATGAAAACCTTTGAGAAAACCCAAAAACCTAATTAAACAAAAGTGATTTCGACTGGGGCGACACGGATAGAATATGGGTGGTTCTGGGAACGGTAAGCCGCCGACCCTGGTCAGTTAAGGACTGAGTCAAGAAGCTAAGCAGGAAACGAACCGAGTACGACCACACTTCTTGAGTGGGGTTAAACCCGGTGGACTAGGTTATTCTCGTGGGGTGGCACCCCAGACATGGTAGGTTCTGGATATCGGTATGGAAATGTGGAAGTGTGTGGCTTAATGACGTCAAGCTTTATATATGTATGATGTAACCTTCAATCTCGGGAGCGCCAGGACTCCCCTCACAACCGGCTCGAGGTAGGAATGTGGCGCCGGGGGTGCAATGGGGATTCATAGTCCTTGGAGCGGGTGCCGCCATGCGAGGGTAACTGAAAAACCGAGCCGTGACAAGTCTCATGTGTTGGGTGAGTCACGGAGTGTGGGATTAAAAGCGTACATCCACTGCAGTGTGAGTAAATTAAACTATTCGAATAACCGTGCTCGCGGTTAATGAGCGCCGGGACTTGAATTACTCTTGACTAGACTCACATGTTTTTAATTTGTTTAGAAGAAGTTGGGATAAATACAACATGGGTGACCTTGCCCCATGCGTGGGAAGGTTACATTGTGATGAAGGAACTTCTAATTAATGACAACCTTTACATAGCGGCAATTCTTTTCATGGTTAAAACTGCTAGGCCATAGGCTTGTAAAATAACTTGCGAAAACTGGCTTTACGCAAATAAACCAAAACCTGCCTTGGATCCCTATATGCATTTGTTGCATTTCTATAGTGGTGACTTGCTGAGTACGGTTGGTACTCATGCATATTTCTACCCTTTTAGCTCTTGATGATGAGGACATGCCAGTCGAACTGATCCCTGAGGAGGGGGATGGTACGGAGGAACCATAGGGACTAATCCCCAGTTGATGCCTGTGGAGTATAGATGGACCACCGCAGCCTCGCTTCCGCTATCCTATGTTATTTGGTATTGTATCCGGTCAGACACGGCCTATTAGAACCTACTCGGGTTCCCATGTAATATTTGGCATTGTAAGACTATGCGATGCAGACTATGTGTACCAGAGTTGTAATGTGTGTATACCAACCTACCGATCCAGGGAGTTGGTATTTGTAAACACATATGGTTTCCTGTGCTATAAAATCAGGGGCCGACATGGCACTTGCCAACTCAGCCAGGAGTTGGCTCGCCAGCTTACCAAGGGGCTCAATCGACTCTTGGAGTGAACTTCGTGACCACTTCATCGCTAATTTCCAGGGCACCTTTGAGAGGCCTGGAACTCACTTTGATTTATACAACATGATCCAGAAACTCGACGAATCCTTAAAGGATTATATCTGACGTTTTTCAGAGAAGCGCAACAAGATTCCGAATATCACTGATGATGTCATCATAGCAGCTTTCCAGAAGGGCATTCGCAACGAGCTGCACATCGGCAAATTTGGGCGCAAGGACGGTCAAGAAGTTGTTCGAGACTGCTAATTCTTATGCTAAGTTGGACGATGTCATCAAAGCATCACGTCAGGAGAAGCAGTTGGGAAGCAGCTGGCGACCCAAGAAGGATAATGACAACAGAAGTGGCAACGGAGGCCAAATAGATCGCAAGCGTAAACCCGAGGATCTGGTGGCCACGACCTCCAACTACCAGCAGCAGCGTCCACGCGTCAACACCTATGACAAGATTATGAATGCCCAATGCACACATCATCCAAATCACGAACACGTGGCCAAGGATTGTTTCATCTACAAGCAATTCGTTGAGTAGTATGCAGCCAAGCTCAAGAAGCCGTCTGACGGTGAAGGAATTTGAGGGCACAAAAAGGACGATGGCGATGGCGGATCATGACCTTTTCAACATCCCAGGACCGAGTTAAACCATATTTTTGGAGGACCACTTGCCTACGAGTCCAAAAGGAAGCAAAAGCTAACCGACAGAGAAATCAATGTAATTCAGCCCGAAGTACCACAATATTTACGATGGTTCGAGGTTTGTATCATGTTCGACCGCTCAGATCACCCTGACCGAGTGGTTTACCCAGGGCGGTATCCCCTGGTACTAGACTCAGTCGTTCGCAAGTTCAAGTTGAAACGTGTCCTCATTGGTGGTGGTATCGCTCTCAACATCTTCTTCACCAAGACACTGGACGAGATGCAAATCCCAAGATCCGAGTTGAAACCAAGTTCTGCTCCTTTTCACGGAGTTATCCCAGGATTGTCGTCAACACCACTCGGACAGATCATTCTTCCGATCACCTTCGGCACTTGGGAGAACATCCGGACAGAAAATATTTGTTTTGAAGTCATAAACTTTGAGGCAGCTTACCATGCCATCTTACGAAGGCCAGCTCTTGCCAAGTTCATGGCAGTACCACATTATACCTATCTGATGATGAAGATGCTAAGTCCACGAGGAGTTATTTTCCTTCGCAGCAACGTCAAGCAAGCTTTTACTTGCAACAAAGAAAGTTGTGACCTGGTCCGGTTTCACGAGAGGTTGCTTGATCAACAGGAGGTCCGACTGGTTGTGTCTACATCTGAAGAAGGAGAAATCTCCGCCAAAAAGTTGACCAAGTCGGGAGAAGGCGACGCCAAGACTAAGAAGATTTCACTTGATCATACAGATCCCTCAAAGACCGCTGTAATAGGCGCCGAGTTAGAATGTAAATAGGAAAGCATGCTCATCACCTTTCTTCAAGCTAATAAAGATATATTTGCATGAAAACCTTCTGATATGCCTGGTATTCCTAGAGAGGTGATTGAGCACTTATTAAATGTTAAGGAGGATGCGAAACCTATCAAACAACGTCTTCGTCGCTTTGCACAGAATAAGAGAGATGCTATCAAGGAAGAGTTTGCCAAGCTTTTGCTGGCCGGTTCATCAAGGAAGTCTATCATTCCGACTAGTTGGCTAATCCAGTCTTGGTTCAGAAAAATACGGGGCAATGGCGCATGTGCGTCGACTACACAGATCTCAACAAATCCTGTCCTAAAGATCCTTTTGGTCTACCTTGCATTGACTAGGTCGTCGATTCAACTGCTGGCTATGAACTTATGAGTTTTCTTGATTGCTATTCGGGATATCATCAGATCAGTTTGAAAGAGTCTGACTGCTCGAAGACTTCGTTTATCATACCGTTTGAAGCCTACTGTTATATTACGATGTCATTTGGTCTCAAGAATGCAGTGGCTACATATCAATGCACGATTCAAAGATGTTTGCAGACACAACTCGGGCGAAATGTGGAGGCTTATGTTGATGATGTTGTTATCAAGACCAAGCGAAGAGAAGATTTGATTGCTGATTTGGAGGAAACCTTTCAAAATATTCGAGCCTTCAGGATGAAGTTAAACCCGGAAAAGTGTACCTTCGGAATTCCATCAGGGAAGCTACATGGTTTTATGGTGTCTCATCGAGGCATCGAAGCCGACCCAGAGAAGATTAATGCCATACGAATCATGAAACCGCCGAGTATTCAGAAGGATGTTCAAAAACTTACTAGGTGCATGGTGGCCCTCAACCGATTTGTTTCTAAGCTCGAAGAATGAGGCATGTCTTTCTTCAAATTGCTCAAGAAAACGGATGAGTTATAGTGGACCCCTGAAGCCCAGAAAACTTTCGAAGACTTCAAGTATTTTCTTACAATGCCGCCTGTAATAGCTTTGTCACATCCTCAAGAGTCTATTAATTTATGTGTTGGCAACTTTTCAGGTGATTAGTACAGTTTTAGTTATTGAACGAGAAGAGGAAGACCGAGTACAGAAGGTTCAGAGGCCTATTTACTTCGTCAGTGAGGTGTTGGCCGGATCTAAAATACGCTATCCCTAGATACAAAAATTATTATATGAAGTTTTAATTACTGTAAGAAAATTAACTCATTATTAGCAAACTATTCCGCTTTCATGGCCTTTTGTTGTTTGGGGTTTGGACATGGTGGGTCCTTTTAAAAAGGCGCCATGAGGTTTAACGTATCTTTTTGTTGCTATCGACAAGTTCTCCAAGTGGATTGAGGCTAAACCGGTGGCTACAATTATAGCTGATAAAGCTCGTGATTTCTTCATCAACATTGCGCATTGGTTTGATGTCCCGAATTGGATTATTACTGACAATGGGACTCAGTTAACAGGAGGAGTTTTTAAGGATTTTTGCGAAGACTTTGTGATCAAAATATGTTATGCATTGGTTGCACATCCAAAAAGTAATGGACAAGTTGAGCGCATTAATGGTATGGTTTCTTCAAGGCATCAAAGCTCGTGTTTTTGATAGATTATGCCCTTATGTTGGACAATGGGTGCAAGAATTGCCTTCAGTTTTGTGGTCGTTGCAAACCACACCCAGTCGTGCTACGGGTCAGTCGCCCTTCTTTTTTGTTTATGGGGCCGAGGCTATGTTGCCGAGTGAGATGGAGTTTGAATCTTTTCGGGTTCGCAATTTCAATGAGGTGCGTTATGACCAAGATCGCGTTAAGGACTTAAACCAACTGAAAGAAGCCCGTGAAGCTACTCTTATTCAGTCGACAAGATATCTATAAGGACTTCGGCGTTACCATAATCGCAATGTTCGATCGCGGGCATTTATTGTTGGTGATATGATTTTGAGGAAAATTTAGACAACAAAGGATAGACACAAATTGTCTCCGCTCTGGGAAGGGCCTTTCATAATTGCTGAGGTCACTCGGCCAGGGGCTTATCGGCTAAAGCGTGAAGACGGATCGATAGTGGAGAATTCTTGGAATATTGAACACCTTCGACGTTATTATACCTAAGCTATTCCTTTGTATCTTATTTCTCTCGACTGCCGACGTCAAGTAAGTTGCCTTCTTGAGTTGCCAGTCAGAGGCTATCAATAATAGTAAAGTACAAAGTTTCCTTTGGTTATGACTTGTTTATATTTGGCTTATCATTGATTTCTGTTTTGATGTGAGTTGACTGGATAAGGACTAAAATTTTTTTGAAGACTTCATCAAGTTTTAGGCTTGGTATAAGTTGAAGGAGAATTTTTAAGAAATTAAAACTAGATCCAATATTCAAGACATAAACATTAATAAGTCGATACATTACAAGTCAAATTACAAATGTGCTTTTTACATCAGGATTTTATCCTTGAAAGTTTTCTAGTACATTTGCAGCTATCTTCTTGGCAGATTCTTGAGCTTCATTTATTAGATCCATGGCTTGTTCATCTGAAGTGTCATCAGCGAAGCCATCTCCTATAGTACTTATATCCACTCGGGGATACAAGGACTTTGTCATTGCCAGCCTTGACTCGCACCCATGGCAGTTGCTTCACTAATATTTTCCAGATATGTCTTAAATGCCCTTCTGATTTTTTCAAAAACCTCAGGAGCATCTTCAGAGCTCGAGCTCAAGCCATTCTGAAAAATTGCGTTCAAGATTGGAGTTGCAGCGTTTGCGATATCATCCCTGATGCTTTCAGCCCTCTGGATTCGTTCGGCAAATACTTCAAACTGGGCTCAGGACTTCACCTTGTGTGCTGCAAGATTACAAACAAACAAGATATATTGGAAATACTATGAGTTAGTTTAAATGTTTGAATTAGTGAAGTTACCTTCAAGCTCGGCTAAGGCTTTGGTCCTTTCTGTTTCCAATCAGGCGTTGTCATTCTCGGCTTTCTTTAGCTGGGCTTTCAAGATTTCTATCTCTAATAAATGAGCTGAAACACAAAGACATGGAATTAGTGACAAAGATTAGTCGACGACGAGTGCAAATAAGATGGTTGTATTTACCTCCGACTGATCCATGGTACTCCAAGTTGACATCACGGAGCTGGCTGATTTCTGCTCTCAATTCTTTTTCCTTAGATATGGTGGCTTCTTTTGCTTCCTTGAGCTCTTGTTGGACAGCCTCCAGTGCATTTAAATGCGGCACTAGTTTTTCCAAGGTCTCCGACTTGGCTTGAGATTGGAAATATATTCTCTGCATACAAAAGATGATTAACTGATATCATGTTGAGAAGCAATTGGAGAACACGGGGTTTAACTTACATTCAACAGTCGGGTGGATTCTAATAGTCAGGCTATCAACAGATCGCGTTCTTCAGCCTCTTTCTGTTTGTTCAATATGATTCCATGAGCATGGGCTTCCAAATCACGCCATTGGATCTTGACGGGTGGGAACGAGTCTTCTGCAGATTTGATATGAAGTATTTCTTCGTTCTCTCCAATTATTGGTTCTAAAAGGAGAAAAAATTGCAAGCATTCAAGACAAGTGCTGAATTCTAAAGATTTAAATAATTAAGAACTCACCTATAATTATTTTGGGATGCTCAAGCAAGAGACCTTGGACTCTTTCATCTGTGCCAGGATTTGACTTTTCTTGATCTTCTTGGGCGGTAGTATCTTCGGTTGGCAGATCTTCATTCGTGTTTTCATCATTTCCCTTGGAGTGGTCTTCAACTAGATGTTCTTGGTTGTCAGGGGCTGAATCTCCTTCACCCGACTGATTTTCAATCGGGGGCTCTTGTTCGATTGCTGGATCAGAAGAACCCGACTGGTTTCCAGTCGGGGGCTCCTGATTGGTAGTCGGGTTGCTTGAACCAGGTTGATCCTGGGATGTATCTTTAGCCCCAGATTCTGTAGTTTTTTGGTCTTTGGATCCTGAGTCAAGAGGTGGCATCTCGGATTGGCCGGTGGGATCAATATCCTGGGGTTTTCTACAAATATGTAATGCATGATTGAATCAAAACACTGTCGAGAATATTCTTAACGATAAGTTTGAGAGATGCAGTGAAAATAGAGCAAGGGTTACTGGTTGGATTTTCTGATCTTAGGCGCTGATCTAGCGGATGATGGCCTTGATGAGAGTTTGCATTTCTTCATCCTCTTCGTCCGAGCCATCGATGATTAGTTTTCTCTGCTTACTGGTTCATTTAATTGGCTCCTTTGTAGCAGTTCTCTTATTCTTTGATTGAGGTCTGATGGTCGGCCCGTCGGTTGGTCGATACCTGCTAATCGAGTGTTTTCGGGGAGCTTGATGGCTGATTTTAGGAGGCCATGAGACAATAAGGGCATTTTCCTGCGAGGATAGTTTTTCAAAATATGTCATTGACAAATAAGAATAACTGAAGTTGAAAATAATTTGTGAGTTAGCTTACCGGAGGTGGTGGCCGATGCAGACTAAAAGGGGCGACTGGCAGCTTGTGGCTATAATCAACTACGATCCCAGAGGAGAAGATTTTGTACATGCGTGAACATAAGATATGGAAATCTAAAGATTCATGGTCCTCACAGTTTGGATTGGTTTTCCCTTCATATTCAAAGGTTGCTTTAGATCTTTCCCTTATGGGAGCCAGTCGGCACTTGATGAAATGTCGAGTGACTTGTTCCCCTATGAGCCCTTTATTTTTTATTTCAAGGATTTTTGATAACAAGACATTGGCCTCAATAAATTCTTGGCCCTCCGGCTGGGAGTTCCAGTGGGCTTGGTGGACTAGTGGAAGGCTGAAAAAGTCAAGAAGGCTAGGAGCTTGGTTGGAGATATAAAACCAATTGGCGTGCCAACCCTTGTTGGAAGTTTTAAGAGGAAAAGAAAAATAGTCCCTGCGGAGGGTTCCGCGGAGTTGAAATCCGGAGCTGCCAACAACACAGGGATTTTTTTTGTGGGATGAGCTTTGAGATAGAACATGTGGCAAAAAAGAGAGACAATAAGGGCGGATTCCAAGGAATGCTTCGCGGATATGGATAAAAATGGCAATATGAAGGATGGAGTTTGGATTCAGATGATAAATCCTGATTTTGTAATATTCAAGGAGGCCACGAAAAAATTCGGAAGTCGAAAGAGCGAAGCCGCAATAGATAAAATGAGTAAAAACTACGATTTGACCGGTGTTAGAAATTGGAAATTCCTCACCGCAAGTCGGTCGCCAGCCGATGATTTCTTTTGCTAGTAGGATGTCGTTCTTTACCATCTCCTTCAGGGTTGATTCCTTCACGTCAGAGACCGCCCATTGCTCAAAGGGGATTTCTCTCTCTTCCGTCATGAGCAAAGTTAGGGATGGGATGGATGTGGTTTTTTGGATTGTGATTTTTGGAGGGGGTCGAGCTAGAGATGCACGCAGCAAAGTTTGATAGAGCTTGAAGCGGGTGGATGGATGGATTTGATGGATTCTGGAACCCCAAGTTTCAGCGGTGGCAGTTGTGAACAAGAGCGCAAAAAGGGAATTTTTGGAATGCAAAGCAGCGGAGAAGATGAAGAAGAAGAAGAGGTCTGTTGGAATTTAAGGGCATCGGTGAAGTCTCTGTTTTGGGCCGAGGTTCATAAAGAGATTCACAGCCCATATCTCAGGTGTGGCTTGTCATGTGTGTTTAGGGACTTAAGCATATTTGTTTTGGCAATATGCACGTGTTCTATTGCCCAATACCTTAAAAATCCTTTTATACAGCGGTTACATAACTTTTTAGGAGTTGGTACGATGCAATTTAAAAGGTGGCAAATAGTGAAGCTTTATATATAGCTGTTCTGTTAACTTTTTTATAAGTTACAGACACCGTTTAGATTTTTACAAAGCAATTGATTTTGTGATATATTAATGCTTTTTTGGCCACGTATGTGTGCGTTTTTTGATAAGGACAAGTATTATGGCTTAGGCTAATTATATTTTGGTCATTTTATAGGTAGTTGGTAAATCTGTTTATAAGTTTTATTAACTCGTTTTATTCCACAAATGTCATATATTTTTAAGAATGGTGAGATTGTATGTCTTATAGAGACTTAGGAATATTTACTTTGGCAATATGTGCACAATATGAAGCCAGTACCTTATATTCGCTATGCAACAAGTTTTGTTATTAAAGTTATTTGCTATGTGATTTTCTCAAAGTGCTTTTAGCTTAGGCTGAGCATGTTATTTATATATATGCTTATAAAACCACTTGAATGATTTGATTAATTGAGTTCTTGACTATATGCTTAGTTTGTTTAACTAAACACATAGTCGGATGCTACACCTAATTAGGTGCATTTAGTCGATGCACCTAGGTATATGTTTTATTGCGATTTTTTCAGCCCTTCATAGCCTTCGGGATTGTTGATAGCACTCGGAAGACTATGGCAGTGATGATTAAAGCACCCGGTTATGGAGTAATTTGGCTTGAGATAGAATTATTTCTTCAACTATCAAGGTCTCAGAAGCTACTGTGGAGATTATGGGTACCATATACCTACACGGCTAGACTATTCGACTGATTATAGGGGATAGATTGTATGCAATGATTATGTAACGGTTTAAAACTTGGGTATTACATTTCCATGTGTACTAAGGAAAGAAGGGGAGGCTGGCACGCCAGCCAGCCTGACAAGGCGGCGGCTGCGTATGGCTGAACGGCCACCGGTGACGGCGGCGCAACGTGACGGTGGGCGTGGGAGGCGACGGAGGGAGGAAGAAAGGAGAGGGGATGGAGGGGGTTCTCACCGAGGACGCATCGGCGAAGGCAAGCAGTGCGGGAGAGGCCCAGTAGCGGCAGTTCGTGTGGCAAGGTAGGGTTTCGGGCATGGGTGCGGGTGGAGAGGTGGTGACCGGGGTGCGGCGCGGAGCGGCGGAGCTCATGGTGGCGGTGGCGGAGCGCAGGGGTGGCGCTAGCGGTGGCAGTGCTCAGCCAAAGACAGCAATGGCAGTGACGGAGAGGGGGTGGTGTAGGGAGCGTGATTTTTGGGTGCAACGAGCTCGGGCAAGTGTGAGAAAGAGAAAGGGAGCTCAGGGAGTGGTTTTTATAGGGCCGAGAGAAGCGGAGAACGGCCGCAACGGCCGACAGAGGAAACCGACGTGGGCGAGAAGTGCGGCCACGATTCAGCACCAAATTTTGGGGAAAACCGGGGGAGGACGTGGAGGAGTGGGCGGCCAACACTCCCATGTGCTTGGAAGCGCGGAAGAGGTGCGAGCGCGCCGGATTCGGCGGCGACGTGGGTGGCATGGTTCGGTCGGTCAATCAGCCAGAGGTTGAAGGAGAGCCCAACAGGTGGGGCCACCTGTCGGCGGCTTGGGAGAGGAGAGGGAGGCGACTTGCGCGCGAGAAAGGAGACGAACCGGGCCGAGTGGCGAGCTGGGCCGAAGGAGTGGGGACTCGAAGTAGACTTCACAAGGGAGAGAGAGCGAGCAGGTTGAGGATAGGTCAGCCCGAGAGGGGGAAAGGGCGGGAAGGAGGAGAGGGCTAGCGGGCCAGAAGGGAGGCAAGGTAGACTTCGGCCAAAAACGGCCCAAAGCTGAGAGAGGATTTTAAATTTGTTTTACCAATTTAATTAATTGATTAAGTGAACTTTGTATTTTTAAAATTACTTCTTGTGCTCAGAAAATTCACGAAAAATTTCAGAGAGTACTTTAGGGCATGGAGAATATTACAAAATACTCCGAGCCATGATTTTTAAAGAAAATTTTAATTCCCTCATTAATTTCACTTGTAATTAACTTTAACTTTTAATATAAATTCTAGAAATGGATTATTAAATGATTTTTAAACCCGAACAAAAATCGGTGCGTGACATTACATCTGTCAATGGTAATGCCTAAGAGAATCAAGATTACTACTCCTACGAGCATAGAAACAAATGACATGGAATAGTGGTCGACAGAACTTACATTCACAATGGCATCTCAATCTGTTGGCGGGAGATCACAGAGAGGAATAGGGATGTCGGCAGCAGACGATGGCGAGTCGACTACCACCTTGCCGATGTGCTTAGCCACGGTGTCCTCAAGGAGCTCTGCAATTGACATAAAAACAACAAGGTTATCAGCAAAAGACAACTATGGTTCTCTACATCAACAATAAAAGAACTATAAGTTGTACCTTGATGCGAAAGCTGCGTCTTGTCATGTTCCCCCGTGTAGAGGTACGCGAGGTGAGAATGTGCTTGGAGAGGTTGGATCCGACGACAGACAAAGTCTTGGACGACTTCATATCTGGTCAGACCACGTCCTCAAAGATCATGAATTTTTTTCTACGAAGCTTGCTAAGGCAGGAATCATTAAGGGTTTTGAGGTCCATGTCTCTAGGCGCGTTGGCTTTTCATCGAGGACTTCAAGCATAGGAGATCTGTCCTCGATGTGAAGGTAGAACCAACTTTTCTGCCAATCTTTCCTTGAAGACAGGCAGTTAAAGGGGATGTACTCGTCCTCCATCCCATCCCAAAGACGGATGCCACATCATCGTGAGATTTTGGAGGCCTCCATCCATCTAACCTCATAGAAGTATCTGAACTGATCTAGAAAAGGCTGTACCCCAAGATATGCCTCGCATAGACAGGTAAAAATGCTCAAGAAGGCAATGGAATTCGGGTTGAGGTGAAGGAGGTGGATTTTGTAGAAGTCAAGAAGCAAAGATAGAAACTCGAAAGGAGGAACAAGAAAACCGCATTGGACGAAAGTGACTAACGTAATCATTTGCCCAAGATTGATCAAAGGGTAGTACCTCCTTTCGAGCGCGCCACCACTTTTGCGCTCGGCAGAGAGCCATCTTGCTACAGCTCCCTCATCTCAACCTGGCCGATGATGGACTCCGGAAGATCCATGGAGAATCGGTGAAAGAGACGGAGGGAGGTTGTGGTTTAAGGTTTTTTTGCATACTGAGACGATGGAGATTGGAGACGCAGGAGAGAAGTTTAGGATTTCTTACTTTGGTAAACAAAACCCAAATGAATCTTGAAAGTACGATTTATAGGTCCCATCCGACGGTTCGAATTTCGAAGAAGACAGAGAGATCATTGTCAGGGTTTTAGCCATTCTGTTTGTAACCATTAGGATTTTCTGACTTCAATCCAAATGACTGGACCACATCGAGTCTTTGGGTTCGGGGTAACCATGTCGACTGCTCTATAACTTCTCGACGTTCGAGGACGGTCTGATGAGTTCGAAAACGGTTGTTCTCGGATAGGCAGTTGAAGGATGTTAGTGAAATCATTTGCATTGAAGTCGAGGGCTACTGTCAGTGTCAAGGATAAAGCATACCTCCTATACACGGGTTAACAAAGTACAATGGAACCATATACCTGATAGTATACGACAAGGTATCCTTTAATCAAAGAAATACAATTGAAAGAGAAGAAAATTATCTTCCCGGAATATAAGGTGTCAGAGTCCTAGTCGAGAAAGATAAGGTTTCCTTGAGCCGTATTCTGTTCTATTCCCCGAGTTCTACTTGGAGAAGGAAGTGATCTCTGCTATATAAACAAAGCCCCCATTGTCAAGGAGGGGTAATTTAGTTATAAACCCAACCAAAATCTACGCCCAGAAGCAATCCGGAGGAAGTCTTCGCTATATTCGCCAAATAGATATGCCAGGTCGTTCTTGGCAACTTCTAGTTGACGAAATCAATCAGTTGTTGTATCCTTTATTGTATTCTGAGTGTTTTTCCGATAATAATCCATATAAACTGGAGTAAGGTTATTACTCACTTAGAGAGCCCAAACCAGTATAAATCTCTGTCTCTTGTTTGCTTGATTGACTCTCGCGAATACCCTGGTTCTAACGATCCCCATACTCTACAAATACCTTACCCAACATACAACCCGTTGATAATAATAAAAACAAAGACTATTGAAGGAAGATACCATCTACAACACATGACGAGATTAATTAAAATTCAGAATACCAAATAAAATAAATTCTAAAAATAGAAAAATAATTATAAGAGTTCAAGTAGGAATAAAATCTATAAATAAAAAATATCAAAATAAAAAATATGAAATTTTCAAAAAATTAGTCCATCTAAAACACAACAGTGACAAATGACAATAAATAGGAGAGAAGCAATAGGCCCGAAAAGAAGTAGAGTGATGGTGGATGATGGTACATCTAAAAACTATAAACAAAACCCTAAATAGAATCCCAATGATGATTAAGAGGAGGGACGATGGGCATGCCATTAAGCAGCATGGTCACGGCGGTTGGTTGGACTTCTAAAAAGTTAAAAATAAACCCCAATGATAATCATATTTGATTTTTTAAATCTCAATGACAATAAAAAAAGGAGGCAACGGACAGGCCGTAGCAAAGTACAATCACGAAGCAACTAATGGTTTGGAGGGACTTTTAGAAAGTAAAAAAATAAACCCAAAAGAAAATTATGTTCGATTTTTAAAATCCCAATGACAATAAAGAGATGAGACTGTGGATGGGTTGTAGAGGAGTGTAGTGACGACGTTTGATGGGACTTCTAAAAATTATAAAAACGAAACTTAACGAGACAATAAACTCTAAAAACTACAAGGCCCGATTTTTAAAGGTTCCAAGGAGAATGAATAGAAGCAGTTGTAGATCGACAAGCAAATAAATAGGTGACAAAGAAGTAAGGGGTAACGACGAACGTGAATTTTAAAAACTATAAAATTAGAAACATGAGGATGATAAAGTTTGGTCTTTCAAAATTGTAAGACAACGAGATAACTATTCAATAAATTTTAAATTTTAAGAAAAATCATATGTAAAAGATATATAATATTTATGAATGCTAACTGCGTAATTATGCGGGCCATCGTTATAGTTACTTCTATGTCATCGTAATTTTAGTAAATTCTCATTACCATGTAACCGGAGAAGTTTTATAGCAGCGCAGGGCAGCAGCTGTTCGTTTCTACCAGGCAGAAATGTTAGCGTAATGAAGTCAGAGCCGTCGATGTTTCAATGATCACGTATTGGAGGACAAGAAAACAAAATTCCGGTTAGCTTTCCCGTCATAATCCGTTCCTTTCAAAGAGAACATGCATGCCAATCTTTCAAAAAGGAATAGTCTATCAAGTGACTAATTAACCATCCATTTCGTGCCCCCACGCCATGTTAGCTGCACATGGGCATGGGCCGCCCGGACATCACGGGCAATCTCCTACCAGCTACCATTCGTTGATTCGCCTTATTTTGCAAGCGTCCCAAACTTTCAGCTCCGAGCATCATAAGGTTCACGCCACAATTTCCTTTCCCTGTTTACGTTGGGTACCTGGGCTACCGGCGGATTTGAGCTAGCCGAGCATGGAGCTCTGCAATCTGCCATCACTCATGTTCGATAAAGTATGTAGGAACCGCGTAGAGTCGCACAGGGCGAATCAAGTACTTGGATGTACACGAGTCTTGAATTCTAAGGCACTTTTAATTTGAAAAGGGTTTATTTTCCCTCCAGACAACGGTACAACAAGACGCTTTTACGGCAACTTCTACTACTAACAGCGGTAGGATAGTAGAATCTAAGCGTTTGTTTGATTTAAAAATAAAGTGAAATAATTCATATTTTTACGGCAACTTTTACTACTAACAGCGGTAGGGTAGTAGAATCTAAGTGTGTATTTGGTTTAAAAATAAGGTGAAATAATCCATATTTTTCGATGGAATGATTCTAGTGTTTTGTTTGTCATGAAGGATAGAATTGTTTTTTTATAGGGAGGGTGTGGCCCACTTGTCTCTAGAGAAAAGAGGTTGGTTGAATTGGTTCGCTAATTTCTGACCTAACCTAGATCTTGAGGGATTATTTCTTTTCACGGACCATCCCATGATCTCATCTCACATATCCTCAAACAAAACAACCTGAAAAATGGGTTTGTACTATCTCGATCCATCATGTCCTTTCGATGAACAAATGTTTAAATAATTATAATTGTTTCATAAGTATTTCATATAATATGTGAATTTATCTTGGTCGTGTAGCTTTTGGTAGAGGCAGGGTATGTGAACCACTTCCATTATAAGATAAGTTTAAATTATCATAGAGTCTATATTTAAATCCAATTTTACCTATTCAAAATTTCTGCTGACATTAGCATGTACAGTACTCCCTTCATCTATAAATGATAGTATTAACATGTGAAGTGTTTTTTCCCATAAATATAAGGGATTCTAGGCTATTTAACGGTAGTGTTGAGACTGGGGTGAAACTATTTTGATATCATATAGTTTACCAGATTACTGTCTTCGTCTCATAATATAACAACCTAATATAGAAGGGGACGTATCGTAGTACTACGAATCTGGATAAGAGTTGTTTACTATGATATGTTTCATTTTGTACTAGGTTGCTATATTACGAGACAAAAGGAAGTAGTAAAGATCACGCCAGCTATGCAAATAAAATTGAGCAATAATATAATGGTTGGATGGATTGGAAAAGTAATAATGTAGGATCCGTTATATTTATAGGCAAAATTTAAAAATCAAATCATTTATTTGTAGATAGAGGGAGTACAATAGAACCAGGTCTCACATTGAAGGCTTTGGACTATTCATGCCATGCGCTGAAGAGGCCATAACTGTTTGGAAGATGGAGAGAGAGCGAGGAGCAGCATGTGGTGAGTACACCAAAACGGACCACAAAATCTTGCCGTGATGGCGACTGAAGCCCAGGGAACTCATCTGCAGGTCGCACCCAAACAAAAAGAGATTCATCATGCAACGAATGGAACACCACGCCTACTACTCTAAAGAGAATCTCTCGTAGTATCAGGGCGCTGCAAAATCTTCTTCATCCATCCAACCGCCTCGATCATGAGACACCATCATGCATTTGGTGGTTGTTACAGCATTGGTTAATGACGGTTGGAAGGAAGGTTTCTTTGCCCCGGTCGGTGGTTGTCCATGATTGTCGAGGAGAATCGTGCTCTTCGCTCGCTCGCTCGCTTAAACATCTCGTCAAATGCGTTAGGACACGCTCAATCATACGAGAAAAAGAAAACGAGAGAAAAAGCAAATTGCAAGCGGTTCGCTCTCATTTCCAAAGAAAGGGAGCTAGTAAGTACTAACGGTAGTTAATTACTCCTGCCTACCTAGACACGAAACGGCCAGTGCATGTCAAGTGGGATCATATCATGGGCGGTGGGCCGCGCGCGTAACGACGGTGGGGGGGGCTTTTGCTACCGTTTGGACCGTTCCGTTCATTATTGGCTTGATAGCGCCCGGCCCAACCGAACCGATGGTGCCGCACGCCCCCGCCTACTCATCCCGCGTCGCTCTCTCCGGCGAAAACCTGCCCTGCGTCGCGCGGTGGATGGTTGGATGGAGCCCGCACCGCGCGTCACCTCGCACGCGCGCGAGCTCTAGCGTGATCCCGGAGGATGAGATGAGACGGATGAATCGCCCCACCGCGCGCATGCACGCACGCGATGCACCAGCGGGCAGCGGCGCGCGGGTCGCGGTTGCGCGTCCTGTTGCTGCTGCCTGCCATGTGCTTGCGCGGTTGCGCCTCGCGCTGCAAAGCGGCATTTCCGTCGAGTCTCGTCGATCCGTCGGCTCACGAGTCGCTGCCTGCGGGCTGTTCGTGGTCCGTCGGCCTAGAGGCAGGGGGCCATTCGAGCGAACGTGCAGCGAGGAGCTATAGGTCGCGATCGATCGACCGCTCGCTGTTCACGGCGATGAAGGAACAGGATCTGGTTGTACTGCCGATGTGAGCAGATCGATGGGATAAGATGTTGTGTACTGCGCGCTACATTGGACGGGATCTTCAGCTCGGCCTGTCCGGCAGACAGAGTAGTACGCTTGTGGCTGGTTGGACCGACGGCTGGATATCGCAAGGACGCCTGCTTACGAGGAACCAAATTCTATCATCGGCAACGCCTGCACGTTGAAATGTCCTCTCTCTCTCTCTGTAACGAAACAGGAGGTTTGGCACAAGATTTGACGACGGCTTCTTTTTTGTGAACTTCCGATGGCTTCATTAACGGCAGCCACAAGTACTTCATGTGCTAAAGTTTGTTGTTTAGTAGGTGTCATGGTGTACCTTGTGAATTCATTGGAACATGGGACTATGGGAGACAGCCGGAGCCAGGAACCCCGCCTGTGTGATAGGGCGAGTGCGACCGTCCGCCCAACGACAAATTTTTCCACAGTAATCGACGTCGACTGAAGTTGTGAAAGGTCAAAATGGAGGTCTATATGGGCCTTACGCTCGTGGCGATACCGTTCCGGCCTAACTTCTATAGTCCGCACGTTACTTCCAGCCCAACGGGGGATGCTATATCGCGCATACGTGCCAGCAACGGAGCTGGCACGCGCCAGCTGGCGCCCCCACCCCCGCGCCCGCGTTTTTTTTTCACGATTTTCCCCCCTATTTTGGCATTTTTTTTCCTTTTTTTCGATTTTTTTAGTCTTCAGCACATGTGTTTTCAAATCTTTGAGTTGAAGGTTTTCAAATCTTGAGTTAAAAGTCTTCAAATTTGAATTGAAACTTTCAAACCTGAAGTTGAAAGTTTTCAAATTTTGAGTTCAAAGTTTTCAAATCTCGTTGAAAGTTTCAAATCTGAGATGAAAAGTTGAAAGTTTTCAAAATTTGACTTAAAAATTTAAATTTTGAGTTGAAAGTTTTCAAAGTTTGAGTTGAAAATTTTAAATTTTTGACTTCAAAGTTTAAATCTTGAGTTGAAAGTTTTTAAATTTTAACTTGAAAGTTCAAATTTCGAATTGAAAATTTTCAAAATTTGAGTTTAGAGTTTCAAATTTTAAGTTGAAAGTTTTAAATTTTGGGTATAACTTTTAATTTTTTAATAGAAAGTTTTAAATTTTATTTGAAAGTTTCTTTCACTTGTAGGTTTCTTTCGTATAGGTTTCTTTCAATCTGTTAGCAAAAAAAACTTTCGGGAAAAAAAAGGAAAAGGTTACCTTAATTACCGTCATTATTCAAAACTAATACAGTTAGTTACGTTAACATCTAGCGCTTCCCGGAAAAGAAAAAAAAGTCTATCACAGATGGGCTTGAACCCTGCGTGCGCACGACTTAGCTTGCCAGCGTGTACATGCGGAACAGGAATCTCGCAACTTTTATGGGGCTCACGTTTGGAATAAGTCCACTCAATGTCCCTCGTCTTTACGTCGAGTTTATATGATATCCGTAAACCACAATACCAGAAATCTTTACCCCTTATCTAATCAAAACCATTTAAATTAGGTGGACAGCTGGTTTTGGTGACGTGACATCCTAGTCAGAAAAAAAAATAAAAAAAACGAGGCCCACATGTCAACGTCTATTTTTTTTCCGTTTCACACCATGCCTCACTCCTCCCCACCAGTACTCGCGGTCACCACCCCATGACGACAGCCATGGCGACAAAGGAGGACATGTTGCCTATGGCGGTTGAGGAGGACCCCAAGCCCGCCGTCGCCCTCTAGTCTTACTCAGAGTTAAGAGCCGCACTTGGCCCTGGCGCCCTGCTACCTAAGCACGCGAACGCGACAGGCTGCCCAAGGCCAAGTATGCAAACGCGCCAGCGCCAATGCCCACCCCTACCCTGATGCCCATTGCCTTGGCAGCGACACAGGACCTGGCCTCTCTCTCTGATATGGTTTTCCCTTCGCCCTACCCCCACACCCCTCCCTCCCCCTCGACACGGAGCGGGAGCTGCAGCTCCCTTGCATCGACCGACGGTGGGAGGAAGGCCAGCGCCATGGGGTGGGGTATGGTGGCGCGACAATGGGAAGAACGAGCGGCTGTAGCTGCTCCACCGCACGACGCGTGTTGCGGCTAGTCAGCTGCGAGAGGGCCAGGTTGCTGCTATTGCTCGTCGTTGCCTCCGTCGGCGTGGCGGTGAATGTAGTTGTGCAACACGTCGTCCTCCAGCGACCATAGCCTCCTCTTCACCACCTCGGCGGCTCGTCGCATTTGTTGGACTGCGGAGCCCGCTTGGGGCTTGGGCGTGCGACAAGGTGGGCACACCCAACCATGACATCGTCATGTTGTTCGACTTCCTCTACGGGTGGACGTAGGCACGCAGCCGCTCGCGACCAAGCTTGGCATCCTGCATGTCGCCGCATGATGCCCTAGCCCGAGGATGAGAGTGACTCATAGCATCACTGGGGATGTGACTATGGCTCCCTCGAGTTGGCCGGCAACGGGAGTGAAACCAGCCTTTCATACTGCCATGTGACCTAATTTGAACGGTTTTGACTAGATGAGTGATAAAGATTTCTATATTGAGATTTAAGGATGCCATATAAACTCGACGGAAAGATGAGGGACGATGAATGGACTTATTCCGCTCACTTTTCGGCTCACATATCCGTCATGATCCCGTTCCGGCATAACTAACACGGGCCGTTCGTCAGAATCCGCTTGGCCAACATAACTAGCACGGGCCGTTCCGACATAACTAACTTTTGTTGGCCGCATTACGTTCTGGCCATGTGGCAGGCTACCCACACCGCTGGGCCAAGCCTCCTTTGCTGCAACTGCAAGACTGCAACTCTGCAAGGCTTGGGGATTCAGGCATCCATGGCATGCATCTGTGCTTCATCGAAATTCCGAATTTTTAGCATTTTTAATTTTTATTTTTTAAAGATTTGCAAAAATAATTTTAGGTTTGAAAAATTTGCAAAACTAATCCTCAATCGCCCTTCCAGAGGGCGATTTTTAAAAATTGTCCTCCTAAAAGGCGATAAGGGGTCTAACTGTAAATTTTCAAACTCTTTGCATCGGTTTAATTGCTTAAAAACTAATAATACTTATTCGACACTCAAAAAGATCTTAAATGAAAAAGTTGTTAACTATAAAGTTGTAGATCTCAGAGATCTACAACTTTATAGTTAACAACTTTTTCATTTAAGATCTTTTAGATATCCAAATATTCGTTACAAAATCTAAAACTTATTTAAAAGAATCTCAGATCTATATTTTAAACGATATCGGATGGAGATAAACTTTATATGAAAGTTATAGATCTCACAAAGATCTACAACTTTGTTATTAACAACTTTTTTATTTAAGATCATTTAAAGTGTCGAATAAGCATTATTAGTTTTTAATCAATTAAAACCGATGCAAAGGGTTTGAAAATTTGCAGTTTGGCCCCTTGTCACCCTCTGAGAGGGCAATTGGGGATTAGTTTTGCAAATTTTTCAAACCTAAAATTATTTTTACAAATCTTTAAAAAATAAAAATTAAAAATGCTAAAAATTCTCGAAATTCCTCGCGGAGCCCTTTTCTCGCCAGACTCGTCGAGTCCTTTCCGTCCCTCAGAAGTTAGCAGTTGTAGCCAGGGTAGGACTTACCGGCGGTAACCACGCGGTTACCGCGGTTACCGCCCGTATCGTGGGGGTACGGTTAACCGTACCGCGCGGTACGGTTTAATAAAATTTGTCCGAATTCAAAAATTTTAAAAAAAAGAAAAAAAATCAAAAAAAATGGTGAAGGTAGTGCTTGATTTGTAGTGTTTTGTGGTGAAAAAATTTCTCAAAAAAGAGTAATATTTATTTAAATTTGAGAGCAAAACGAAGAATAAATTTGAAAATTGGAAAAAGAAAAAAAAATGGGCCAGCCCGTTACTGTGTGGCCCGTCACATATCGCACGGTTACCGCGCCATACCGCACGGTAACCGCGGTCGATACCGCGGTTTGCCCGAATTTTTGAATTCAAATTTCGATTTGCAAATTTATTATGGTTTTGCGCGGTTACCGCCGGTAACCGCCGTACCGTCGGGTGGCGGTAACCGGGCCCCCGGCGATAAGTTCAACCCTAGTTGTAGCATCAGCCTGCGAAGTTTATGCAGAAATGTGAAGTTCATTCCATTTCCATGTCGGTAACTTCATGTACATATTGCTGTACATGTTTTTACCTTCATCATCACCGGTCCACGGGACCATGGCATAACAGCTGCTTCTTGCTACGTTTGGCAGTTCGCATACATATTTATTGAATTATAGTGCTTGTGTACTTTATTACCTAAAAAAACCTTATCAATTTTTGGCAATGTCAAATATTAACATTATCAAATTTTAATAAGGTAAGATGAAGGTAAGTAGTGTTCAGTTTAACTTATCAAATGCTGGGAGTAGTTTTGTGAGTACAAAATTTTAGAATTACCAAAAATTGATAAGGTTGTGATGGTAGTGATGTGTTTAGTTTGCAATTTTAGTAATTTCACTGCATTGATCTTGTGGTGACCTACCAGCCCGAAATCTGGTGAGCAGAAAAAGGAGAGGAAAATTTACAGCAGGTCTCCCGAATAGCCGCGCGCTATTCTGAAATGAATGACGGTGCACAGATATCAGTGGAAAATGTAGCGAGTAGTTCGCGTGCAGTTAATTTTCACCTGCCAACAAACTTCTTCTATCCACTGCCATGAACAGCCACCACGTACTCGACAACAGTCGGCACGCACCATACACACACAGACACACTGTTGGCCATTTCCTTCACACACTATTGGTCATTTTCTTCCCCCAGTTGATCGCAACAAGAAGATGGTTTGAAAGTTCTAATGAAATAAAATAAAGATGAAGATTAAGGCTGCGTTCGGCACAAGTTTTTTTCAGCGCGTACAGTTTTTTTTTCCACGCGTACGTTTTTCAAACTACTAAACGGTGTATTTTTTTCAAAAAAGTTTTTATTCAAAAGTTGCTTTAAAAAATCAAATTAATCTATTTTTGAAAAAAAATTAGCTAATATTTAATTAATCACGTGCTAATGGACTGTTCCGTTTTCCATACGCACTGTGTGCTTTCCCAACACTGGGTGTCGAACGCTGCCTAAGTGTTTCACGTAAAACGAGGTGATATTAACGTGTGATTAATTAAATTTTAATTATTACAAATTTTAAAAATAGATTTATCTTATGTTTTAGAACAACTTTTATATAAAAAATTTTTGCACGAAATACATCGATTAACAATTTAAAAAACATGTAATACATATCTTTATTAGTTGTACATACGAAACGCGGCCGAACTTGCTTCATACAGCGAATGTACGAGACGCGATGTTGCAATGTTGCATGCATACGAGACGCAGTAAATAAAAGGCGAGAGCTAGCCGGCTATCGCATTGACGCCTCCTGCCGCTGGCCTCGCAGACCGGGGTAGCAGGGGCTGTAAATGTAATCAGATGGCTCTCACATGGCCGCTGCCCGCTGCTCGTAGCTTCATAAATTCGTCCTTGCCACCTACACAAGCAGAGCCAGCACCCCCGTCGTCATAAATTCGTCCTTGCCACCTACACAAGCAGAGCCAGCACCTACACAAGCAAGCAAAGCAACTAAGCAAGATTGCAAGAAGCAGCGGCTGCGGCGGCACGGCACCTGCACCTGAGTACCTGACGTCCTGACATGAGCTCGTGCCGTCGTGCGGTGCGCCGGTGCGGAAAAGCGGAAAGCCGGACTGCCGGAAACCAACCGCGGAGGCGCGCAGAATTGCACCGGCGCCGCCAATGCGGGCTGCCCTGGGAGGATTGCGCGCGATTTCACCGTGAGGAGGAGAGGAGAGGACGTGGGCGGCAGGCGACGGCAATCTCGCGTTTTTCTGTTCGCCTTCTGCGCATGTATTCTCTTCGTGACTTCTGAAAGGTGGTGTTTACGCTCCATCTGTAAGGTGGTGTTCTGAAGCAAGTGCATCTGAAAGGACGGTAAATCTGAAAGGAAGCAGCATCTGATGAAGCCGACCAGCACCTAGCTCCGCCATTTACGCTCGATCGCAGAGCTAGGTGCAATTGCTTAGCGAGGCCACGTCCCGGGCAAGTCATTAAATCAGAGGTACTCCATGCAACAGTCACTCGTTACGAACTCGCTGTCGGTGAACGAATCTATGCAATTCTTCGTCATATTGGACGGTCGAGTTATTGGCCGAACAATCTGGAGTCTGCAGGACTATACGTCGGTCCACGCAGAATTTGTTCGTCTTTTTTTTCAAACGGTAAAATCATTGCCGACGTTTTATATACGAAAAATATCTTATTTTAAAAAATAAACGGCATCAAATCATACAGTGCCCAGTTAATCAGAAGAAACTGAGCGAAAACCATAACTATAATAACACACAAACAGCTAACCTAACTTAAGCTACCATGATAGAGCCCAACATGAGACATCAGTATCGAGCTTGTCATAGAGACGACACAGCATTCCACACGTATTATCGTTGCCGAGCTTGTCATCCAAGCGACACAGCAGCTTTGACTTCACTGCGATGTTTCCCACAATGCCGAAAAGAGCAATCCGATTCGACACCCACGAAGGACATTAGCCCAAGCTACCAAGGAGCCACTTCCTACACACAGCTAGCACCAACAACCATATATAGAGATTGCAGTGTCTCATCATTGCCAAGTTTCGTCGCACCTCTACAACGACACAGCTCCGACTCTATCTAGCAATAACCAAGTAAGAATGATGGTCACCTGCCGCAAAGCAACAAACAAAACCAAGGCAGCGAAGGTCTCATCAAATACCCTAGGCCTGTAGAGCTTCAGAGCCATTGCAGCACCAATGGCCACCGTTGCATGCGGAAGGTTCCTGGTGCTAGGAGGGGTCAACACCACAACGCCGCCTCCAAGGAGGGGAACGACACCTAATGATGTTGTCATCGTCAAGCCAACCCATGGCCTAGCAAGGCTTTCGTCAGTGATTCTCAATCAAAACCCCACACAACCATCATGCACAACGAAATGATCGTCCCTAGACCACCGCGCCAACCCTTCAACGCTCAAGCCCAATCCACCACCCCGCAGCTCAAGTTGATTCGTAGGGCTGCTCCAAATTAGCTAATGTCGTTGTCATCCCATGTTGCACGAGCCAACGTCTCCCCGTTTTCCCAGAACTCCCCATGACCAAAACTGAAGCAGTTGGGCCATAGAAGGGAAAGAGCCCTGTGGAGAAGAGGATGATTGGCCGACAATAGAGAAAAAGAATTCTCAACTGTCTAACCGTGTTTCCCTACTTGCTGCCATACAGCCGTCGAGGTCACCACGGGCAACCCACGCCACCGTTTGCGGCCGCCCGGGTGACCATGCACAACCCTTATTGGTCTCCTCCTCGCGTAGGTCACAGCTGGCCACGCCCTCACGTCGCACCAGTCGTGCCCCATCGGCCATGGCCACGCATCGCTCCGACCAGATCCTCATGCATCGCGGCTGTCGCCGCGCATGCCATCAGCCGCATAGCCCACTCGCTGACAAGCCGCCGTTGCCGCCGACGCCGACCAGATCCTCATGCATCGCCAGCAGCCGTCTCGCACGCCGTCAGCTGCGTGGCCTACTCGCTAACGGGCCACCGTTGTCGTCGGCTTCGACCAGATCTGGCAGGAGACGCCAGATCCGGTCGCTTGTCCTCGCCACCATGGAGGTCGCCCCCTGATTCCTTTGCGCGTGCCACCAATCGCCAAAGCCCTTTCCCGAACAGTGCTATGAGCTCTCCCTCTTCGTTGCCTGATGCGGCGATGACCATCCCCAAGGCCATGGGCTCCAACCTCAAACCTCCAAGGGGAAGAGGGAAGGCCTCGTCACCGTCGTCCTTATAGCCGTGCAGTTTTTTGACGGCTTGCTTTGGTGGCGGCGAGATGGAGAAGGGAGGAGGTGGTGGGTGGTGGCGGAGGAGAGAGACGTTGCCCGTGTCGCTCAACCCTAGAGCGACGCGGTGGCCGGGCCACTATCTGATCGCAGAATTTGTTCGTCCATCTGATTATTAGCAAAAAAAACCGAACTAGACACACGATAGGATTAGGATATACATCGACACTCATAGTCACGCAACACGTCGTCGGATCTCAATTAGTATCTGCACGAACCATATCGATCGAACAAAACATGATTATGGCAAATTCTGAATCATCGCTTCGCCGTCAAGAGTTTTATGGTTGATCGTACCGAGTTGTCAATCGAGCATGGCATACGTACACAGTCACACACTATCATTACCTTTTCTAGTCCGAGTAGTTAAAAAGCTCAAACAGCAAGTGCATCTTGCAGACTACTCCAGCACAGAGTCCAGATTTATCAGAACGATCAAACGTCGTCTGGTAAAAATGCACCCCCAATAAAACCTCCTCCTATTTCAGTCAAATTCTGATCACACACGGCCGTCTGCTACCCAGCTCGCGCTATTAACTCCTCCCCTAAATGCACACAACTACCTTAGTAAATCCAAGCTAAGCTTCCTCCGCTATATAAACACCCCCAGGAAGCACCATTCCATCCACACGTTTCAGCTGTCTTCAGTCTTCACGTAGGTTGTAGAGAGCACAACAACGTACACAGCAGCAAAGACTAGCTAGCTAGCTGGACATGGCTCCCGGGGGCGCGACGCTGGCGTTGGTGGTGGTGCTGGTGGCGGCCGTGGTGGCGCCGCCGACGGCGGTGCGCGCGGCGATCTCGTGCTCGGCTGTGTACAACACGCTGATGCCGTGCCTGCCGTACGTCCAGGCCGGCGGCACGGTGCCCCGGGCTTGCTGCGGCGGCATCCAGAGCCTGCTCGCCGCCGCCAACAACACCCCCGACCGTCGCACCATCTGCGGCTGCCTCAAGAACGTCGCCAACGGCGCCTCCGGCGGGCCCTACATCACCCGCGCCGCCGCGCTCCCCTCCAAGTGCAACGTCTCCCTCCCTTACAAGATCAGCACCAGCGTCAACTGCAACGCGTACGTGCATGCACGCAAACTCTCATACTCTCCTTGTTCTAATGTAAAATGTAGAAATTTTTACAAACAAATTTCTTTCTTTGTGCAGGATAAACTAGGGCGGCCGGCCTGCTGCGTATGTGCCCGCGCCTCCCGTACGAGGAGGGAATTGGTGCGAGAGAATAAAATGTCATTAGTACCATAAAAAAGCTAGCTAGTTAAGCTTGACGAAAATCGATTCCTTTCTTCCTTTCGTCATCTGTGGTGTTTATGGAGTAGCAGTTTAGGGATCGTATGTCTCCACAGTTCCCACTAGTGTCGCTTGGGCGATGGTGGAGCTATATTGTGAACTTTATAAGGTGGTTATTATGTAACGCCTGTGCTAGCTATGGTCCCGATGTTCTCCCTGTGAACTGTGTCAACCGTCCATTGTTCTGCAGTGTGTGTGATAGTATCAAGCTGAACTTCTGAATATGCATGAACCCTCTTCACATCCACGGGAAAGACATTCCCTGGAACGCCATTATTTAGCAATACCACGCTCTTATCACTAGATCATTGTCACGGGTTATCTAGTTGATTATAAGGATGAATATTTTAAAAAATAAGCTTAAAAAATAGCTTAAAACAAGTTGTCTAAAGCAATTTTAAGTAGAATAAAGTCCTTCGAGTAAATATATTTTTAGAAAAATGAAACAAATAATCCGTTCATCAATAACTAGCCTACTATGGTAATGAGATCCTATTATTTTCCGTTGGTGTGTGCTTTATAGCCCGTGCACATATATTTTATGCATGTATTTTAATATTTGTGCAAAATCATTAAACCTATATATAGTGAAAACCATTATGAAATTATTCTCAAAAACTAGGCGATCATGGCCACCTAGTTGGAAGGAATGTGGGTACATATCCTTGTAACGATTTCTTCCTCAGACATGTTCTTTTGAAACAACGACGATACATATTGATATAGTAGGAAAAAATATAAGTCTATATCTCGGGAAGGCTATAGCCAAAAAGATTAAAATTAATCATATGAATAGCTCAAACGTACTCACGACTAATGAATACTTACCCAAGGATGAGGATTTATTTGTAAAACAGTTTTTACTATAGATGTAAACCAAAAAATTATATGCACCACCTTATCTCTTCCTCTGCTTATTCTCTAGGTCCTAATCCTCTTAAAATTTCCCATCCATCTAATCCAATGGTCAAGATTGATTGACCCTCTTTTGTCTCCTAGTGAATCTGATGGCTAATATTTTTCAGATGATGTGGTTAATCCTTGTATTTCACTTTTCATTAGTTAATAAGATATGGCGAACAAATTCGAGAGCGTATTCTTTGTGGCTTTTGCAGATGAACTATCTATATATTTATCGATAAATTTTCTCCTAAAAATAGATGTAAATATAGTACAATCATAGTGTAATTACATTATAACTTACATGTAACTTGTATACAACTTTCAAAAATCTCGCTGTAACACGAAGCGGAGGTTGGGAGACGACCGTAACACGAAGCGAAGGTTGGGAGACGGAATACCCTCACTCGCGCACGCGTTGTAATTTTTTCCTTATCCGTTTGCACGAATCTTGAGTAAATCTAATGATTTAAAATTATATGAAAGTTACATACAAATTATAATATAATTACATCATTGTATTTATTTTTGACATTTTTTTGGGTGAAAATTTATCGACGAATGTTTAGCAAATCCGTTGTAGATTATATTAATTATAGCACCCGCAATGGGCTGAGCTGCTGAGGTAATATATGGGCTTAATTTGAAAGCCCAGTTCTGGCCTCATTCCATCCACCGTGCAAAGGAATAAGTTCATCTGAGGTTCCTTAACTTGTCAACGAATCCGATTTCCGTCCTTCAACCGGAAAACCAGATACAACGGGTCCCTTAACTGTCAAAACCGTTACAAAATAAGTCCCAAGGCGGTTTGGATGGCAGTTTCAGCCGACGTGGCGCCTACGTGGCTAATTTGACTCGGTTTTCATCTGACGTGGTATTGACATGACACATGAAGCAAAATTTAACAATTTAAAAATTCAAACAAAATATTTGGGCCCACATGTCAGTCAAGTAATAAGATTAAAAAATAGTGGGACCCACATGTCAGTGGGCCCCACTTCCTCCACATCCCTCTCTTCTCTATCTCCTCCCCTTCTCCTTCTCCTTCTCCATCTTGCCCTTGAGCTTCCCCACATGCGGTCGGCACTGGCACCGGCACGCTAACGAGACTGAGCGGACGCACGGTGGAGGCGGAATCGGCTGAGGTGCCACGGTAGCCGAATCGACGGAGGCACGGGAAGGCCGCCGAGCAAGGGCTGGGTGGGAAGGAAGGAGACAGGGAGGTCGGTGAGGGGTCGGGGAGGCCGGAGCATCACTAGCCCGGCCTCTTCGCACACTGCCCGCCGCCGCTGAGCCCGCGGGCGTCGCGGTCCGTCGGCAAGCGTGCGCAGAGGGGGACAAGGCGGGAAGGCCGGTGAGTGGGGGCGGGGCGGGGAGGCCAGCGAGCTCCTTTCAAGTCCAAATCCGCGGTCGCCGATATTGACATCTTGAGGTATAGTCGTCGCCGTGGCCGCCTGATATCACCGTCGGTGTTGCCATCTCGACCGCCCTTTCTCCTCCTTCTCCGTCCCGCCCCTGCTCGCCGGCCTCCCCGTGCCTCCGCCGATTCGGCCTCCGCCATGCCTACCTCGCGCTCACCGGCCACTGCCGCCGTTGTTGACCGATTCATCTCCGTGTCATCCCCGTCTTCCTCCTCCTCCACGGCTTCATCCACTGCCATTTCTTGCTCGGCTTGCTCCACTTCCGTTGCCACCTGCCTCCGGAACCCCACCCTGCCCTCCCGCCTTGCCGCCACTATGGCGTCCCACACTGCCCACTGCCGCCTCTTCGTGCATGGCCTTGGCCCCGGCATCATCGCCGCCGCGATGGCCACCGCCTTCATCCCATTCAGCGTGCTCGACAGGGGAGGAGATAGATAAGAGAGGGGATGTAGAGGAAGTGGGGCCCACTGACATATGGGTCCCACTATTTTTAAATCTTATTACTTGACTAACTTGTGGGCCCAAATATTTTGTTTTAATTTTTAAATTGTTAAATTTTGCTTCATGTGTCACGTCAGTTGAAGACCGAGTCAAATTAGCCACGTAGGCGCCACGTCGGTTGAAAACCACCGTCCAACCCACCTTGGAACTTATTTTGCATCGGTTTTGACAGTTGAGGGACTTGTTGTATCTGGTTTTCCGGTTGAAGGAAAAAAATCAAATTCATTGACAAGTTAAGTTAAGAGGTGTTAAAAGGACCGTCTCGTTCCAGTTGAAAGGCCGAAGTTTGAGCGAACGGCCCGAAAAAGGGTCCAAACGGCCCGCTTCTCCGTGCCTACGCGTGTGGCAGCCTGGCAGGTTTGCAGCAGTGGCCAGGATGGTGAAGCAGCATCTCCAACCGGCGCCCACGACCGTAGAGATTCGCCGATCTGTCCTATAGCTCCGTTGGTTGATTGCGGCCAGAGCGAATCGCGCGTAATTCTCCACCGTCCGTTTCAACAAGCTGACGGTGCAGATCACCCGACGATTTTTTTCTCCAGTGCTACGCGTGCCGTTGATTGCAAATTCGAACCCGACAGCCATACACGAGCAATAATGCCGTCGACGACGACAACACGAACAGTCGAACACGATGATGATGGTGACGAAGAAAAAAAAAAGAGGGGCAATGGGCCCATGGTGTACAAAAAGTTTCTGCAGCGTGTGCCGGCTAGTATCTATATGGCTTCGTTTGGCTGTGTGTTGGAAAGAAATTCTCTCCGCACGAAAACGAAACAACTCATTAACATATGATTAATTAAATATTTATTAATTTTTTTGAAAATGAATTAATATGATTTTTTAAAACAACTTTCGTATAGAAACTTTTTATAAAAAACACACTGTTTAACAGTTTGAAAAACATGTGCACGAAAAAAAAGAGACGTGAGTTAGGAAAGTTGGATGAAGAACTCAACCATAGTGCTAGTACTACCCACCTTCTACTGCCTAGAACGAAAGAATGCTCCACAATGAAGAATAGGTTTAACAGTTTGAAAAACATGTGCACGAAAAAAAAGAGACGTGAGTTAGGAAAGTTGGATGAAGAACTCAACCATAGTGCTAGTACTACCCACCTTCTACTGCCTAGAACGAAAGAATGCTCCACAATGAAGAATAGGCGAATAGCAGGCGGCTGCCTTTGTTTCCTCCGTCAGCCAGCCGTGCATTGCTAATGCTAATGCAGTCTTGTCCTGTGACTTTTGAGGCTGCTAAAAAGATACTAGTAGTGAGCTTCCGAGAGACGACACGATTGATTAGAGATAGAAGAACGATGCACCGAGTGAGACTTGGAGATAGCTCGAGGAGTTGAAGTACGCCCAATGAGCCATGCACACAGTGGACCTCGTAGTGTCACCGTGTCAGCACTGGATATATTTTCACTTGAACCTTTTCACTTTACCCTTCGGTGGAGGTAAACAGGCAAACAGCCAAGATGGCCCCGGTCCACCAGAAATATCTTTCACACTGTTACTCTAGCCAAGCCAGCCAGCGAGCATCAGTTAGGCAGAAATCACTGATCAGTTGTCTAAGGTTGTCGCGCGGACCAAAAGAAAATGCAAAGTTTACAGAAGTTCACGGTAAGTGTCTGTGATCATGGCAAATGTTCAGCGGAAAAACAGCCACGCTGCCATCGTTAGTTGTCACAGCCAACGGTCATATGTTTTAGGCATTAATTTATTCCTAAGATATTGGTCGGTTAATTCTATCTATTAAAAATAAGAGAGATTTTTTCAATCATTCCTTTAGAGAGAATAACCGAACAAGACCTAATTAAATTTCAGAAAACTACGATTGTTTAGTTGAAACAATCACTAATCACTTTACTACAATTTTAATTGGGTATTTCACAAAATTACAACAACAACAAATGATTTCATTAGAAAACTATAACTTTACATTCTCTATGTGTATGACATGTAAGGCCAGCTTAAAACAATGTGAGTATTACATACGTGCATGACATGTGAGTTCAAATTTATCAGACAAACAAATTTGCAGCTTTCTAAAAGTACTCCTGTGTTACAATATTATTGCAGTTATCTCAAATGATGAGTTAAACTTGTAATAAAATATAATCTTGACAAATTAGTTACAACTTTTTAAAATTTACTTCTCCTTTTACTTACCATAACCCTGCAGGCTTGAGCTAGCTCATTTGTTTTAAAAAAATACAATCAAGCAGAGCAAGGGTGTACATGTAGTCTTTTTTATTTGAAAAACATGATATAAAAGCAAGTGCTCACACGTACACCCTACCTTATACGCATCTTCTTATACGCATCTTCGAGAGATTGTATCGACATAGTGTTAAGTCTAGAACTTCCATACGTAAATACGAGAGTATCAACGTGTTAAATCTAGGACTTGAATTCGAGTTGATATATTTCATTATAAATAACATAATCAGTTGAACTATACTCACTTCGCAGTTAAACAAGTAGTACAATGTAGTGGAGTCACTGACAATGTAGTGGAGTCACTGAATATAAGCTTTAAGGTCCAATTCACTTAAAGATTTGTGCATAACTCAGCCTCCGATCCTATCCATCTCCGGTGCGTTCTTTTGTTATCGAATGAGCCGTTGGATAAGAGTTCTATAGTTAGACGTACGCCAGGCCATGACCAACATCATCAACGGCAACCCTATAGAAGGAAGCGACGACTGGGAGAAGGTTTGTCGCCAAACCGGCAATCCATATAGGCACTAGAGAGGTGGTGCGAATGTTGTGCAGGGATGGACGTGGGCGGCAACTAAAGCTAGTGTGATAATTCCATCAATGCTAGTAGTACAGAAACCGACATTTCTAGCGTGTTAGTGGCAAATTTTGATTATGATTACGTGATAAAAATTGATTATGGTGAATGACGCTGTCCATATACATCCTAATCTTTTGTCCTATACATTGCCACTTGTGAAAACTATAGAGGATAAATAGCTCGGATTTGTTCTGATCCCGTACAGATATTAAGACCTGATACTCTGCGATCCAGGGGAGATGCATCTTAAACTGATGAAATTAACACGAAATTGGTGGTTGGATTAGAGTTGATAGATGGATAGGGGAAAAAAGCTGATATTGCTGATGCGTGCTCTTCCCGATTAGCTTGAACCTTAACATAAAATCCCGGATAATCCCGTGCCTAGCTCATCGGGATTGTTTACTTGCCTCTTGATGACGAGCAACTCCAGCTCTTCAATGATCTGGTCAATAGTTGTTAACGATTGCTGATGCCATGTCACAAAATCCACGTAAAACCAGCTGCGATATGGGAGTAAAAAATGCAAATCTAAAGCTATCTATGCCTGGGTCAGAGGAGGCAAAGTGGACATGTCTAACCGTTCGTGCAACAATGACAGTAGCAACAACAGCTGGGGATCGTCGAACCGTCCGTGCACGGATGACTTTTTAACTTTGAAATTTTAAATCCCTAACAATCCGACGCGTACATCTGGACGAGCCGATGGTGAATTAGTTGGATTTGTAATTCTGCATATGACAAGGTTGCTGATCTTGTCACTGGCTTAAATATTATATTGCTTAATGACTTCGTGTCTTAGTGCATATGTATTTTGTAATTAAGATGGGGCAAGAACCCAAGGTTTCTGCATGGAGGCTTTTGTGATATTTAATTGGGGTTTAGGTAAGCGCTGGAACGGCCGAAATGGATCCTCTGTATAGCGGAGGTAAACGGTAACTATAAAGTTCTATTTATGATCAATGGCCCAGATGATCAAGCTACTACAACAAAAGTAATACTACTACCTCCGTTTCTTTCCTTTTCAATTACACTGAACACACGACGCACATATGACACACTCCTACACAAATATACCTCCCTCACTCATGCTCAAACGGATAAAAACTAGCCACATTAAGCCTCAATAAAATAGTATTGAGTGTGCATATATATGTATAGTATTCGTTGGTACTAAAATTTAAACCCTTATGGATAAAGTATTTTTTCTTCTTCTTTTTTATACTCCTTGGGCCATTTTGATTGGGATATGTCATTTTTATGTTTTCAAAGAGTACATAAGCAACACAATATTTAATTGATGATTGAAACAACTCATACAATATTTTTTTTTGTTTTATAGACAATACATGCAAGATATAAGCTGTATTGGAAATAATATAGGCATGATTTTATCTCCATAAAACTTATTTCTGCTATTACTTTATTAATTTCTTTTCATGTCATCAAAAATTTTGACATGATATCCTATTTAATAAAAATAAAATCTTTAATAAGAGTGGCCTTACTAGAAGAATGATAGAAGCATCCATGATTCAACATATTATGAGAACCACCACTCTTCCTTTTTCTCTGGTCTCTCTTCCATGTGCAAATGAAGTATATATAGTTAAATTCGACACCAACCCCTAAGTCTTCCACGTCATCGAGAGCCCACGTTGTAAAATAACTCATACACCAGTTGGACATCTCACAATTAATGTGTATCATAGTTAATTCATTTTGATGTGCGTTAAAATAAAATTGCTTAATCTATCGGTAGTTTCATGGGCCACATATTAACTAATACTATCGTACCTGTCCTTATATATCTTTATTAATTTCTCGTGTCTGAGTTTAAAATAACAACCTATAT
This sequence comes from Oryza officinalis, assembly GCA_008326285.1. Taxonomy (NCBI): domain Eukaryota; kingdom Viridiplantae; phylum Streptophyta; class Magnoliopsida; order Poales; family Poaceae; genus Oryza; species Oryza officinalis. Next base: position 56,663,345 of record BDMV01000001.1, on the reverse strand, counting down.
TTGGAATTAGGGGGTAAAAATAAGTGTTGTTGTTCGGTCCAACTATTTGTGGCACCAGGACATAGCTATGATAATCCTCTGTAGCTAGTACCACAGAGAATCAAGCTGTAAGAACTGCCAAATTTTTGCATGGGTGCTTTTATGTTGTTTATCCAGGGTTTAGATGAGCACTACAAGCTGCATGCTTATATCGCCTTAGTTAACGTCTCATTCTGTATTAGTGCTTTAAGTTGGGACTGTGACAGTCGGATTTAATTAGGAGATAAGGTTTCGAGCTGGCTTTGTCCGATCGATCTCTGCCTGCAGAAAAGTGCTCAGCCTATACACACGATCTGTCACCGGCATACTGGTTTTATGATTAAAGGGGGAGCTTTAATTTCTTAGTGGATCTTTATGGGGCCAAAGATATAATAGATGATCAGACTAATTTGGCTGCGGATCTGATTAGTGTCATGATCCGATACACTGATGCATGCACACTATATAAAACCTAGCTAGCATCTAACCTTCGACAAAACGAACCCAGCGATTGATAGTTACTCCCAAAACGAAACTAGCTGATTAACCGCGGCGAGCGGAGTCCCGGTAAGCAAGCACGTTGCCTCTCTGATAAGCGGAATGGTCGAAAGGCCAGGGTAGTACTCTAGAACTAACCTGTTCCTTTTTTTTCATCTCTTTCACCCTCAAATGAATAAATGCAAAAGTAAGTTGCCTGAGATATTGATCTTGTTTTGAAAAAGAAATACTAGTAAACTGCTCTTTCCTTTTGTGCTGTCTTGATATCGATATGATCTGCTTAACTGAACCTTTAACCTTTTAACAAATATATTGAGGTTTTTGCCGGAAAAGGAGAACACTTCTAGTGGCTTCAAAGCTCTCATAGCACCATCTTCAGGCCTTCTCTTACCCCCTCCTCCCCCCCCCCCCCCCCACAAAAAAAAAGAGTTATCAAAATGAACTGTACTTTATACAAGCTAATCATATCTGGCTCCTAAAATTTGTCCTGTCCGACCGACAAGAAGATCATGCCCATACTAGAGAGGTATAACCACTGGAATCCTTGGGCTGCCTTCTATACATCTCAAAGCTTGCAAACGTGACACCCTACCTGCAATGCAATGCCGTGTACTGCTTTCTGCCTCCTCTAAGCCTACCTGCTCCAAGGTAGGCACGCCGAGTTCCATTTCATCTCCATCTACGCGCGTGGCGGCGTGGCCGTCCATCCATTTTCACCTGCCGCCCACCCGCACAGTGCGTGGCCGTCGCGAACCGCTGCCAACTGGCAAATCGCCAAAGCGGGGGCAAGATATTTCTCATGTGAGGCCTCCGCTTTTGGATGGCCCAGCGTAAAGTGACCCGGAGCCGAACCCCACCCCCACATCTACCTGGCCCACCTGCCGCCGTGCAGTGTTGCACCATTATAAATCTCTCGTGGCATCTCGCGACGGATCACTGTCTACTACGGCTTCACTCCTCCTCCTCCTCCTCTCCCGAAACAATCCAGCTCGATCGTGTGGGAGATCAACAAAAGGTACTTAGCTAGCTCGATCGCTCCATCAATCGATCGATCAGTACAGTATCACAACAGTTAAGCTTCACCTTTTGTATTAGCTAGTGGCAGTCGCTACTACGTCCACGTCCTTTTGTGTTACGGATTGGTTCGCGAGCGATTCCACTGACCTGGTTTACCTGTGCATTCGGCGCATAATTGCCGGGGATAGGCCATGGGGGCGCACACGAAGTCGATGAGCTGGTACATGGGGACGCCGAGCTCGCCGTCGCCGGGGAGCGCCGGGGAGGCGCAGCACGCGCTGAGCAGCGGCGGCGGCGGCGGGGGAGGGGGCAGCGACGCCAGCTTCGACACCAACATGGTGATCATCCTCGCGGCGCTGCTCTTCGCGCTGCTGTTCGCGCTCGGGCTCAACTCGCTCGCGCGGCTCATCATCCGGTGGGCGCGGCGTGCGGCGTCGGGGGACGGCGGCGGCGAGGAGGGGGCGGGCACCGGCGGCGGGCTCAAGAAGCGCGCGCTCAGGAGCATACCCATCGAGGTGTACGGCGGAGGCGGAGGTGGGGGCCCCGCCGCGGCGGCGGAGGTCTGCGCCATCTGCCTCGGCGAGTTCGCGGACGGCGAGAAGGTGCGCGTGCTGCCGCGCTGCGGCCACGGCTTCCACGTCCGCTGCGTCGACACGTGGCTCGTCTCCCACGACTCCTGCCCCACGTGCCGGGGCTCCGTCCTCCACGGCGCCACCACCAAGCACAAACCCGCCGCGGCGGCGGCGGCTTCCGAGGGCAGCCGGCGGCCGGGGAGCGAGGTCGAGGCCGCCGCCGTGACGGTGGTCATCGCATGACCTGGCAGGTGGGCCCGCACACCCTTATGTGGGCCCCAGTGTAAGCATATCCATGTAAAAATCTCCCTTTTTGTTTTGGACTATGTAAAAAAAATCTCATGGGGCCAAGCGACAGCCATGGCCGTGAGATATTTTCCGACGTTGGTGCTGTGAGAGGATGACGGGTGGGCCCGCTCGTCTGTCCAGTTTGTAGGCCATACAGTCCACCGTTCATTCGATTTCGATCTTTGCTAGCGGCCTAGCACTAGCAGGGCAGTTGTTGACTTGTTGTGGAGGTTAGGAGGTATAGGACGCTTAGAGTTACAGGCTTGTACTAATACTACCGTATACTTACATTTTGCGAGAAAATACCGTATATTTGTTGTGCATACGCTGGTTATACGTCATGCGTTCTCAATTGCAGCCATTGGCACCATTGAAAATTTAAATTCGACCACTCGTCTCCTTTAAAGGAAATCAATAAATATCCAAAAAAAAACCGTGCGAAAGTGTGTTGCGTCCCAAATATAACCATTTAAAATTATTGCTAGTGGTCAAATTAAGTTGGAAAAGTGACAATCAAACATGATAAGTCTTCGGGAATAGAGGGAAGTTTTTGATTCATGCAACGAGCGAGCACTGATAGAGTCTACTACCTCCGTCCTAAAATACTCGTCGCTTTGTGTTTTTGTTTGTAAAGTTTGATCATTCGTCTTATTCAAAAAATTATGAAATTATTATTTATTTTTTTGCAACTTACTTTATTATCAAAAATACTTTAAGTATGTATAATTTTTTTTTTATATTTGCATTAATTTTTCAAATAAGACGAATGGTTAAACGTTACAAGAAAAAAAGTTAAAGCGACAACTAATATGGGACGAAGGAAGGACGTACCATCAACAGCAATTCTTCTAAACTCATATCGCATTATCTTTTTCCGAAATAACCAGCTTTGTTGGCGCTATATTATACAAGTGTCAACTAGGAGCTGATCTTCTCCCATCATCCATTGGTTCATTGGTTGAGTTATTGTCACATCTCTCCTAAAGGCACTAGACAGGGACACTTTCACAAAACCACTTCACAGAGTGCAGGAGTGTTGTACAAACATGATAGTAGTCCCTCTGCTTTTATTTACTCGGATTTTTTTACTCCCACTTTGCCTTTTTTTTTACTTAAAAAATTGCACTCGATCTGTCTAGAAATACAAGGGATAGTTTGACTATGCAAAAAAACAAGCTGACCGTTAATTTGTCTTACAATATTTTGCTCACGGTTATAAAATCGATCATAGTCATAAAAAATACAGTACTTTCAAACACAGATATACATATTATCTTTTTTTTTTGGCAAAATCTAAATATTATCAGATTAATCATTACTCAAAACGTACAATTGAAATTCAATCTACGCATTGTATTTTTGGATGGAAGTAATACTTCATAATTGCTAGAGCACATTTTCCCGCTTCCCTCTTACTTGTTATAAAGGGCATTTTTTGTCATATGGGATGTAACAATTACCTAAATGATCTTGTCTCGATCTAGAAAATGAAAACGGTGATAGTATACTTTTACGGTTCGTTTGTTATATTTGACATCTTTAGACTTCTATTTTTTAAAAAAAGACAAGAAAACCATCTTTAAACTTCGTGGCTATTATTTCTTTGAGGTGGGCCACATGCCCATAGGCCCACATAACTGATATTATCTCACAAAGCAAAGCAAGGAATTACACATAGATGAATAAGTCTATTGTCTTTGATCCAATCACATCTCTCAATTACAAAATCGGATATAGAGGCTCCGTCAAATATGAAAACTGGATCAATTTAAATCCTCAGACGGTTTGAACGACGATTTCGTCTTGTATTGACGTGATATTCATTTTACGTGACATCTTAGTGAGAGAAAAATACAACGAGACCCACATGTAAGCCCCAATCTCCATCTTTTCCTCCACATCTCCCCTCTTTACCCGTTTCCCTTTCTCAGCGCTTGCGTGTGCTGTTTCCGCTTGGAGGAGCTCTGCCGCTCTTCCCCGTCCACCCGCCGTGACCGACGAGTGCGGAGGTTGTGTTGAGGAGGTCGGGCGGTGCGGAATGTCCCCCAGCGAGGTGGCAGATATCTCTCCTGGGCGGCAGGTGAAAAAGCTGGTGGCAGTGGAGACGGCAGATGCCCGTCCTCGCCCACTGCGCCGGATAACCCCACTAGGCAAACGGGCATGTAGGATTAGGCGAGAACGATTCCTCCCCACCGACGTATCGCTCCCGTACGTCCACGACAACTCTGCGGCTCAGATCTGGGCGGCGGGATTTCGGTGGCACTTGCGGCAGTGGCGACTGCTTCCTACGGAGGTTGCGTCGGCCGGCGAGCTCCTCCTGCACAAGTATTTGTCTCCGTGGAGACAGCAGCGGCGACGTAGGCATCATCCTCCAGTTGGGGTGAGCACCCTTTTTTCTCTTCAATCTCTCCGCCTCTTGCGTCGGTGTCGTGAGAGGGTGGGTGGCCTCCCTCGTCCCTCGTCCCACTGCTACGGGGATGATGGTGGACGGACGGGGAGATGAGCTCGGAGGGGCTCGCTAGTGACCCGCGAGATGCAAGCGCGCGGCGGCGGCTGGCAGGCGAGATGTGAGCATATCCCGAGCGGCCGACCTGACAAGCGCGTGGCTATTCCCGGTGGTGGCGACATGGCTGGGTCGGTGTAGAAACGGCCGTCACCAAGAGGTACGGCGGCGGAACCCGGTAGAGAGAGCGAGGAAGGGAGCCAGGTAGGGGGGAAGTACCATGACACGTGAGTCCTACATAAAAGTTGTTTTATTTTTTCTAACTTACTGACACGTAGGTTTCATTGATATTTTTATTATTTATTTTTAAGCTTAGTGTCACGTAAACGTCACATAGAGCTAAATTGTCGTCCACACCACTTTGGGAGATAGATTGATCTGGTTTTAAGAATTGAGGGCGTCTTTATACTTGATTTTGTGATTGAGTGATGCGAATCAAAACTCGACTTATGGTTGAGGAAGGTAAATGGACTTATTCTCATAGTTTAGGCCACCATAGTGTGCCATGTACAAAATAGATAACTCTTTGGGCCCATAAGATCCATTTCTCTAGTTCACATGGGCTTAACAGCAGGCCTTACATGCCATGGATCCAGCAGTCCAGCACAGAATTGAAGACCCTTGGAAACTTGTGGCCGTGAGAAAACCACAACACAAAAGCTGGCCGAGCCAAGATTCGAGCTACGCTTGGTCTAGCTTCATTTTAATAGCCGGCGCGGTTTTTGGCGACGCCCTCCCGAAATCAAAGTCGTAATCGAGCCAAAACTTTTGAACTTGCTCGTCATTTCCCTCCCCAACGACCCCCTCCCAACTCCACTTGAGATTCGGGTTTGCGAAATGTAGTGGTATCTGGTCAGCCAGTCAGTCGGTGATCAGTTGGCTGTCACCAGTTAATCCTGCGATTCTCCTATGTGCAAGGAAAGAAAATACTACTCGCCCGTAGCTTAAGGCTACTGGTATATATATCCTTCTGGATCAGTCCTGGTCTAATCTGAACTTTTACAAGTCTCTCATGATCCAGAAGACCAGAAACAAAAGATACCACATAGCATTACATTGCCTAATTGCAGTCTCAGTTTCACACCGCACAATCGGTGTGAAACATCTGCTAATTGCGTCGCCACCGACAGATGGTAAACTTGGTTGTATATTAGTACTATTACTTAATGACTACACGAGTAGGCCAGCGATTTGAACACCTGTAACGTAGAGTGTCCGAGCTAGTGATGCGATCACCTAATCGGAGTTCCAGTTCAAAGTTTTCGTCTGATTTTCTTTTGGCCAGTTAGGTTTTGCTGCCTTCTGACCTTGGACCAGTTTGGTCTATTCGTGTTTATCTTGCATCTTATCACCAAAGTACTATTTGTTTGCGGCTGTGGTCTTCTGTTCTGGTTCAGTATTTCATGCTGCTAATTTACGCAGGCAAAACCTTCCATGAAAACGTGGTGCCGGCTTAATGGCCTGCAATCACGTCAGACTAACACAGTTGCGTAGTACTGTTGAAATTCTGAACGCCGGTTTTTGTCGTCCTCGTCGTCGTCGTCGTATTCTCTGAAGAAACAAGCAGCAGCGTTTTGTTTTCTCTAGTACAGGCTAGGGGACGTCTCAGCATGGGCACTTGGGAATTTGGGGTTGTTTTCTGTAGATGCAAACAGTCGTCAGGCCTTTTCTTTTTCTTGGTTACTACAAGGCCACGACCGTGAAACAATCAGACACAATAGAATGCAAAATGGATGTAAGAAAAAATAAACTCGTGGTAGTGGTTCTCCTATACAGCAAACAGAAACATAAATGAGAGCAACAAGACGTGTACTGTATGATAGAACGACAGAAAGGGACCCTATTGGAATGTTACTGGAGCACGGACGAAAACGATCGGGGCAATCAAAGTTACCTTACGGGAACTTTCCAAGGCATGGAGGTATACTCCATTCGTTTTTTTTTTTAAAATAACTAAGTTAAGAGAAGATGTAACACAATATTAAATTATATCACATCTTTGTTTAGATTGTTTTTTTTACGAAGGGAGTAGAGTCGTAGAAGGAATGATTCAACGGACAATATTGACAAGAAGTAAATCGTCATGTGCAGGTGCTGTCAGTCTATCAGCATCGACATCTATGCCAGCTGATTACGAGAACAACGTGCTGTAAAGTCTATCAGCATCGACAACCCGGGCCTGGTATAAGATTCTGTAAAGTCCACAGCTTGACATGCTTGTTTGAATAGTAATATATTCTCAAAAAAGGTAATACTTTTCAAAATACTCTAAAAAAGAGCCACTACTATGTACGAGCGGCATCCTCTGAATCTCAAAATAACATACAACATTACACTCATCACTACTGGGAAAAGCATTATCGCAAGCGGCCGAAAACGGTCTTCGCAGGCGGAGAGGCCGTCCGCCTCAAAAAAAACGACTGTGAAGATCGACGATCTTCGCAGGCGAGGAGGCCGTCCGCCTACGAAGATGATTTTCGTAGGCGGACGTTGGCTAGTCCAGTCCGCCTGCGAAAATATGAATCTGCCGCCTAAAAAAAACAAATATCCGCTTGCGAAGATAGATAGAAATTTTTGAAATTTAATAATAATTTGCCCGTAATTTTAATAATAAATTACCCGTTAATAGAAATTCTTGCAGGTAGATTATTATGTACATATATTGGAAGATTATCAAGCATTTGGTACTGAGAAATTTACATATATTGCATAACTCAAAAGTGTTGCCAAAATATATATGTTACAATATTTTTTTACATTGTGACTTCAAATATGCCATCTAGTTACGTTATGGCATAGCAGTGTTCCACTCTCGAAGATTTTTGAATTCGTCACTTGTCGCTAGAGCACCCTCTGGGTCGAAGAAATCTCCTTCACATGACAGCACTCACGGTGGATGAAGTGGCACAGGTCACGCTGGACATTTGTGATGCCTGTATCGTCAAAGCTTGTTCGACGTTCTAATCTTGGCAACTGCATGCATTGAAGATAAACAATATATTAGTATCATAAATATGTGAAGCTGTCTAGTACATAGTATAGAGACTTACATTTTCTGCGTTAGTCTTGTACCTCCCATTAACCCTAAGGAATTCGCACGCGTAATACCCGCAAAGGACAGTTCCTCTAGGTTGCTTGTGACACTTCAGGACATATCATAGAAAAAATAGTTAAAATTTTCAATTAATGAAACAATTGAAATACATTAAGTGAGTGTAGTATTACCGGCCAATAGGTGCGTACTAGCAGCTTCTCCCTTTTCGGATCTGTTCTCCACCCTTGAACTTGTAGTATTGGTACGCACTGTATGGATGTCGTACCGTTTCACATTAAGGAGGATATTTATTTATAATACATTCATATAAAAATGCAAGAGTCATAATCACTTACTACTGTAAGATTGTTAGAAATTCTTTGTATTGCTGGTGTCTGTGATCGAGAGGGTCCAACACTACCACGGTTCCGTCTTTAGGGTGGATGAGTAGACAGATATAATGATCACTACATATTAACAACAGTATAGTTAGTTAGTACCAGCTAAAATAAGACATATGTGTAGAAGATAAATGTACCGGACTTACTTAAAATTATAAGCAGTCATGACGACTCTCTTGTTTTGAAAGTGCAAGAAGGCTCGTCCAATATACTGTGCGACAGTAATCAATTTCTCCTTGTGCAAGCCCTTTTTGTATTCAGCTATCTCTTCTGGAGTCTTGCCCTTCAGCTGGTCTGACCCTGGTGCTAGCCTGACGGTATGCTGTGTTTGACAGATCCAAGTTGGATCCAAGAAGCCGATAGGTTCTTTTCTCTTCTTAGCATCCACGTATTGCATCCTATAGAAAAAGTTTGTTAGTAACAATCACATGGATTTGTATTGTACATATTTTTCATGTAATTAATTAAAACTCATACTCACATGCACCAAACAGCGACATAGTTGACGTCCATCTTATCCCGACGATATACGGCGTGGAGATCTGAGAAATCTAGCCATACGTAACCTTTGGCGCCGAAACAATCTGCCGGTGATCGAGCTGTTATATTGCCCAAGCCTTTCTTGCTGGCTTACATGTAGAAGGTATGTAATCTTCTCATCTCCCATGGTCCTTCGTTTAGTGCCCAGTCCGACAAGAGTGCTTTCCCGTGTTCGTATTTTTCCGGGCAATCATCAGTTGGCCAGTATGTTGGCCCGGCTAGTTCAGCGGCCTTCTGGGGGTCATCATTTCTGAGTTTGGCACGTTCCTTACCCCCTCTGAAGACGGTTACCATGAACTTCTCCTTGTTCTCATCTTTGGACTTAGAGTCGTGGCTCCTAAGCACTCTAGGTACCTCGGCGTCTTTCGCAGGAGAAGGGTCTTCATATATTTCAGGCTCTGTACCGTCCCATTCCAATCCTGAGACTTCTTCTATATCTGTCCTGACCGATGCCACTATTTGCACCTCTGGTTCTGCCACTGTAATCTCCATGGGCACCTTCGGTACTTCAATTTCCGGTGGCACTTCCGGCACTAGATTTTTCTTATGCATCTCGGGTTCCTCCGCCTTATCAGCCACCTTTCTCTTAGGTTTTTGCATGGCGTCGGTGCCCAATCCAAAGGATATGTCATTCTTGTGCCAGAGAATTACAAGATCGACTGCTTCCCCAAGTACGGATACACCATCTGCAGTAGGGAAGTCTATGTCATAGGACTCAAACCCTTCTTGGACCACTTGCGGCTGCACTTTGGCATACGCAACGGGTATGAACTCTTCATTATATGTTCTCCCAAGGATAGCAATGGCGGTAGCGGCCTCAAGAGTTTTCCCGGTGCGTCCAATGGGAACGTGCAATCTGCAGGGTGTATTCTCCTTGAGGTCATCGAAGGGGTAATCTGGCTCAGGTTCTTTGGTTTCGGGGGGAGGCAAAAGCATGTGCTTGACGCAGAAATCCATCATTTGCCTTTCAAAATCCGCAGCCCCTTCGTCTCTAAGTTTATCCTTGTACTCTTCACGCTTCTTGTGGGGGTCATGTTTGAACCCTTCCTTCCAACTCATCTTGGACGACATACCCCGAACCCTACCCCCATGTTCAGGATTACCCAGCGCCGTACTTAGCACATCTTTCTCCCTCTTAGGCTTGAAAAATCCTTTCTTCTGTGAACTAGATAAATTCTCTATTTTATCGGCAACGCCCTGCAGCTCCGGATCTTCAAACGATACTTTGCCTTCATCCGTGATCTTCGGAGTTCTAGCTCTTACCCAGTTCCTTGATCTCTGTGTCCATTCCTCCATTGGTACCGGAAGCCCTGCCTTCCTCATGTCCTTCTCCTCTTTTGTCCACTGCTCCACCTTTGGTGCGTATCCCGCGGAGCCTAAGCGATGAGAAAATTTGTTCTTCTTCGCCAACTCTGAAAACTTATGGCTTCTTTCAATTTCTTCCGGGGATTTCTTCAACTTCAGAAAGTCGCTCCACTGATTCGGGGTTATGTTGACATACGTCGAAAACGGTGTACGTCCCGTCTTCACAAATTTCTTGTTCAAGGTGGTTTTCCAACCACGCCAAGACTTGGCCATTGTTTGCAGTGCACAATTCCTCACTGCTGCCTCTGATCCATCCGAGAACTGGAAGATTTTCTTTGAGTCTTTCCATAGGACTCCCTTATCCCCATTCGATACATGATCCCAGTCCTTGACCGTGATGAGGATCTTTTCCCTTACTATTATGCCACACTGTGAACTGAATTTCGCACGTGCCGTCTTAGGGGCGAGCGGCTCTCCTTTTGGCGAAACATGGGTAACAACATGGAACCCCTCATCCTTTCTATTCACGCTTCTCTCGCCCTTTCTTTTCTTCGCTTTTGCTGACCGTTCAGTTTTCTTTGAGCCGGTTGTGTTAGATGGGGCCTCGTCGCCTTTCGACGGATCTTTATTCTTCGGGTCCCGTTGTGATCGCCGTGGCGCCGTTTCCTACGAGAAGGTATATATCAAAGTTTCGAATTAGCTCGGGCTAATAGTTATCACGGTGAACAGTTTACATATTGAGTTTACTTACCCCTTCTTTAGGGGGTATGTAGTCCTTGTCGCCTTCTTCACCCGCGCCCTTTCTCCTTCTCTTCGGGCTTGGGCATGGATCGCTTGGCGATGAGTACTCATCGTCGCTGTCGGAACTATCTTCCGGTGGGACCGTTGGTTCCGGAGCAACCACAATTGCAAGGGACGGCTCTTCCTCCCCAAAACCCTTCTCTTCAGTCCCTTTAGTACTATCGGCCATCGTTTCAAACTTCTAACATAAAAAATAAACTGTATATGAACACTCTGCGAAACTGTGTATTAAAAACTTGTGTACATAATTGCATAAGGTTATAATAAAAACTTGAGTACATAATTGTAAAATGTTATTAATTAGTACAAACTAATTTACTAAATTAGTACCAACTAATTTGCTAAATTAGTACAAACTAAAATTAGTACCAACTAATTTGCTAAATTAGTACAAACTAATTTGCTAAAAAATTAATAAGGTGACCATATCCTCCACATGTTATAAAAAAATTGAACATACCCTCCCAAATGTTATTAAATTTTTTTTGACAAATTCACATATCCTGCAAAATTGAACATACCCTCCCAATTTCATTCATATCACCCACATTCCCAAATTTACATTCACAATCAACATATAACCACTCATTCACATATCACCCACCCCTCATTCCCATTCACACCCACATGCACACACATATAAACCCCCTCACAGCCACATGCACACACATATAAAAAACAAACACCCACATGCACACGTCCGTGAACGACGAACGGCCGACGACGAGGTTCGGCCGTGGACGACGAAGGACGGGCCGACGACGAGGTTCGGCCGTGGACGACGACCGGCCGAAGACGTTGTTCGGCCGAGGACGTCTTAGCTCGTGGACGATGACCGGCCGATGAAGCCATTCGGCCGCGAGACCGCGACTGCGAGCGAGAGAGAGAGGTGGTGGCGGCGGTTGTGGAGGGGCCGGCGGCGCGGTGGAGCTGCTGGCGGCACGACGGTCGACGGCGGTGGAGGGGCCGGTGACGGTGGATCTCTAGAGGCGTTAAGTGGAGCTCGCGCGCGGTGGACGGTCGGCGGCGGCGGCGGCGGCGGAGGCGGTCGGTGGAGCTCGGCGGTGGAGCGAACGACGACGGCGATGCGGCCGGCGGCGGTGGAACGGAGGACGACGGTCGGCTGCGGTGGATTGAGCGGAGGACGACGGCCGGGGCGAGCTCCAAGGTCGACGGCGCGCGCAGGACGACGGTCGGCGGCGGCGGAGGACGACGGTCGGAGGGCGTTGGTCGCAGGCGGGTGGCGGCGGAGGACGGCGGCGGCGTGCGGCGGCGAAAAAATTTGGCAGCCTGACGGCGCCAAAAATTCTAGGGTTCCCGCCTGGACTTAGAAGTTTTGGCGCAGCGGACGAGACCTTATATAGGGAATCGATCTTCGCAAGCAGGCGGTCCGCCTGCGAAGACTATCTTCGCAGGCGGACCGCCCGCTTGCGAAGATCGTTTTTACTATCTTTGCAGGCGGACCGTCCGCCTGCGAAGATGTAAACCCTAATCGGCATAACAGGCTTCGCAAGCGGTCCGTCCGCCTGCGAAGATTGTTACAAAGGTGAATATATTTATTTCAAACTATTTTTTAATTTATTTTTATTATTTGTAAATGTCTACAGTAGTAGTAATAAAAATGGTAATTGTACATACAAATATACAAACCTTAATATTATTACTTTTCAAACATTAATATGATTACTTTAAATTTTTTTAAAATTTTTTAAACAATGGTGTTCTTTTGCTTGAATGAAAATTGGAAACTTGCTTATCTGAAAAATTGGAGTCATCCTGACTGCAAAGTCCAATATAAATAATTAATACCAAATTGCAGTCAGGAAACTTTCCATATCTTTAAAAAAATGAACATAAAATATTTGCACTATTAATACCAAATTTGCAGGGTTTATTGAAAAAACCCTTCGCTATTCAAAACTAACTGAAGGTTAATTGTAAATTAATAAAAAAAGTTTATTTCATTTTTTTTACACAGACATGCCAAATTAGTATATTAGGAAAATCTAACAAAATCTTATCATCGACATATTACAAACTAATATAATTATTTTTTTGATTGCACCAAATAAATAGACATTAAAAATTTTATTCTCTCTCATATATATCTTTGCAGGCGGGCGTCGCTTATATGGTCCGCCTGCAAAGATCGATCTTCGCAAGCGGACCGCCCCCTTCACCCCGGGTATCGTCTTCGCTGACGGGATTTTGACACCGAAGACCATACCCGTCTGTAAAAATTTAATCCCTACGACTCCAAAAATAAGTTTTCTAGTAATGCATCCTACTCGGATTTCAACAGATTAGCATCATCACGCCGTAAACATCTTTTGAAATTAATTGGGCATCACGCATACAGTACACCATCAACCACCGTCTTCTGACCACGAATTTCACGAAGCATGTGAAGCACGCTCGCTTGATCATACCGCAAAACGTGAAACGACATACGGCGACGTCGCGGCCAGGGCACTCGCGCGCGTACGTAAGCCCGAGAGCGATATGATTGGTGGCGCCTGATAGCTCCACTGCGCGCGGAGAAGAACTCTCTCGTCTCGCCTTGTCTCGTCCCGACGCCCGGCCGCCCCTGCTCGCCGACCGATCGTCACGCAACGCCAGCCACCGGCGGCGAATCCGTTTCCAAGCACCGGCAGACAGCGACAGGAGAAAACGATCCGGAGAAACCACTGGCAAAGATACTGTTATCCCTGTACCATCAACGACGACGACGACGCATTCCCCCTCCTCCCGCTGCCCGCAGGGCGCAGGCTCGCCTCGCGACCGGACACGCGTTCGCGTCCTCTGATTTGTACCGGATATGCTACGTAAATTTCTCGCGAATCTTTCCGGTTCGTTTCGCGCCGCCGCCGCCGCCGCTGCTGCTCCTTCCAGCGAAATCCCGTGCGAAAACCGAAGACGGCAAGCGTCATATCGCGGGGGGCAGCGAGCAGGTGGGGAGGGAAGTAGTAGGAGATCAGCGTGTGAAACCAAGCACCGCACGGGCGTGAGCGGGACAGGGGAGCGAGCGCGACGACGCTTGATAGCCAGGCAGTATAGCTCGTGAACCAGCCCAAGATTCCAGCGTTCCAGCCAAATTAAACGGTGGGGGCGCCTCAACACTCCAGAGAGTGTTAAGGCTGAGTTCTTTCTTCTACCTTTCTCAACTTATCTCTTTCTTTTTTCGCACACACATTTTTAACTGCTAAATAATATATTTTTTTAAAAAATATATACAAAAGTTATTTTAAAAATCATATTAATATATTTTTTAAAAATAAATTAATACTTAATTAATCATATGCTAATAAATCGTTCTGTTTTATGTGTCGAAGGGATTAGTTCCTAACACCCACCTTCGAACACAAACACAGCCTAACTAACTTGCATATGCACGCTGCAAAACAAAACAAAAGATATATATGGTCCTGAGCTAGCATGCACACGCCTAAAAACGACAGATCCGTCTAGTGATGACTGATGAGTGTGTGAACTGTGTGCAACATGCAATATAATGGAGAACAGAAGAGGGAATGGGATTTCTTTTTTGACCTTAAACTAATCTGCATGAAATTGACGTAGTACCGTTTTGCTTGAGCATGAAAGAGGACATACAGTGTGTACTAGTACTGGCTTTTGTCTCAAAAAAATGCGAAACAAATTTCTTGTTACAGAGATTTTGTTGTAGGGACTCATAAGACGAACTTAAGGTGGGTTTGTTTGAGCGTTTCGGCTGAAAACCGTTTGCGGCTTATAAATTTAGAAAATAAATTATTATTTTTTTGAAAAACTCAGTGTCAAGGATAGATATACCTATTATACACGAGTTAATGAAATACGATAAAACCATATACCCGAGAGTATCCTTTAATCAAAAAAATACGGTCAAAAGAGAAAAAAATTATCTTCCGAAATAAAATGTGTCAGAGTTCTAGTCGAAAAAGATAGGGTCTCCTCAGGTCCGTGTTATATTCTATCTCTTCGAGTTCTACTTGAAGAAGAAGGAGAAAATCCCTACTATTCAAGAAGGTCATTGTGTGTTCAGATCAAAACATCGAATTACAAGCCACAGCCAAACCCCATGACTAGAAGTAATTCGGAGAATGTCAACGCTGTATTCGTCGAATAGATCTCATCAGACTATTCTCGGTGGTCTCTACTCGATAGATTCATCTAATCTTTCAATTCTCATTATACTGAGCGACAATCCAATCTATAATTCATTTTAACTAGAGTAGGGTTATTACTCATCTTGAGAGTCTAAACCAATATACGTCTTTGTCCCTTGTCTGCTTGATCGATTCTTGCGAATACCTTGGTTTCGTGCTGTTTTGCGAGGATTGAAGGAAATTTATTTTAGATGAAAAATGCATTTAGAGACCTTGAAATGTCGTTCCATATCTTTCATCCCTTGCATAAAATTCTATCCGGCCATATAAGTTAAAACCGACAACTAAACAATGTCGTCACTAGTACAGCAAGTTTACTGTGATGAAATTTGCGACAAGATGAATTCTCTTCACGAGAAAGAAGAAACTTTTTTTCTTTAAACTTGAAAGAAGAAACTCAATTTCATTTTTCCAGATGAACTCTCTCAAAATAATCGATCTACCAGCATCAACCATCCAAACCCTCCTGTAGGATTACGCACCAAACAGGGAGCCTACCCAACCACATCCTAGAGCAGCCACTGTACAATCGTCCTGGCTCACTGTTCAACCGCCTCGAGATTCGTGCACTCTCCCTGAGGCGACGGACGATGATTGCCCAATCATGGCCCCTCCCCCAGGCAGCTCCATCAATGCTCCCGTGCGTGGTCCTCCCGGAGCTTATTACTACTCCCGACCGACCGGCGGGCCCCGCCCGGCGCGATGCGGCGCTGGACCGATCTGGGCCGTCCGATGCACCAACGGACGGCCGAGATGCGGTCAAAGCCCGATCCCCCGCTTCGTCCCTTTCCCGTTTGACTCCACCCACCTTACGGCCCGGCCCACCTTGGAAAACTGGACACACACCCCTCTCTCTCTCTCTCGCCGATTTTTTTTCTCGTCTTTGACCGGGCTGTCAGCGTCGGCGGTGGGCCCCGCTGCCACCACAATGCCACATCTATGACCACGCTTGCTTGCTCTCGCTTGGAATTGGATATTCTCCCTTGCTTGGCCATTCTCTTTGACTAATTTAAGATGAGAGTGCCTTCTAGTTCTAAATCTGCACTTTTTGCATCTGACCCCTCCAACAATACTTTTCTTTTCTCTGGTCATGTCTGTACCTTGTTCGTCAAGGACTTGTTCTGAAATTTCTTCTCCATGAGCTAAGAGAGAAGAACTCATGCTGTATAAGTTTCTACCAGGAACTGTTCCACTATTCAACATGACCTGTACCAACCAAATTTAACCCCGGATTTGCTTCTGCTAACTCTTACATATAGTACAATTACAATGTATTCAGGTTACCTTCTCTATCTTGAACTCCCAGGAAGCCAATCCACAAGTGCAAGCTGCAGAATTATCATCTGCTAGTCGTCTGAATCTCTTTCAGTCTCAGTTGTTCTTTTCATTCAAGCAGTCTACCTGTACGGTTAGTTGTCATAATTTAGCAATGCAGGGTGTACTACTAGTGCAGAACTAACCACTAGACAGCTTGTCAAGCTCAATAATTGTCCCTGAAGCTCACTCTTAATCAAACTGCAGCGTCAAATGTCGGACTGGCGATCTCGCATCGATGATTCAAAGACTGAGAACATTGAACATAGGAATTACCGATCTTTGAATAAACTCTTTCATGCTCTTGTCATGTAGCACCAGTATTTCACTATATTTTAGTGTGGTAATGGCCAGGTCATTCTAGAGCTATTTCTAGATGAAAGAGCTGTGTGTTCCAAGGAAATTTTCTTGTTCAATTCAAACAAAGAGCCAAAAGCCAACACAGTGACTTCAAAACAAGAGATGCCACATCCTTTCGTAGATGGCGAAGTAATCTCTTGTGTTCCATCGTCAATAGTTCAAATTTTTTACTCTCTTTTTCCATTAGAACAAGAATTAAAAACACTGAACTGCAGACGGCAAGGCAAATAAACTATGATCCTTCATTGATGTTTTCGTTTCGTCCGGGTTCTTCAGACAGCAGGATAGCGAATAAGCAATGACAACTTGTCAAACATTCAAAGCCATCGCGACCACCATTTTTTTCGATCTTTCTCCCTCTGAAAAGGAGAAAAATAAAGGTAGCGAGAGAGAAAAACAACTGGAGAACGATATGCCTTTTATCATGTTAGAATTTTGCACATGCAGTTTGTCATCCTTCTTTCCTGTCAAGTTGTATTGGTGAACAACCTCGACCATGCATCAAATCAATACGAGCATCAGGGTATAATCACCCAAATTGCCTTCCATTTTTCCAATTACACTTAGCTTCTAGCGATAATCAAAGCCATAGAACCCAGGCTACATGGTTAAAGTTGATTTCTTCCAAAACTTGAACCAATGGACACTTCCACAAAACTCTTCGTTCTTTACTTTGAACAGAATAATTTTGTGGACGAGAAGGTTGTACAATTCCATAACCAGTGGCTATAATTAACCGTACAAGCAATGTGTTACCCCTATCAACACACGGCTGCGTCATCTTGACACGCACATTATTCAGAAAAAGGGAAAACCCTGAAACCTGTTTCTGAAAATACTGGAGCACTGCAGCTGAATGTTCATGAGCAAACACCTTTGTCGGCTTGTGAAGAAAAAAAACAGCTTTTGATTTTTGACCGCTGAGAAAATCACCCTGTGATGGGTACCATCACCAACACACTCTCATGTGCAGCCTGGCCCACCCTCCCATGCCCTACCTTTGCAAACAGATGGTTAATACTCCTTTTGTCTCAAATTATAGAATGTTTCTTTGCTTTAAATTATAAGAAGTTTTTTTAAAAAACTAAACTTGATAACTTTTAACTAATAATCGTACTAGTCTCTACTAAATATTATACATGTTATGTTACTAGATTTATATTTTTAAGTACTTTTATATGATGTTAATTTCATATTCGTTGAGAATATAATATGAAATTAAATTAATAGTCAAAATATGTCATTAAAAATCATGTAGAAAAAAATATAGATATTATCATTTAGGACGGAGTGACTAGTTAATTACTGCTAATTACATGGATTAGTTGCAAACCAGGGCAAGTTTTTTTTGGATAAAAGCGGGGTTAGCGGGGGGCGGAATATAAAAATGCCGCCTTCGCTTCGCCTGCCTCGGAGCCTCTCCTCCGGCTTTGACCAGTGCCGCGCCCTCTCCTCTCTCTCTCTCTCGCCTCGCCACCATAGCTAATCTCCTCCTCCGTTTATTTTACTTTTCTCGCCTCTCGCCTCTCGCTGCTGTTATATCCGCCTCGCCATCCCGTCCGCTTTCCTCTCCTCCTAGTCCTATCCCCTCTGCTTCTCGCCTCCTCCCCCTTGATGCCAGCCGCGGCCTGACCTCACCGCCGGCGAGTCCCTCCCGCACCTCCCATTCTTCGCCTCACCGCGGTTGCGTTCCCGGAGCGGCGTTCCAGCGGCCAGGTGCGGTCTCTTGCTTGCTTCCCTCTGTTGTTGTTGTGGTGTGCGGTTTGCCTGTCTATAGGTGGTTTTTGGGAGTTATTTCATGGGTGGTTACTGATGTTTTTTTTTTGGCCTCTGCCTGGATCTCTCTCGTTTGGATTCTCATCTGCTGCTTTCCCAAAGGCGCTGCTGTTTTGTTTTGTTTTTTTAATATATTTTTGTTTGTGTTTGCGCTCTTGCATTTATAAATTTTCGCCGAATGGCAGGCTAGGGCTTTGGATATAGGGTCGGGGTTTGAAAACCCTCAAATTTCATAATTTCCCCACCACCGTTTCAGAAGTTCGTTTGGATTGTGTAATGCTCACAATGCTGTAATTAGTAAGAGGTGAAATAATGCCGTGAAGGTTTTGGGAATTCTGCTTTGACGGCAATGGAGACTGCAACCGCGGGTTCATTTATGATCGCAGAACGGTGAAAAATTCCAGTAAATGTTGGTGGGGTGGTGCTTGGTTGTTGGGGTCAATGACTAAGCTGCAATAGATTGCTTATTTAAGTTGGACTTTTGACCCGGAATTGTTAATTTGGTTTGGTTAGGTGAGAATTCGACTATTAGATTCCGTCTCTGGATATGGAAGTAGTTGCAGGCACGCGCAATTTCTGTGAAGTTGCATTGAGGACCAAACTAAATGGAGTAGTGTGTTTGAACATCCAATGTTGCGTCTGCGGACCAATGCATCACACCACCTGGCTCCTATGGCCTTCGCCTCAGTTTGCGTCTTGATAGATCAGCGAACTGATTGCGGGAATGAGGCAGTTTGGTTTAGCTGTCTCTTCTTCTCCAGTAATGGTTTGGAAGTTCAGAACACATTGAGAGGTGTTGTACTTAAGGAGAGAGATCATAGTTACGTTTTTTTTTTCTGATGCAAGGTTCGGCACCTTTTGCACCTTCTGCTGTACTGCATTTAGCTTTAGCAGAGGCAATACATGGCAACTTTTTATCGTTGCCGACGACTAACTGCTATAATGTGATGTGGGAACTACTTTTGTGATATGTGCTAACTCAGGATCCTATTTGAAATTCTGTAGCAGCTTTCCCTCATTGTACACATGATGGGTTGCTTCACTGTCCTGAGATCCAAGAAGAAGAAGAATCCTCTTGTTCTCACCAAGAAATCGGTTGATGCAAGGGAAAGCACGTCCTCAAGACTCCCAGAGCCAGAAGCGCATGTGCCATCGTTACAATCTGCTCCTCCTAGTTTTAGGAACAAGGCTAAAATCCACCAATCGGCAAAGAAAGCTTCTTACAGCAGAGCACGCGTGCTATCTGCTCCTTCCAGCCTAATTGTGGTTGATCAGGATGGCCTTCCATATGCCGAATTCGATGATCAAGATGACTCCAGGGGCAAGGGAGGTTCTATAAAGGGCCACCGTTTCTCTAATCCACTGCCCCTACCTCTCCCATCACCAGAAGGAAGATCATTGAGGAACTTTGGCAGCTTCAAAGCCATCAATGCAAGTGGACCACTTGATGCTTCAGGCCCTCTGCCACTTCCTCCAAAGAAGTGTGATGGGCTTAAGAATTTCTCCTATGAGGAGGTTTCATCAGCTTGCCAATGGTTTTCTGGTGACCAGTGTGTCTCTGAAACTTTGACATCAACATCATACAAGGCGTCCTTTAGGGATGATTTTACCGACCCAAAGATCATTGAAGCAATAGTAGCTCGGTTGCTCCCCTCCACTCAGGTACCGTTCTCCGTACTATTGAATTATATGTTTCATCTTCTTTTTTTTCCCCTGGAAGGAAGTTGTATTGGATGTAAAGCGGTAGCTTTGCCATTTTGCTTTGTTGGTCAGCTTGTCAAACAGATGGTTGGCATGTTATGGCTTACTTTTAGTTCTCTCTTGGTAGTGAGTAGTGACTTGGCGAAATGCTTGTACACTGTAAGGATTATATTCTTTTAGGGCTTTAACCATTTTGCAGCATTTCTTCTGTTAAGAAGCTGACCTTAGGCTAGAGGCGCAGACTGGTTTTGTAGGCATGCGATCTATGCTCTTAATGTTACAGCTATGCTGTCTCCAGCAGAAATAACTCTTTCTATTTTTGTGAATGCAAACCAGGACCACACCATTGGTGGGGTTAGGTAACATGCTCTGGACTTCGAAGGCAGACCATGTGTTTGCTCTTCTTTCTTCACTTTACTCCTAGATGCTTTTTCCACTCTTTCCTAATCATATCCAGTGACTAGCGAGATTTTCTTTTGACGTTTGTTTGATACTTTGATATATGATGTCTCATGCTTTCCACTTTATGTGGTTTATTGGCATGGTTCTGATCTGCCCTCACTTGTATTCAGTATTGAAGGAATCTAAAAAATCACTGTAGTGTTATTATGTAGTTCTGGGAATTCAGTGGTTCATTAGAGCTTGTATTGTGTGTGTGTCTAAATCTGATACCCCCTTCAGTGTTACCTAATGTTGCAGCAGTTTCATGGACCATCCTGATTTATTATTTACAATTTAACTGGTTAGGGTACTGATGCAACACACAATTTACTAATATGCAGAGTTTGAAAGAGTTTAAAACACAAGTGAATACGTTGGCATCACTTCAGCATCCCAACTTATGTAAACTAATCGGCTTTCATGCGAGAGAAGAATCTAATGAAAGGATGTTGGTCTATGAGCGACTCCATCATGGCAGCTTAGATAAACTACTCTTTGGAAGATCGGATGGTCGTTTCATGGACTGGTCGGCACGTTTGAAGGTTGCTCTTGGTGCTGCTAGAGGCCTGGCTTTCCTACATGATGAAGGGCCTTTTCAGGTGACTGCTCCTAAACATTTTTTTTTGACACGACCAATAAGTTAATATTTATTTTACCTAGTTATATAGTACATTGGTTGATGGTTTTTGACCTTGTGGTTTAAACTCATTTTCACATGTTATTTTTTGACAGGCCATGTACAATGACTTCTCAACCTCAAACATCCAAATTGACAAAGATTTCACTGCAAAGTTATCAGGATATGGATGTGTCGGATTCAATACTGAGGAGGAAATATCAAATGCATCTGTGGTATGTTCTGTTTTGAAAATATTTTAGAAGATATAGTTAACCTACTGTCGAGAGCACAACTCATTTGCCTGATCTCTTTCTGTAAATTCAAGTTGTGTGTTTTGGCATGGTTTATACTCTGTTCGTTTGTATGGATTCTGTGTTGCGCGCCATTGATATTATTTAGTCCCAAACATCCTAATATTATAGTGTGTTTTTACTTTACTAGTTTGCATTATATCCATAGTGGTCAATGCCATTGTTTACCATGGATGTTATTCTTTGTTAGGCTGCTGCAAACCTGTCAGTGGAAACCTTGGAGAAAGGTGTACTGACTCCCAAGAGCAACGTATGGTGCTTTGGAGTTGTCCTGCTGGAGCTAATAACAGGAAGGAAGAACCTTGATGTCCGTTCCTCAAAAGAAGAACGCAATATTGTCAAGTGGAGTAGGCCTTTCCTCACCGATGATAGTCGCCTATCCTTAATCATGGACTCCCGTATAAAAGGACGCTTCCCTACCAAGGCTGCTCGGATTGTAGCAGATATCATATTGAGATGCCTTAATAAAGATCCATCAGAGAGGCCTACCATGAGGGCCGTCGTGGAGTCTCTAGCAAGCGTACAGGACATAAAGGTTCCATGTCGATATCCTTTGCAAGAGCCATCTGCTGCCCCAAGAAAGGTGATGTTAAAATCTACAAGTCTCAATGGCATCATTCATCACCATCCTGTCATAACCTTCTCACCATCACCTCCTTCGCGAAACCAACATTTGCTCTCGCCAAGGTCATCCACATCTGCACTGCTTCCTCCAAGGACCAGCTGTGCTCTGGATGACCCCAGAGTAAGCTCTATCAAGAAATCGCCTTCCCCTATTTTACGGAGATCTGGTGTTGAGGGTTTTTGATTGCCCATATTTTTTTCTCTTCTCTTTTCTTGACTTCGATTTGTTTGTTGTTTTCGCTAGCCTAGTGGTTTTAGTGTAATATCATATATTGCAAGACAAATGGCCTTATGAACTCCCTTCAGTAGTACTAAGAAGGGAAGGGTGAACTGTAGATAGAACCAGGTTGTAGATACTTTTCGTTTTCTAATTGGATGGAAACAGCGTGTTGAGTGCGCCTTGTAAACTCCAATATGCAATAATAAACGTGTGTCACTCAATTCTTTTTGGGGAGTCAACATTTCAGCTATTTCGGTTGGGTGCCAACTGCCAAAGTGCCAAGTGGTGTTGTTGCTTGTCGGCACATACTAGATTGTCCAATGTTCTGTCCACGTGATGAGATCATGTCGCTGAAGTTGCAAGGATCCATTGATAATATTTGCTGCTGCCTGTGGCAGTTAGAGATGTTGAATCTCTGCCTGTGGAAAGTTCATCCCATCGTTGCAGACTTGCAGTTGTTGACTGCGACCCAGCCTGCTTTTGCTTCTTTGTCCAAAGTTTGTCGATCGCCGGTCAAACTTATCTCGAGCTTAACTATAATTACTTTGTGCTTTTAATTAGAGTACGTAACAAACGTTTTATAAACATGTGTTCTCAATTGGAACGTCAGTGACGTTTAGTTATGGTGATGTAATGGTTGGTGGCATGAAACTTGTTGCATCATCATTTTGTACTCAGTGTCACATCTTCAATCTGCCCCTTTTGTGTATGAATTACTAATACTTCTGAACTTTCTTTCGGCGACTGGAATAGGACAACGATCTTCAGACAAGGGTAGTACTCCTAGTACTACTTTGAAGCATTGATTACAGTTCCAGGTATTGTTATGTTTCTTGAATTGGTGCACCAGACACGGTTTACTTCAGTTTCTTCGTCGTCAGTCCTCGCCTTGGTGCCCGGTGGCGGTGGGTAAGCTGCTCTTTTTGACCGGATCGAGCTAATCAGCTAACTGTAACTATCTGAATCTGATGTTACCGTGAGCGCGTGGTGGCCTAATCCAATGGACCGGCAGTGAATCATGACTCGATTATTCAACCGAAATCTCGCACAGTTTGTTTTGTCCTTAGACACTGTCACTTTTTCCCTCTCTTTTTTCCTCGTCATGGCTGTAAAGCTACCTGGGCATGCCAAGGTCCCCCGTCCTTTGATTGCCATGATTGGATGGATCCAGCCTAACCTGACCGGATATGATCAATCAGATCAGGTAATACGGATGATTGAGATCTTCTAACTTATTTTTCTCTCCGATGTAAGTCGGGTTTACATGACCTAAAGTTAGAAAAAATAAGTTAGAGGATTGACTTCCGATAAAGTAGTAGTACCAGATCATGAAGAAGAGCTACCGAAACTATAACACTACAAGCAACTGTGCGACGCGGATTGTCACGTTGCTTCGTTGATCGATCAAAAAAAAATTTGGTCGTCACGGCAATTTAACATGTCTGCTCTTGATTCACAAATCACACGGCTAGTTACATGGCGTCAGGTAGTGGAGGTAGTTGTCAGGTAGTCGAGTAGCTGCATCCTCGGCGGCGGCGCGGGCGCGGGCGGGCACGGCACGGCCGGCTCCTCGCGCCGGCGGCGTCCTCCGCCCCACGCGCCGCCGATGCCGAGCCAGCAGAACAGTCGCTTCAACGCCTCCAGTAGCCAGGACCTCCGCGCCGGCGCCGGCGTCGCACGGCCTGCTCCCGCCTTCTCCTTCTTCTCGGCACGTCGGCCGGGTACACGTACAGCGGCCTTGTCCTGCGGCGCGAGGACGACGAGACGGGACGGGCTCGGCTCGGAGTAGCTCCGGCGCAGGACGGCCCGGTCGAGCTGGGCCTCGATGGCCAGCCGCTCGTACTCGTCGAGCAGCGTGCTGGGGCAGAACGCGCCGCCGCCGCCGCCGCCGCCGCCGCCGCAGTTCAGGTCGAGGCTGAGCCGCCCCAGCGTGGTGGCGCCGGCGTCTTCTTCTTCTTCGACTATCTCCATGGCAATGCCGCCGCCGCCGTTTAGCTGTCGCGTCCGCTCCAGTGCCATTGATCAGTAGTGTTAGGCAGATGGGGCAGAGGTGGGGGCGTGGTGCTAGCTTACTGTCTTCGCGTCCGGTGAGCAGCGGCCATGGCGCGGCTGGGATGATGTGCTATAACGCCATTGTTGCCGTTCGAAAAGTTGTGACTTGTGGGAGTTTGTCGTGGATAGTGAGGCAAGCATCGCGCGTCGACGAGCTTTATGAGTTCCGTTTATTGCACTCAAACATTGTTCAGGTGCGGACCCGTCTCTTTTGTTGAACTTTTAAGTTATATAAAATCCATCTCTGCTGTAAATAAATTCAAATTCAGGCGCTATTTCACATGGTAAGTTTAAATTTAACCGAATTGCTAAACATGTGTTTAGTGATGGACTGATGGGACTCTACGAAGACCATGATGATGACATTGGGCTACATTAGTCCATGAGAAAGCCGATCCAAATTGACAAGTAGGGCCTAATAACTGTTTCACAAAGAAATTTCCCCAAACACAAAGAAATAATCTCAAACCAAATAACGCCGCCATCATTCAAAACTTTCAAATCTCCTCCCGATCACGATAAAAATCAGGCGGCCGTTTTCTCTCCCAAATTCCCCGCCGCCCCAGTCGACCTATCGGCAAGGAGTTCAGCGATTCTCTACCCCCACCGATTTCTCCCCCAAATCGATGGCTTCTCGCAAGTCGCCACGCCGATCGTGCTGCTCCAACTCCCTTGCGCTGCTTCGCGGAGACGAGGGTTGTGCTCGATGAGAAGACGAGCAGCTTCAGCTCCCTCCCACGAGGTTGGTCCGGCTCACGTTTTCGCAGTCTCGATTGGATTTGGCTTATCTCTGTCACTAGGGTTTAAGAGAAGCTTTAGGGTTTTTATTTTGGTTTCGATCTCTTCAGGAAGCTGGATTCAAACCAAACGCCCCGAAATACGGCGGAGGCCATGGGGCACACGGCTCTCCGCTGCCGTGGCGGCCGTCGTCCGCCTATGCAGCTGAGGCCTGAGGGAGATCCCCGGCTCTGACATATCGGTGCAGGTGTGCGACAAGCCGCGGGGAAGAGCTGTTCGCCTGATCGCCTACCCTCAAGTTAACCAGAACGGAAATCGTTCGGAAAATCCTAGTTGTCTATGCAATTGCTTAGTTTTGAGTCGTACTTGTTAAGGATTGTGCTGCAGTCATAGTATCAGTTGCCTGACTCTGTTTACCAAAATTGCCACGGTTTTTAATTTGTTTGGGCTTTACATTTGGTAACACACGCCTGAAGTTTCCTTATATAATTCCGGCCTCACTATGTATTGAAAAGAACAATGGTGCATAGGTTTATATTTTATTGGGAACGACAAATAATTGACTGATAATCTGGATTTGTGCTAGTAAATAATTTATTTCTTACGGCAAATGTACGTTCTCTAGCATGCATTTCATGAGTCTGGGAAGGTTTGTTTGGCTGTTGAGCTACAGTTGGGTGAGCTTTTTTTTTCCTTCAGTCCAGAATTAGGGGGCATGATGAAAATGCCGTTTATGCCAACTTATTATCTAAACAAAAGTTGTATAGGCTTCAAATACAGGACTAGAAGTTTTCAAGGTGATTGTAAGAAGGTATGCAAAATTAGATCTTACTGAAATTTTCTCCAACATGTTTGTCATGTATTCCCTGATTGGGGTGATGGTGAGAATTTTTAACATGTCCATAAACCTAATCAAGCACCATTATTCCATCTATTTCCTCGGTGGCTTTGTTGTCCTAAGAGCTACACTGTGAGTTTGACTTATGGATGTGCACTGAAGTCAGACTTTATCCTCTGCGATATCCAGTTTTTGAATATTGATGGTGGTGTTTGGTATCTGCTTTTTGAATATTGACTGTGATGATGTCAAATGTAAGCGTGAATAAAATGGTAGTTCATGCACAATAGGACTTTGTCATATATTGGAGTTAGAGGGCTATATCTTTCAAACAGAACCCGCAACTGAAATTCACTAGTGTTCAATTTGTCAACCCCTTTTTGTGAGTTTGGGCTTGGGTTGTGAAGCATGAGCAGATTGTCCCCCTTTCCTCAATATCTCGGATGACTGAATCCAATATATGCATCACACATCTTTGTTTTAACTGTGGTTTTGATGGGAAATGTGTGAGTCTGTTTCAGTTTTCCTAGAGAAGGGATGATGCGGTAGTCCAATATGCAGCTGGAGATGGGAGCTCATGACCCATATCAGTGGACTACTTGTAGGGCATACTGGAACTGGACAATATATGTGGTGGTAACATAGTGTCCTGATCATCAGACATAAGGTACCCAGGGTTTTTCAGCAAATATTCTTTCTACAAGATATCAACATTATAAAAACTTCTAGGATGTACATTGTTTCATTGAGATGACTAGGTTACAGCAAAATATGAAACAATACGTTTTTGTGGATTCAAAGAGATGCAAGCTAATCCATTTGAATGATATCATATGCAGTGTGCCTTGGATTAAGGAATTGTTTAACACAGAGAGATGATATCCTGGAATAGTCCATAAATGCTGCTCTTACCATGCGGTTTGCACAATAGCAAATTATTCATTTTGTCTCAAAAGTATAACTTGTAGGTACTCCATACTCCAGGTCGCAAATACAACATCAATGTTGCTCAACTACATGTAAATAAGCATCACTGTCATTTATTCAAAATACAATTCAACTTTTGCTTGTCACCTTTTTTTAATCTTTGATGGACTTCCGTACACTATATGTCAAAGTTCTTCATGCTATCTTCATCTTGAGACCTAGCACCAAAGCAGATCTTATTACCATGATATCTATACTCCTTAAAATGTTAGTAGTGGTAGTGTCCGTTCTACCATATCATCCTGCCACTAACATTTGGGCCCCACATCCATACTATTACACCATCTTCTATCGAGTCCTCCGTTTCACTGTTGGCTCCTCAATTTTCAAAATCACCTACTTGTTCAATAATGAAAATCATAAAAGTACTACTTGAACTAAATATGTGCTTAACTAACTTAATAAGATAGAAACTTAATTTGTTCTCCATTGCAACATACGGACTCTTGGCTAGTAGGAAGTAAACTTCCCATATCGAACTGGCTATTACATTTCTTTCTGAACTGGTCATTCCTAGAAATCACCCCAGAATTTTGTACTTACGTCCAACAAGGCTTTTTGTGAAAGTCTTAGACACCGATGGTAGTATACCAGTCATTATAGCATTGAGCTCACTATTGTTATATTTGGTGTCATATATGTGTTCCCCGAGTCCCATGTGCTTGACAAGGCTTGAATCTGCACATGATACTGTCACTTGAGGCTTGAGAGGTGAAGTGAAGCCCTGCTGGCCCTCCCACTCTATAGGTCACCACAGGTCCACACATTCCTTTTCCTTCTTTTCCTTCCTTTATGTCTGTTTCCCCTTTGCATTATTCCTCTCCTCTTGCTTTTGGCCTTTTTGTTCACTTAATGATAGAAGCTTGTTAGCATGACAAAGATTTATGCAATGCCAAGGTTATTTTTACCTTCACAAATCACAACATTATATCCTTGCTTTTTTGCACAAGTCGCAATCTATTTTCTGATGCATTATACGCATGTACTCCTAATATTTTTCTAGAGATTTTCACACTTTATGTCAATTTTTCTGTTTTCTGCTGAATATTTAATAACTAAGAACTACTCCATCCGTCCCAAAATACACAAACCTACTACGCGATGTGACAGTATAAGGATGTGTCACATCCCATACTAGATTTATTTATTTTAGGACAGAGGGAATATTTATGGTCACTGAGTTCTTTCATGTATTATTTAGAAGTTTTCCTGTCTGCATTGTCTTAGCCATGCTGCCATTTGGAACACTGTATTAGGCATGATCATTGGGTGGGTCGGGGACAAATAACAACTGCGCAGCAATAATATTTTGGGCATCAATTTCTCCAGGATGAGCTATATTCATCTCTGTTATATTTCCTATGGGCATTTTCGCATTGTCAGTGGTACTGTTGTTGTATTATTTATGGACTACTCGAGCATGTAGAGAATCTGAGAGAAGATTTGATTAGGGGCATGATCCCCTTTGTATTGCATGGTAGTCTTCTTGTGGTTAGTATGTTCTTCAGTTAAAGAAAAGTGAGTTGTAGCTCTACATGCTCATATGGTTGCCTGGCTTTTAGTTCCTGCATTGGCCTGCTTGGTGTTGATTCACAACAGCGAAAAGTACTCCCTAGTCCCTACATTAGTTCTTCACAGTGTGACTTGGGAAGGTGATAGGATGTATCAAACATTTCAGACGTTTCTGTTACATGTTTTCTGCAGGACTAGTACGAGACCTCCAAACAGAGGCTTCTGGTTAAAATTCTTGAGTTGCTGAAGGAAGAAGATGCCAATGGTCCAACCTGTGACTGTCACGATGAAACAACGCATTGCCAGGTGGACTTATTGTGATTTGCTTTTATTCCTTATCTAATCATGGTAAGAATGGCAGGAATGGATAATTTTGCTATCTAAGCTACCGGAAATCATTGTGTTCTACTTTTGTGTGTCATGTGGAGGAACTTTGGGGCAGGTAAACCATGTGACCAGAAAGGGAATTCAACACTAGAAGTTCTAGTGGGGAATGCAGTCATACGTTGATATTGCCCTGGGATCAAAACCATAAATAAATATTTTCTGAAAAAATCAAATCTTACCTTTATTTCATCCTGGTTCTTTTCTTTGTAGAACAGCCTTCTGATTCATGCAATTATCCATATACTTTTTGTTTCTCTTGCCTGTGCTGTCTCCTGCTTACTCTCTCTTATACTGTATAGAAACATATTAATACTAGCTGAATTCTGCAATGCAATACCTTTATTTTGTAGCAAAGTGCAACCTTTTCAGAGCTTTGCATAGCTGTGGTTGAATTCTTTGTGAAAGGAAAGCAAAAGATGATAACAGTTCCCTTTAGAAACACATTTCCTGAAACAATTGTTGACTGGGTCTACCACATTCGAGCAGACGCTATCAGTTCAATCAACAAACTGCCCAAACATATTTGTATACAACATATCATATCTTCACAGAAAGCAGCTACAGTGAGTGATCTGTAAAGTCAATTGGTAGAAAATCTGCTGGGTGGCATTAGGAATAACATTCATTGTTTATGCAAGGGTTCAGATTATACTAATGCAAAATATGATTGTTTGGGGCAAAGCTACAGGCATCAGCATGTGGATGTGGATCTCAGAAGGTAACTTGTGCAGAAAGACTAATTGAGATTGCATTATGAAAGACAGCAGTAACACAAGCAGCCTGTGGGGGACACCATCAGCAAGACAGCAAAAGCTTGCATTTCTTCCCCCCCCCCCCCCCCCCCCCCCCCCCCCCCCNATTGAGGTTTGCTCTCCTGCCTCACTTTTATTAAATCTCACTTTTCTGCTTAAACTATTATAGCGCAGCACCCTCGTCGCTGTGTCTGGGATCCACGGCAGTAAAATAACATTGGTGCATGCTTGCTATACACTGGCTGCCTGTTAATTAAGTGTCATTGGCTTAAGCAACACTGCATTTAGAAAATGTTTACTACTGGGAATTCACAATGACAGTGACGTGAATGAGCTGACAAGGAATCTGGGGTGGTCTGATCTCACTTGCGTATTTTTAAACCGCGATTAAAAAAGGTCAATTTGATTGGATCTTTAGGTTTTGTACATTCTCTCGCCTAACTCTATCTGTCATTTTATCTTTAATTTCCCTCTTATTGTTCACAATGTAATCTTGTACTGACTATACAAAATAGTAGAGCTGTCTCTACCTTCTTACGTAAAAAGGGAAGAAAAACTTTAGGTGCTTAATAAGGTAGATAACGAGCCAGGCCATTGGCTAATTAACCTTAATAAGTTAAAAGTCTGGCTTGGCTCGGACTTTTGAAATGGCTCGTTAATATCATTAGCCTCATTAACGAGTTCCACCTTATTTATATCACCTTTATAATATCAAAATCACCATTTTATCACCTATTAATAATATAATAATAAATGCTAGCTAATAAAAAAATCATCAAATATAAAGAGACTAGACACTACTAGATGAGAAGCCCTAAGAACTATAGGTTTGTTTTAAATCAAACATTAATCTTTGATCATTAATTACTTATAAATTCATATAGTTTATCATTATAAGGTTTATATTTTTAATTCATCATGAAACATACTTTCCTACTAATATATAATTAACATTGTTGCCAAACAACACATATTTCTAAAAAAATAATTAATGGTAAAAAATAGTCATGTTTAACTTAAGATAAACTTAGAATAAGTTCGATTTGACTTATTACGACTGTAAGTTAGAGTTGATCCAACCTATATTATATGAAATTGTTGTTTTTTCAACCCACGTGACTGCTACTTTCTCCGTACTAAAATTTAATTATTTTTAAGATGGATATGGGTATTAAAAAAATAGGTGTAAATGATTGAAACAATATTACGATTGATTGAGAAGAAAAATTATGTGAATAAATTAATTAAAAAATAATTATGATTGGTTAAGAAGAAATGATAGATAAAAAAATAGCTTTATTTTAAAATAATACGTTGTACATTTTAAAACGAGCGTAGTACTGGAAAAGAACTGTATAGGATTCTACTTTACCAGCAATGTCTCGGTGTGACGGTGTCTCCTGAGCAAGCGAGGCGGTAAATTTTAAATTTTCAAATAAGTTGCACTGAACAATGCTCACCAACCGGACCGTGAGGGTGTACCAGTTTGCTGTGCTGCGGCGCCACTCTTGCCCTGGCTGCTCCGGATCGCAATAAGTTCCCCCATAAATGCTGCCATTCGAAGTGGCCGCTGTAGATGAAGGTTGTTGCGACGCATTGAATACAAGCAACCTTCAGACACTGCAGACAGCCGTAGGCCAGGAACCAGGAGCTTTTAAAACCTCTGACCCTCTTTTCCTTTGTGGTGAATTTCCAGAGGGTTTGGAAATTGGGGGTATAAAACTCTATTTTTTAAACTAGTAATACTCGTATTTCTTTCTCTATCTCTCTATCTCAAAATGTAAGTATTTTTAGAATACTGTTAAGTCAAATATTTTTAATTTTGACTATTAATAACGAAAATAAAAAAGATTGTTCATATGAGAATGATGCTACTATATTTATCACTAAACGAACTATCATAATATGCTACTTTTTTATTTAAAATAACTTATTTTTATAAATATTATTGGTCAAAGTAGCATATTGAAGATCGTGTCAAAATCTAAAAATACTTATATTTTGGGACGGAGGTAACGGAGGTAGTAACTTCTAAAAATGTACTCCCTACTTCTTAAAGTAATTTTATTTTTCATTCATCCTATACATATCAATAAAAGAATAAAAAGATAAAATATCTCTATTTTATCATATCTCAATATAATTATTTTTTACTTTCACAAACTCCAATGTAATGATTACTTTAAAAATAAATTTATTTTTGAACAAATGAAAAAAGCTAAAAATAAATTTATTATGGGACGGAAGGAGTAGTCTACTCGTACTTATCAAAATACATCTACTAGTAAGGCTCCTTCGAAACTCAAAAATTTTATATGACTTTTATAGAAAATAATTCAACTCTTTTAATTTCTCGTAAAGTTCCTCGAAGCTGAATAGGCCCTAATTAAAGAGAATAGGAAGATATATGCTTACAATATCATTGTGGATACTTCAATCCTACAAACCAAATGACACTTATAAAAATTAATCTCTAGGAAACCAAATCCTTTGTTTTTCCTCCAAAACAAACAAGCCCTAACTAGTTTATGGACGTCAAAGGCAATTCATTGTGGAGTAACAGCAACGGATGCTATAGGAATATGTAACGGTGACAGTGATATCGGAGGCGATATAAATTGCGGGACTCCATGCTAATCAAACGATGTTTGGAGGAAAATGTTGGAAGTCTATAATGGTAACCTATTTAATTCCATTTCAACAAATGAAGCTGTGGAAGAGAATTATTTTCAAAGAAGCAATTAAAATGCACTTAATATCAATCATATGTGAGATTTAGATAGTTTCCACCTATGAATACCAAAAAAGGAGTCGACAATATGAGCTAAGCCAGGATTTAAGTGGTAGTACCATTTTTTCTCTGCAAGAAAAAACCATAGAAATCCTGAAAGCCAAGAGAAATCATTTTGTCGATTCCTATTTGTTCTACTCGTAGCACATTAATAGCAGCACAAGGCCCCCCCCCCCCCCCCCCCCTCTCTGCTTCCCTCACTGCGCCACCACTCCACCACCACCTCCACCTCCTCTCCAAAAACTGCCTCGCCGCCGCAAATGGACAAGGCGCTGCTGTGATCCCTCCCCTCATTGCCTCCTCCCGCTTCCTCCCCTTCCTCCGCCGCGAGATGGCCTCCGCCTCGCCGCTCGTGCGGCTCCTCGCGGCGCTGCTCGCCGTGGCGGCCGCGGCGACGGCCGCCTCCGCGCTCACCGACGACGTGCTCGCGCTGGTGGTCTTCAAGACGGGCGTCGCCGACCCGCTGGGCCGGCTCGCCGCGTGGACGGAGGACGACGACCGCCCTTGCTCCTGGCCAGGGGTCGGCTGCGACGCGCGCACGGGGCGGGTGACGTCGCTGTCTCTCCCGTCGGCGTCGCTCTCCGGCCGCCTCCCGCGGGCGCTGCTCCGCCTCGACGCGCTCGTCTCCCTCTCCCTGCCGCTGAACAACCTCTCGGGCCCCGTGCTCCCGGGCCTCCTCGCCGCGCTCCCTCGCCTCCGCTCCCTCGACCTCTCCTCCAACCGCCTCGCCGCTCCCGTCCCCACCGAGCTCTTCGCACAATGCCGCTCCATCCGCGCGCTCTCCCTCGCTCACAACGAGCTCTCCGGCTACATCCCCCCGGCCGTCACGTCCTGCTCGTCGCTCGTGTCCCTCAACCTCTCCTCCAACCGCCTCGCTGGCCCCATCCCTGATGGCCTCTGGTCGTTGCCTTCGCTCCGGTCGCTTGACCTCTCGGGCAATGAGCTCTCCGGGAGTGTCCCTGGAGGCTTTCCCGGGAGCAGCTCGTTGCGGGCGGTGGATTTGAGCCGTAACCTTCTCGCCGGGGAGATACCGGCGGACGTCGGGGAGGCGGCGCTCCTCAAGTCGCTGGATTTCGGGCATAATCTCTTCACCGGCGGGTTGCCGGAGTCGCTCCGTAGGCTGTCCGGGCTGCGGTTCCTCGGCGTCGGCGGCAATGGTCTCGCCGGGGAGGTGCCGGCGTGGATCGGGGAGATGTGGGCGCTGGAGCGGCTGGACTTGTCCGGGAACCGCTTCTCGGGCGCCATCCCTGACACCATCGCGAAATGCAAGAACATGGTGGAGGCAGACCTCAGCCGGAACGCACTCACCGGCGAGCTCCCCTGGTGGGTGTTCGGCCTGCCGTTGCAGCGCGTCTCGGTCGCCGGAAACAAGCTGTACGGGTGGGTCAAGGTGCCGGTGGATGCTGCGCTGGCGCTGCGTGCGCTGGACCTGTCGAGCAACGGGTTCTCCGGCGGCATCCCGCGGCAGATCACCGCTTTTGCGGGCTTGCAGTATCTGAACATGTCCTCGAATTCCTTCACGAGGCAGCTGCCCGCCGGCATTGGCGGGATGAGGCTGCTCGAGGTGCTCGATGTGAGCGCCAACCGTCTCGACGGCGGCGTGCCACCGGAGATTGGCGGCGCCGTGGCTCTCCGGGAGCTGCGGATGGGGCGGAATTCATTCACCGGCCACATTCCGTCGCAGATTGGGAATTGCAGTTCCCTTGTTGCATTGTGAGTTTTTGCTTTTAGCATTTTTTTATTGAACTAAATCAAATTCGACGTCATTGCGGTTGCTTGTTAGTGAGGTTGACTAGTTCTATTTGTTTTTGTATTATTTCCTGCATGCTTTGTTGGCTTTCAGTTTCGTAGGTTGTGCAGAGACGTTGTAGAAAGTGATATAGTAGGAGAAAAGAGATCCTGATGTCTTATTTTCTGTTTGGACCCCCAAACCGCAAAATATGGGTCTGTGTCATGTTTTTTGCTCGTGTCCCAGTGTAACCTGGGCCCTCATTTTCTTCGAGACACTCAAAACTGAAGTCAAATGTACATGAATAGGATCTTGAGCGTTTGCTTCAATACACGAGTACTATTAAACTGATCAATTCGATCCAACGTCATATTACTCTATTTGGTTACGACGATTTAACATTACGAACCATTTTAACCGATACAATGTTTTGCTCTTGAAATGCAGGGATTTGTCACACAATAATCTCACAGGGTCAATCCCTAGCACTGTAGGCAATCTGAGCAGCCTTCAGGTGGTTGATCTATCAAAGAACAAGCTGAATGGGACCTTACCAGCGGAGCTATCTAATCTGCCCAGCTTGCGCATCTTTGATGTCTCCCACAACTTACTATCAGGGGACCTCCCAAATAGTCGTTTCTTCAACAACATCCCTGAAACCTTCTTGTCTGACAATCAGGGTCTCTGCAGCTCGCGGAAGAACAACTCCTGCATTGCTGTCATGCCAAAGCCGATAGTGCTCAATCCCAACTCCTCGACAAACCCATTGTCGCAGGCCACACCGACTGCCCCTAGCAGCATGCACCACAAGAAGATCATATTAAGTGTCTCCACCCTCATTGCCATCGCAGGTGGAGGTACCATCATTATCGGGGTGATCATCATATCTGTGCTCAACCGTCGTGCCCGTGCCACCACCTCACGGTCAGCTCCTGCTGCTGCATTATCGGATGACTATCTTAGCCAATCCCCAGAGAATGATGCTAGCTCAGGGAAGCTTGTTATGTTTGGAAAAGGCAGCCCAGAGTTCAGCGCTGGTGGGCATGCCTTGTTGAATAAGGACTGTGAGCTTGGCCGAGGAGGTTTTGGTGCAGTCTACAAGACAGTGCTGAGGGACGGCCAACCGGTGGCCATCAAGAAGCTCACTGTTTCTAGCTTGGTCAAGTCGAAGGATGACTTTGAGAGACAGGTGAAGTTGCTCAGCAAAGTGCGACACCACAATGTTGTCGCACTAAGAGGCTTCTACTGGACTTCGTCGCTGCAGCTCCTCATCTATGATTACCTGCCTGGAGGAAATTTGCACAAACATCTCCACGAGTGCATGGAGGACAACTCACTCTCTTGGATGGAAAGGTTTGACATTATCATCGGAGTTGCTAGGGGCCTGACACATCTGCACCAGCGTGGGATCATCCATTACAATCTCAAGTCCAGCAATGTTCTGTTGGACAGCAATGGTGAACCCAGGGTAGGTGACTATGGTCTTGCCAAGCTGTTGCCGATGCTGGACCGGTATGTGCTGAGCAGTAAGATCCAGAGTGCACTGGGGTACATGGCACCAGAATTTGCTTGCAAGACTGTGAAGATTACCGAGAAGTGCGACGTCTATGGTTTTGGAGTGCTCGTGCTGGAGGTCTTGACGGGCAGGAGGCCGGTTGAGTACTTGGAAGATGATGTAGTTGTGCTATGTGATTTGGTGAGAAGCGCACTGGAGGAAGGTAGGCTGGAGGACTGCATGGATCCCAGGTTATGTGGTGAATTCCCCATGGAAGAGGCCTTGCCAATCATCAAGCTGGGCCTTGTTTGCACCTCGCAGGTTCCATCGAACCGGCCAGACATGGGCGAGGTGGTGAACATTCTTGAGCTGGTGAGGAGTCCTCAGGATAGTCTAGAGGATGAGCTGGTTTAAGGTCTCTTGCCAACTCTGTTCTGATCTGTCCTAGGCGTTTTTTTTTCCTTTTTGTTTTAATGAGATGCATATATAGTTTAATGCTAGGTGGGAAGAAATCAGAGAAAGCAAAGAGTGGTATGGGTCGTGAAATGCTTGTAGTTTGCTTGAAGTTTTAGGGAGGGTGCAAGGCTGTTTTGTTGCTTCTCTGCAATTCTTTGATCCATTTCTTGGAAGTTTTGCCATGCGGGATTGCCTCAGTGCCGCATATGACATCTCACACCGTGACACAACTGAATGAATGATGATGTTCTTAGCTAGCTCTGCTGATAATGTGAATCTGTTTTGCAGATAGCTCATACTAGTATTGCTCAACATTTTTGCTTTCAAATGTGTGGTAGATTTGACTATACTGTACTGGTGAGTGTCAATACCAACAGCCCAAGCCACAGCAGGGTGTTTGTACTTGAATTAGGGGTACTGTACGTATTTTACTTCACCAGTGACCAAAGTAAATCACAAGATGTACAATAAATAATCAAGAGATGCTAATGTTTGTACTGAACCGTTACTTGAAGCTTGGCATTGTTGCATGATTGAGTAGAGTTTGGCAGCCGTTGACCCTGTGGAATAGGGAACAGTATCCCTCTGTCTTCCCTCCAACAGGGGTGCCCCCATTTGCGCGACGATCCATGGACTCACCTGTCCTTTGAAGCTTCCAAAAACATGGGCAATGACTGCCTGCTGCCTGCTGCCGCACCACTCCGGCGGCCACCACCGACCACAGGAATTGAATCGAGAGTGCCTTAATTGCAGCACCTACCCTTTTGCTCCTCCTCTTCTTCCACCTCGTGCAGTAACGCTGTGGATGGAGTGCGTGGTAGGCAGGCTGCATTTACTCGCTCTTCCTCCTCCCTGATCTGCTGGAGTAGCTTGGCAGTAAACGACGAGAAATTAGACATTGTGTCACTCTCAAAAATAAGTTTCGTTTAAATGCCAGTTCGTTAAAAAGCCATTTTCAATCGATGTCAAACCATTGCCTTGTCATATTCATCATTTCATAGATTTTTCATTATTTTTCGCACTTAGCTTGACCAAAATACCCCTTCAATCGGTTAAACCAAGATAAGTTGGACGGCGGAGAGAAGGGCGGGCGGCCACGAACAACGTGGACAGGGGCACGACGGCGATGACAAGGAGCATGGCGGCAACAAGGCTGCCACACTGCGCGTGGCCAGGAGCTCCCACGGCGCCGCTCTCCTCCTCCTCGCCGGCGGCCATGGGGCCAGGAGCTTCCGCGAGGCCCTCGCTGACAGCGGCCACAAGCGGGGAGATGTTGGCGACGACATCGGCGGTTAGGGCCTCCCCTCGGCCGGCTCGGCTTTTTCGCTGTCGGATTCTCCTGGGGCAGCGGCGGTGGATGGTTCCTCGGATGACTCGACGGAAGGGCTCGTCGCCTTCTTCGCCTTGGCGTGGGGGGAAACCATCGGGACCTCCTCTTCCTCTGGCTCTTTCCCCTCTTCTCTCCCTTCCTCCTCTCTCTTTATCACCGAACCTAGTTGTTCCGGCCGCCGACGACGATGGCAACGATGGTGGTGTGGTCGTACCAGCCGACGAGGAGGAGGGATGCCTTGGGGTCCGTCATCATGCACGGGTGGGTTGTGGCAGGATGCTCCAGCGACGACGACACTTTCCTGCGCCCGACGCCCCGCCATCTCCGCCGCTTGCAAATGGGTATTTTGGTCATGCTAAGTACGAAAAATGGTGAAAATTCTGTGAAATGACGAATATGGCAAAGCAACGGTTTGGCATTGATTGGGAGTAACTTTTTAATGAATCCAATTCGCGAAATGGCATTTGAGCGAAACCCTTTTTTGATAATAGCACAATGTCCAATTTCTCATAAACGTAGCATAGGGCAAGGGCTTTCATGCCTTCATGGCATCGGCCACAGGAACTGTGATGTGGTGCGGTGGTGTTGGCATGGGGACGCTGTTACGGAGCGTTTCTTTATCTTTATATCAACAATTTGATTTTTAACTGGAGTACGACTGGCGAGGCAAACACATTTCTATGCTCACAGAAATGCGCTATCGATTTGTGCTAGCTGGGAGCTCGGGAAGTATTCAAAAATTTTGGTTTTTGGAATCTTGATATTCTGTCCTCCGTAGCATACATGTTTCAAATTGCTCCTCTTTTTTTTTTCATGCTCAGGATAAAACAGGAGTAAGGTTGTTGAAGGACGGTCGTAGTATTGCAGTAGCAATTCAATTACACCTTGCCTGGAGTGGAGTGCTCCTACTACTTTGTTTCGTTGCCAGAAAAAAAAAAGACAGCCACGTAAAAAGAAAAAGGACCGACAGAATGAAATCTATGCAATGAACAAATTATTGAGGGTGTGACGATGAAGATTCAAATCAGAACAGTAGTATAATTTTCTGAGTGTTTATTGGTACTACTGTCGAAATCCATAACTCTCTCCGTTTCAATCTACTTATAAGAAACATTCAACAAATATCATTGGCAAACATCTTATTTTAAAAAATACTATCGACGAACATAACCTCCAACAAATATTATTGTACAAACTAATTTGTCATTAAAAATATCATTATCATTAGGGTTTTATCCATTCCTCTCCGTTAAAATGTAATGAGGTTAACGGAGTGATTTGCTATACTCCATCGTTTTAGTAGAACAGTGCTACCATGTTCTTTGAGTGGAATATTAGCAGATGTGATTCAGGTGGAGTTTGGATACAGGGGCTAATTTTTAGACGATGTCACATCGGATGTTTGAGTGCTAATTAAGAGTATTAAACATAGACCAATAATAAAACTAATTGCATAAATGAGTGCTATTTCGCGAGACAAATTTTTTAAGCCTAATTAATCCATAATTAGCACATGTTTACTGTAGCATCACATCGGCTAATCATGGATTAATTAGGCTCATTAGATTCGTCTCGCAAAAAAGTCTAAGGTTATGAATGGGTTTTATTTTTAGTCTACATTTAATACTTCTAATTAGTGTACAAACATCCGATGTGACAGGGTCTAAAAATTAGCCCCTGTAAACAAACAGGGTCTCATTATCCGGAGTAGGACTTTTGCTTTTGATTCACTCAGAAGGAACATCCATAGCAAATATGATATCGATTGTCGTCAAGATGTAAGGAGCGCGCACTACTCATTACCCAAGAGTGCATGCTTAAAGGAGCACGGCACGAGGCCTCGAACAAACGATGGAACGAGCAGTGTGAAAGAAGCCAAGTCTGTGATAACGGCAATTAACCGATGGTAAACTCGGGGGTCGCCGGGCCGGGTTTGTCGCGTTGCTGTTGCGAAGATTCGGAGAGGAAATCGATTGCTTTCCTTCACGCACACGCACCAATGCCAAATTGACGACACTTGGTTTGACCACGAGAAACGCTAAATACGATTCATGTTGTCCTAGTACTGTCCTACGGGCTTTCTCCTACGAAGAAAACCGTATCCCGAGATGTTCCGTGGACGACGTTGTCCCGTGCCGTGAACGTTCGTCAGCCTAGTACTGAGCCCGTGATTTTTGGCCGTTTCGTAGGAGATGCGCCAAAGCGGCGGTCGCGGTCGTGGTCGCCGCGGATGCGGATGCGGCGTGGTGGGACGGTACCCGCGCGCGAGCTGGCTCCGTGGCGAATGGCGAAGGGAGGGGGTATCACTCCGACCTGGGCTTGGGGCTTCGGGGGCGCTCATTTATGGCGGCGGCATGGGGAGGACAGGGCACGCGGTGGTGGGCGCATTGAATGGCCCGCGCTGCCCTACCACATGCCCGCGTGTCGGCATCGTGGCAGAGGCTCTGACCGCCTGTGGCAGCCGCAGCCGCAGCCGCAGCCGCAGCGACGGATAGATGTGGATGGGATCGTCGTCGTTAGCCGCAGCCGCCTGTGAGGCTCGTTTCGTGCAGCTCTCGCGTGACCCAATGTGTTCGTATCGAGTGGGGAGCCCTGTTCTCGTCGACGTTTTTCAGTGTGAGGCGAGCCGGGCGAGCGTCGTGGCCGCGGAAACAAAATGGGCGTCTCTGTGGGTGCTTCGCCTCACACAGCTCGCCCGTTAAGATTCTGTCCGCAATTGATCGTGTCAGCCGTCAACCAGACAGCAACAACAGTGCGGCTACGGGGAGGAGAGGGTGGGGGCTGCATGTGTCGTCCACTCTCGTCCCCGCTCTTTTGACTAGTTTCGCTTCGCATCTCCCGTCTCTCGGGAGTACGATGCTACGTGATGCCCAATAGTGGACGGATTAATCAAATCAGCTACTCCTGTATATCTCGATGGTAGTGACGTGGGGAGTTGGGCACAACTTGTGGGTGGCGACGTAGTGCAGGGCGTCTCGGAGTCGCCACGAGCGCACGAGCCGAACAAAATCGCCTTCCATGGGGGTTTAGAGTTTTATTCTTGGAACTCCATTAGTCTTGTATATACTACTTAAAAAATTTATAACTTTTCGTCCATAAGTTTATAACTTTTTATTTGTTACATCGATTTTTCGTCCATAAGTTCGATCGAGCGATGACCTCCATTCCCACATGCGCGAGTAACACATCGTGTAAGACGGATAAAACACAAATTCAAAGATAGATACAAAATCCAATAGGATAATTCAGTGAAAGAGAAAAAACAGAAAGAATAATAAAAACCGCACAAATCTTATCTTAATCTTTGTCACTGCTGGATCCGCTCGTGGGAAGCTGCGGGAGGGCGCCGCCACCGCAGCCGCTCGTGGTGGGGGAGGGCCCGGCCGTTGCTCCTCGCGGTAGGGGAGGACATTGTGGAGGAGAACCGAGGTGGAGGAGACGACGCTCGGCATCAACTTGCTACATGTCCGGCGTCGCCGCCACTTCGCGCGGCGTCGTCACCACCGTCGCTCGCACCAGAAAAGTTGGGGAAGAGGAGAAGAATGAACTAGGGTTAGGGTTTTTGGGACCGGCGGCATTTTATGTTGGGCTCGATTGATCTGAGCCGTCCAATCAGAATCGGACAGCCTACATCGCTCCCACGCCGTCGCATCCATTCAGCCACCCAATCCCAGCTGTTGATCAGATCCGACAACCCCCGCTAATGGGCTTTCGGGCATTTTGTGTTGGGCCGATGGGCTGCATGCCCCACAAGAAGCTAGGCCCCATGTGCGACTAGCTCTAGCAGGCCACGTGCGCCTCCGCGCATGTGGATGGGCCAGTGTGTGCCTTCTGGGCCGCGGCCGGCTCTCGGGCCAAAATGAGGTTTCTTTTAAATTTTGCCTGAATTAATGTTTTCCTATTTACATAAATACATTTAATTAGTTTAAGCCATTATTTGATCCCTTAGAATTGCATTATAAATTTCCTTATGCAATTAAAATCATGTCTAGCTAAATGGAACCAACGAGAAATTTGGCTAGAATATTTAAGTTATTGCCTTTATCGTTTTGGCCCAACGAAAGTTATGATTTAGGATTTTTCATTATTCATATACTAATGTCAATTTTGCTTCATTTTGGTCCAACGGTATTATGAAGTAGAATTTAATGCTTACATTAATTTTGATGACATCTAGACACTTAGCCTCATTTATTTGCCCTATGCTGAGATAAAATTTAAAATCTTATGAAATTATGCGCGTTAATTGTCATTTTATGTTCTATATGGACTCTAGATTCTTCTTTTAGTAGTCTTATTTTTTCAATTCTGAATTTTCATTATTTCTAATTGTATTTATATATAGACTCTAAACTCTTCTTTCAATATTCCTTATTTTTTAATTTTAAGTTTCAATTCTTTTTCTAAATTGTATTCCTATATGTACTCGAGCCTCTTTTGGAGAATATTATAGACTACTCTTCCAATATTATTTATTTTATAATTTATAATTTCTCTCATTTATAAATTTTATTTCTATATTGCCTCTAGATTATTCCAGTATTCCTATTTTTTAATTCTGAATTTTCATTATTTCTAATTGTATTTTTATATGGACTCTAAACTCATCTTTCAATATTCCTTATTTTTAATTCCTAATTTCAGTTTTTTTATTAAATTGTATTCAACAAAAAATTAAAAAATAGGAATACTTTGTATTAAGTTGTATTATTTATATATAGAAATTAATCTATCCAGCTTAGGTAATTTTTTTCTTGCAAAAGATTTGTTCTATGCAGGTATCTGATCGGACACTACACATAGATAACGTGAATTTTTAAAAAAAAATAAAAAGAAAGAGTCCTTGTCTACATGAGTTCTCCTTACTTTGTTATTTTTATCTTACTTCAATTAATATGAGAATTTCTTGACCTTGAGAGCTACATGGAGGTTCTTTTTTACTTTATGTTAAGTTAATAGATAGATATTGTCATAACATTAGTTTTTCCTGTTGCAACACACGGGCACTTTTTCTAGTTAATTAAAAAGGAGAAAGAAACATGACCGGATATTAAAATTATGTCCCGTCGCGTTTAATCTGCCCTCGTCAACTAATCTCCAAACCATGCTGACATCGTTCGAAAAAGACCCCTCCAAAAAGAAAAAAGAAACAGAATTGCTAACCATCTGTCGACATAAAATCCGTCCCTAAATTTTTTAGATTTTTGGCCACTAGATATGCTTCGTGATTCGTGCTCCAGGTGCTTGTTCTCCAACTCTGACGACCACCACTTCTTCTCTGGCGCCGGCGATAACCCAAACTTCGGCAGGAAGCTAACGAATTAGGGTCCTAGGTTAGGGTGGAAGGGAGAGGGGGAAGAGATGGAAGTTCGCCGGCTTTAGAGGGATGACCATGGGAGACGACAACCCGACGGATAGGGCAGGCGGCAAGGCGACAACGGCGCCACTGAAGCCACGGGGTCGGAAGCGGGCGGCGGGCCGGTGTTGGCAGCGGGGGCAAAACGAAAGGACTGGTTAGGAGAAGGCGACTGGTGGTGGCGGATCCGACGGCGTCGAGTCGCCGGAGACGGGGAAGACAGCGACATGGGGGACAGCTTGCCGCCATCGGCTTAGAGGAAAAGGAGAGGAGGGGGAAGGAGAGGGGGAGGAGGCTGGCCGAGGGGAGGGTCCTCGCCGGTGCCATTGACGCCTTTCGGCCAGCAAGCGAGGCCGGGCGACGGCGACAGAGGCACTATTGAGCAGCAGTGGTGTGAGAGGAGTCAGGAGAAAAGGGATGAGAAGAAGGCTTTTTAGGGTTTGGTTGCGTGAACGAATCTTAAAACAATCAGGTGGTCCAAAATTTACAAGATTCCTTGTAGGGTTTCTATCAAATGATGTGTAGATAGTCCCAAAAAGAAAATCTGGCTATATGGGTCGGAGTTTTAATCTCCGAACCCCTTGACCTCGATGCTTTGGTAGTCATCAAGTACTAGAATTGTCACCGGCTGATCCATATGCATGGTGACATGTTTTGTGGTGATCAGATTCTGCAACTAAAATTGAGTGGTGTTGTGCTGGTTCCTGCATGCTTCGCCCGCTAGATTGTTTCTGTCCTCGACGGTCGCCATGGATGATATAGTATGAATAGTGTTTACCCAGACGCTAGACAAATGGTGATCTATAGCCTAGAGTCTAGCCATTTTAGGTGGTCTAGACAATATACCGTACAATATATCATCGGCATTTTTTTA
This sequence comes from Oryza officinalis, assembly GCA_008326285.1. NCBI lineage: Eukaryota > Viridiplantae > Streptophyta > Magnoliopsida > Poales > Poaceae > Oryza > Oryza officinalis. The sequence goes on along the minus strand of BDMV01000001.1, from coordinate 56,619,539 downwards.
GCACACGTATAAATACACTTAACATGTTTCATAGAATATTGGAGAAGTACTAGTGGTGCAATAATAGCCAGGTGCAGCCACTCATGTACAACCACATGCCTGAGAGAGGGGGAAGCAAGGTCATCCACAGCAGCGCATAGCAGAGGAGAGGCGACGTGACTTCGTGGCATGAGAGACTTAGAGGAGAGGAAAATGATTTGGAATGGTGCCAAAACCCTAAGCCCTATGGCCTTGTATGGGGGCAGAGGTTTCATTTCCTACACCACAAAAAAAATGGTCCACTTCCTACACCATAGTCTAAAACACAGTTTTATAGTCTACAATTGTCTCGATGTTGTCTAATCGTGTGGTCTAGATAATATAGGACCGTTTGGTCTAATTCATGGTTTAGGCTCAAAACTAGACAATAACCTATTGTTTAGCGTCTAGATTGTCTGAACTATGGTGTAGGCGAACACTCTTACACAAAATGAATTGAGCAAAGGGAGAAATCGTGAAAGGACCCCATGCAGGGTCATACCTTGGTACGAAATACAAAACAATGCCTTGTAGTTAGAAAATATCAAAAAAATATAGAAGAGTAAATTTTACTCCAGGCTGCTATATATCTTACCCTTCTCAAGCCGGCAGTTTTGTCAGCTTCCCATTGGTCCACTAGACATTTTAGTGTTAGAGATAAATATGATAATTACCAATAGTAAAATAAAAAAAGAGGAAAAAAAACTTGACAGAGCTTGGCCACGCAAACACGCACACCGTTGCACACCCAAAGCTGCCCCCATGCGCCTAAAGCCAGCCAGCTGATTGGCTCCTTACCCATCTAATTAATTGGCTGAAGATACAAAAATTGCTATGGCTAAGGATGTGTCAAAAAATATCCAGAAAACAGAAAGTAGAAACAAAAGAACTATCGAGAACAGAAAGTAGAAACAAAAGAACTATCGAGACTCGCAGGGCCGTGGATTCGAGAGTCATCAGTGGGAAAAAAAGAATAAAAATTCACCAACACGTAGCAGGAAGAAGAGAAAAAATATATATAGAAAATCTAGAAAACTAAGGGTAAAAATGGATCGGATAATATCCGATCCGACCCGCACCGAATCCGTCCAAAACGAGGATATGGCATGAGTTTATATAAATCCGACGGATATGGATACGGATGCGGATAGTGTGGTGCGGATGCGGATATGGTATCTCTAAAATCCGACAGATGCGGATTATCCGACATTTCTATCGGATTATCCGATACGCCGTTTGCGGGATAATCCGAAATTGTTAACACATATAACCACTTTATATGTTGAATACAACATAAACCGATCCATAAAATGACCTAATTCATCAATTAACTTGAGCTCCTTAGTTCAAGCCTCTCACCGTCTCATCTTACATTTATAGTTGTGTTTTTATATTATGTACGTCATGTATTCATGTTATTTAGCACTTAAGCATATAGTTATTATGATTAGATCATTCATTGACTATTTTATTGTTGTCCATTGCATTTCTAAGTTGATGTTGTGTTGATTACATATATGCGAAACATCCGATGATTTAAATCCGTTTTCGAACCAGGTCCGCACCGACTCCACACCATTTCCGACATCCGAAATAATCCGTTTCACATCTGCACGCTATCCGTACTCGCTCTAAATTCGCTTAAAAAATATGGTTTAGGATATAGTATGACTACTATCCGTCCAAATCCGATCCATTTTCACCCTTATAGAAAACCCAACCAACTGAACCTAGGAATACTAGAAGGTGGAGACTATGGATGGACGGTTCAATAATGGCGGATCAAAGGAGAGAAAATCCAACAATCGTGTGAGCTGGATAAGGTCGCCACTACGTGTCCTTTCGATGCTAGATTCGGGCAAAGGAAGCCAGGGCTGAGCCTATCGAGAGAAGCATGTAGAGTCAAGCTCTTCCTTCACCCCGAGCATATCCCATACCCGATGACTGTCGAGTTCAAGGAGAACCTCCTAGCACAATCAGCCTCCCCCTCTTTCTCCACATAGATCACACCCCGCTAACTATGATCAATCACGTCATCCTAGCATCCCTGTACACTGAGTGCGTGAAAGAAAGAGAGAGAGAGGGAGAAGGGAAGGGGGAGGGGGTTGATTTGGTGAGCTTAGCCTTGACCTCGACGACGGCGACATGGAAGCAACGGAAGTAGCAGTTCCACGACTTTCTTGGTAGGGGGTGGAACCATAGCTGAGGCCTGAGGGTGTCATCTGTCATGGCTGAGAAGGGAAGAGAGTACAAGCGAAAAGGGAGAAGGGATGGACATCTTTTTCTTTGATTTTTTGTCGTGAAATCTAGATAATATTACATGCATGACCCCAACGATCCAATTACCACGTCACGGGTCATAAGCAGATCTTTAAAAGTGTTCTTGTTCAAGAAGCTAGTGAAGGAAAGATGCTATAGACATGCATTGATTTGAAAAGACATGTGTAAAACTTTTAAATAATACCTTTTGTTATTAATTTATTTAATTAAAATCCTAAATTCAAATATCGTGAAGGGGCATTTCAGGTCTATGATAACAAATAATATCTATAACAATATTTGGATTTGTAGGTTTCAAACATCGTCTAAACAATATGCACAAGCTACTTAGCCAGCCCGCCAACTGGCACGCTCAAGTTCTAGTATTCACCAATTTTTTTTGCTTTACGTCCCCCGAAAAAAATGGGTCCTGCCGTCCTAATGCAGTGACCTTGTGTGGATAGGGTGGGGGCTGCATGTGTCGGTCACGACTAGTTTCGCTTTGCGTTCCTGGTCTCTTTAGGGAGTCAGCGTAGACGAACACATGACATTAGTTCGTTACTGATTGCTACGTAGTGTTTCACAACCTACCTGCGTAAGGGCGTATCTAGGATTAAATAGGAGGACTCATCATCATCTTCTTCTTCCTTCTTCAGCACTCCTACTCTTCTTCCTCTCCCTCTTCTTTCCCCTTCCATAACGTACGCGACTGTTGACGAAAAATTCGCGCCTGGCTGATGGTGCCACATATGTGTTAACGCGAACTATGTTGACAAATACAATTGCCTGGGAGATCTACTTAGCTCTACTGCAGGTCCTAAACTTTGATGAGATGCGCGTGTGCCAGTCATTTTGATCCTGCAACTGACAAGATGGATAAATATGTTGATGACCAAACAGCTGATTGGCTAACAAGCCGATATAGCGATATTAGCCGATGTCGATAGGGTTTTGACCAATCGGCTATATGTCCGATGTAGATTATGATACTTAGATAAATAATGATACAATGTAAATGTGACAAAGTAAATATCCGATGAACCAATCGACCGATATAGATATAATGAATCAAATATCTAACAAACCAATCGGCCGATATGATATAGAATATTAGCTATAGGCTCGATGGTTAAAGCATACATCGGTTGAAAGTCCGATGTTATTAAATCCAAATGATTAAGTGATCAATGAAACCTTTACTACAGTCGGCTACAACCAACTTATATATAATCCTTATAAGCCGATGTAACACTTAAATAATATCTAGATAACTCATCGGCTGAAACCCCGATGAAACAATGATTGATGCCTACTGACTTAAATAAATCTAATTTACAGTCACAACCCTATAGGTCAAACTTAACCGATGCAGCATAAGGTTCATAATTGTCTGATAGATTTAAACAAGCCAATATGACACCGATCAAAATGGTCATGTATTAAATTTAACCAAGACAGTAAAACTATCAAAGAGAAATTTAACACATCAGATAAAATTAATCCTCTGATGAAATATTAGCATAAACCTATCGTCTTAACAAGACTTAGATTATCAATAACAATCTAGTAGGTCAGACCTAACCGATGCAATACGAGATTGTATATGATAATCTAATATTCAATGAGCCGATAAATCTGTCTAATGTGATGGATATAACAAATCTATCTAAAACAATATTATGTTTAAAGAAACATCAACTTGATCAGAATATCGGACCTAACCAAGAAAGTCCTAACTAAGCCGATGTGACTATAAACGTAATGAAACTAAAGATATAGATGATATACTAGATAGGCAACACTTGTGTTGGCCCGATTAGAATATCGAACTCAACCGAGAAAGTCCTAGCCATGCCCGCGCAAGCGAAGATGACGAAACTCACTTTTTACAGGAGGTCGAACTCAATCGATGCAGCCCATGCGCGAAAACAAGAACTCGTCGAAATAAAACCTCGTGAGAGAGTGGCGATGCGCCGAAAGTAGATATATTGATCTGTGGAGATAAATTATAAGGACTCTGGGTGTACATATTTATATCCATAGGCCGATAAGAGTCCTAATTGGACACGACACAAACTTTCCTAACGATAAAAGGAAAAACATAAAGACCTTATCGGACATGACACAAACTTTCATAAATACAAAACTTGCCTAATAGATAAATTAAGCTGCCATGTCGTGATCTTCGCGACTCCTTCTTGAACTCGGTCTCTTCTAGATAAGCTTTCCATTGGTTGATTGTATTCTTTCCTTGACCGAATGCACTAAAGAATCTTACCAAATTTTGATGTTAACAGTGACGCACAATTCAGTTGCACACATGCTAGATGATGGGCAGATTAATCAGTCATACACTTGCCAGTTTCTTATATCTCGACAGTAGTGAAGCGGGACAACATCACCTTGTGGGTGGTAATGTAGTATTGGGCATCAGAGTCTCCACAAGTGCACGAGCCGAACAAAAATCTCTGTCCAGGGGTCGGAGTTTTGTTCTCCGAACCCTTTTGGCCTCATTCAATCGTTGATTAAAAAGGAGGAAGACATGACCGGAGATTAAAATTATGTTTCGCCGCGTTTGCCCTTGTTAACTAATCCTCAAAAACCCTGTTGACATCGTTCGAGAAAGAACAAAAAAAAAGCAAAAATCCAGCTACAGGGGTTCGGAGTTTTAATCTCCGACCCCTTCAGCTTGCTTTCATGCGTACTTTTGTACAAGATAGTGAGAGAGGAGATTTCATCTCCACGTATGTGTTGTAGATTTGTCACCTTGGGCGATCCATGTGCATGGCGACATGTTATGTGAATATGGTGTGATCAGATTCTGCGGCTAAAGTTGTGTGCATATGTTGTTCCTGCATGTTTCAGTTGCAAGATTGTTTCCATCGGCGATAGCAGCCATGGATGATAGTGTGGTAGTAGTACTGCATGACGATTCATTCTTTAAAAAGCAAAGAGAGCGCAATGAAAATGGTGAAGGAAGATGTCCTCAAGTTGTTCAATTGGTGGGAAAGCACCGGTAGTTTGGTAGTATAGTCGTGGCTGCATGACTTCATCTACTAGGTTTTAAATCCTAGTGTTCACTAATACTATGCATACGCAAGTGGACTCAATAAAAATTTGGTGAGATCGTGGATATGCCAGGAATGTGCTGTTGGTTTCCATCTTTTAGAAATTTAGAAGATGCGTTAGGAGACGCATTCATCTGCATGAGTGTGATATTGCGTGTGGAGTGGTGTGTGTGCACGTGTAAAGTCAACAAAGTTGTTCAATCATTTGTTCCCAACTTCCATGGATGATGGATCGAGATGTCGAGATAGACTGGCTACAACAGTGGATGCTGTTTGCCTGCCTTCATTACCTCCCGCTAGAAGTGGATAACGAGTCAACTCGGCTTGTTAACCTTAATGAGCTAAAAGCCAATTCAATCGGCTCAGCTTGCAAGTTGTCTAGTTAAGCTTGTTAACATCCATCTCATGAGATACACTTGAGGCAAGGGGTGTGTGGTCCCAAGGTTTCGTATTCAATCTCCAAGCTCACGGTTTCTTCTTAAAAATATTTGGAGGAACGTCTTCCTCTCCAAATCTCTTTTTTTACAAGGTCCATCTCATTGATATCGCATTTACATTTTAAAATTATCATTTTATCATGTTGTCGATGGGCTATACCCGCAGACGGTATTTGTTGAGTTTAATGAGGATCGTTGGTACCAGGGTATACACGAGATTGAGGTAAAAGAGATGGGATACAGAGATTTTTATGCAGGTTCGGACCCCTTAATTGACAGGTAATAGCTCTACTCTTGTTGGCCAAAGCCGGTATTGACTTTATATATCAGTATCACACGAGTACAATATTTGGAATGATATAATCTAGTCGACGTCGGCTTGATGGCATGAAGCTCGAACACGTAGTTGACTGCTAGCATAGTCTTCATCCTCAAATATAAACTCGATGAGACTGGAGGTAGCTCTAGATTCCTTATGTCGGCCTTTGTGGCTCTAGATTGGGTCTGTTTAGACTTGCATTCTGACTTGACGTCTCCCATCTCCTTCTAGGGGTCTTGTATTTATACCCTCGGATGTCTCCTTGTCCATGTAAAACTAAGGAGACAAGTATGGATACTATTTGAGTAGTCTTTGTAGTGTCCGAGTAGACTCTGCTTCTTCTTCCCTATCCAGAGCACCTTCTATTTCGAAAAAATAAATTTTTTTTATCCGTCGTATATTCTTACCCAAAGGATATCTTCTCGTATATTATTAGATATATGGTATTTTCGTATACCGTAAACCCATGAATAAAAGATATGTCTTATCCTTGACACTGATACATGTCTTAACATAATAACAAACATTAACCAGTAAAGAACCCACAAAATACAAATTATTAGAAAGTGATTCAAGGACTAACAAACTATATAAAATTATGATGATATTTACACTATCGAGCCAAATGAATATTTTGTTCGTTTTCATATTATAGATCGTTTGACTTTTTTCTTAGTTAAAAATTCTTTTAGTTTTGATCAAGTTTATTAAAAAGATTAGCAACATTTACAATATCAAAATAGTTACATTAAATCTAACATTGAATATATTTTAATAATATGTTTATTTTGTATTAAAAATATTAGTATATTTTTTTTATAAATTTGGTCAAACTTAAAAAAATTTGATAAAAAAAATCAAATGACTTATAATATGAAACGGTTATAATATAAAATGGAGGAAGTAAAAGTGTAGCTCAATTCATTAAGATTAGGAGATTAAGCCGACCTCGATTACAGCCCCAAACTTTTTTTTTGCCCCAACACACACCTCCTCCCGCGCACAACGAGTTTTTTTTATTTTTAATTTTATTTATTAAAAGATTTACAAAAATAATTTTCTATTTTGAAAATTTACAATACTAATCGCCCATCGCCCACTGGGAGGGAGTTTTTTAAAAATCGCCCTCATAGAGGGCGATTTTAGTGACGTGGCACACAACCGTTGGCCCGCGGGGGACGACCGTCCGAGGGAGGACGGCATTTTTGCAGGCGGCCCCCTCGCCGCCCTCTAGGAGGGTGATTTTTCACTGTTGGGGGGGGCCGCCTGCAGAGGGCGGTGAGGGATGACATTTTTGCAGGCGGCCCCCTCGCCGCCCTCTGGAAGGGCGATTTTTGCCCGTGCCGGTTTTGCAGGCGACCCCCTTAACGCCCTCTGGGAGGGCGATTTTTAGCCCCCCCATATATATGCCCTCCCCCTCTGCAAATTTTCATTATATTCACTAAAAATCTAGAAAAAAAGAAGGAGAGAGGGGTGAGAGAGAGCTGAAGGAAAGCGGCGAAGCCCTGTCCATTTTTTGACTCCACAGCAGGTAAACATAATATTTTCTTTGAAATTTACGTTGCATTTTAGCTGTACTGTCATATATTTTAGTAGATCTGGAGCACACTGTTAGTTTGTATAATTTAAGAACAAAGGATAGAGTTTAGGGTTTAGGGTTTAGGGTTAGGGTATAGGGTTTAGTGTTAGGGTTTAGGGTTTAGTGCAAACTATATATTTGAGTTAGGACAGTTATAGAAATTGAGACTTAGGACATAGTGCAAACTATATATTTGAGTTATATGATATATCTGGAGCACGTATCCGATTTGTAGAATTTGAGACTTAGGACAGATAATACATTTTCAGAAACTTTAACTTATGGCGTAGTACATATTGATGAATTCGACATTAGATCCGGTGGTTATGTTTGAAAGTTAGTTAACCTATTTTTTTGTTACATTAGGCAGAATGTCAAGTAAGGTCATGTTTCAGCTAGTACACGGTCAAGGCAACCTTAGATTTGGTCAAGATGGTGTTGATCTGTCAGATTTTAGAATGACATCGAAGGGCATCGATAGGCCTGGTGAGAGAACATTTCAGTCAATTTATAGTTGGTTGCTGCGAGGATTTAGAATAGACCCAGAAGTCAACACAATGTCAGTATCTGTTGTAGTGAGTCGTGCAACAGAAGGTTATTTTTGGGAACTAATGCCCATGGATAGCACTGATGCTTGAAGACGGTATGTGGAGATGGCTTTTGAACGCTCATGGCCCCTTGTTATTTTTGTTTCGGTGCATGAAAAGGATAGAAACCTTGGAATAGAAACCGAAAATGTTGAGGGTCCTAGCCAGGTAGGCGATTGTGTAGGACCATCAAACAATGACGAAAATCAAACAAGGGTCGTGCAGGCCATGGGCATGGCGGATGAGGGGGAGATAGTCGGTACAATCGTCGATAGAATGAAGAGGGAAGATTCGGATAACGAGCAAGCGGAGGGCGACTTGTCATCCGATGAGGAAGACGATGTAATGTCCACTGATTGGACAAAAGATGACTTCTCAGGACTTGTTGTCTCAGAGGGGCAACATATACCCTGGGAATACAAGGAGAACGAGGTAATTCAGGGTGCTAGGTATGCTCATAAGGAGGATATGAAGGAGGCCGTGAAGCATTGGGCGGTCTCATTGCAGAGAGAGTTTAGGGTGGTCAAGTCAACGAACTATGTGTACGAAGTAAGGTGCGTGAAGGAAGATTGTCCATGGCGCGTCCATGCATATAAGGGTAAATGGTTTGATTATTGGAAAGTTAGCATAGTGACCGAGCATCAGTGCCACTTACAAGGGGTGGAAAAGTATCACCGCAACATCACTACAGCTTTTGTTGCAAGTGAGATGTATAGCAGTGTTGTCTCCAACAGTGGCTTTGAACCAAGATCAATTATTAGCCACATTGAAAACAAATACAAGTACACCATAAGTTATGCCAAGGCTTGGAGGGCCAAACAAAAGATTATAGAGATGAGGTATGACACATTTGAAGCATCGTACGATAATTTGCCTCGTCTGTTAGGCAACATTGCACAGAGGAATAGTAATACCTACTATGACATCCATACATTTTCATCGGTTCATGATCCTACCAACAGTGTGCTGCAAAGAGCATTTTTCTCATTGGGTGCTTGCATCAACGCTTTTGTGCATTGTCGTCCTGTACTATGCATAGATGAAACATTTCTGACCGGTAAATACAGAGGTCAGATATTGACAGCGATCGGAGCTGATGGGAACAATCAGGTGATACCTATGGCTTTTGCATTTGTAGAGAGCGAGAACACTGAAAGCTGGTACTGATTCCTGGAAAGAGTGCACATGGCAGTTGTCTGTATGAGACCCAATGTTTGCCTTATACATGATCGCCATGCGGGCATGTTGTGGGCTATTGAATACCTGAAGAACGGTTGGTATGAGAAGGAAATTCCAGCAAGGTGGCCCGATGTACGTAGTAGGTGGTGCATGCGTCATATGGGTGCTAATTTCTACAAGCAATTCAAGAACAAGCATCTGACGGATCTTTTCAAGAGGCTCTGTGCACAGAATCAAGAGAAGAAATTTAATGAGTTGTGGAGAAGGTTGGATGAGTTGACAAGTAAGCAAACAGACGAGCAATCTCGTCGGCCACAAGCTGAAGTTGACGAGCCTCCCGTACCTCTTGGTCCACTACATGACGATCCACCCACAATGAGAAGGAGGTCGGGATCATCTATCCGAAATTTCACCCATTGGATTGAGAACGAACCAAAGGAGAAGTGGTCTCTGCTGTACGACACTGATGGTTCTCGGTATGGCATAATGACAACTAATCTGGCCGAGGTTTACAACTGGGTAATGCGAGGAGTGCGAGAACTCCCGTTGGTTGGTATTGTCGAATTTATCCTTCACGGCACACAGGCCTACTTCAGGGATCGATACAACAAAATTTTTCCCTCAATGGCTGATAACAAGATAATATTTGGCAGTGTAGTGACTAAGTACATGGAAGATAAAATTGCCAAGGTACAGAGACATAGAGTTGTTCCTCAAGGCACAAAAGTACATCGGTATGAAATAATGTGTGTTGATAGGAGCAGGCGGGGTATCTACCGCAAGCAAGCCGTGCAGGAATGTGTCCTTAAGGCCGATGGCGGATGCAGTTGCAGCTGTATGAAGCCAAAGCTTCGACACCTGCCTTGCTCTCACGTACTTGCCGCAGCAAGTGATTGTGGTATACTTCCCGATGTGTACGTGTCACATTATTTCAAGAAAGAAGCAATCTTTCATACATGGAGTGAGGAGATATATGGGTTCGGGATCACAGGATCTTACACAACTCTGAGGCCCCAAGTTATTTACATTCCGGATCCATCCAAGGTAAGGGTGAAAAAGGGCCGGCGTCAAACAAGACGCATCAGAAATGACATGGACGAGGCCGAAGCTGGTGGTAGAACTATACGTTGTAGCAAGTGTGATCAACGCGATCACACTTACAAGAAATGCCCGAAGAATGCGGAGGGTCCGAGCGTCCCGCATGACGGTCCATCTGGAGAGGTAGGTGATGGAAGCCGACCACCTGGGGAAGGAACAACAACCAGGCGAGCACGTCCCAGGCGTCCTCGTGCGGCAGGGGATGCGATGGTCTAATATTGTTTAGGAACCATGAAGTAGACCGATATTGTATCGTAATGAGTATTCGAACTAAGTAGTCGTATCATGTAATTTCAATGATGTAATGTAAGCTAGACTTGCAAACAATTTGATGTAGCACCGTAATGTTGTCGTAAACTCTGTATCATTGTGTTGAAGTAATATTTGTTTGTACTGTTCCTAACTATGTGTAAGTAATTTTTACTGTTTTTCTAATCATAATTTGCCATGCAGGTATGGCTGACGACACACCTGAGCTCTTCAGCCGTGGCCTCGACAGGAACCACCGCTCGTACATGTCTGCCGTGCAGGGTGCGCAGCTCGGCACCCTCCGCCCACGTACTTCACGCCAGTTGCTGCGTGTCGACCCGCGACACGTTCCCTGGTTGTTAACGATCAAATTTGGTAAATCAAATATTAGATCTGAAGATAGAATCAAAGCGGATTTGGAGGAGGCTGGCGGTTACCAAAACAGAGCAAGAATCGGTTGGTGACCGAATCGGCTACGGTGTCTATCGACTGGTGACCGAGTCGGCTATTGTGACCATCGGCTGAGACAGAGTCGGACAAGGATAGCCGATGTAGCCGATTCCGACGAGAGGATAACAGAGTCTTTGTCGGGTTCGGTTGGTGAGCTTCATGAGGATTCCCACATACGGATTGGGTCCGAAGAAGGGAATTGTATCTATTACTTAGGATATAATGTTAGTTTCCTAGTAGATACTGTCGGTTAGAGTTTGTATTAGGGAATTGTCTTTAATGTGAGTTGTAATAGAGATAGGAGTCGTGTCCGATAAGGATTTATTGTGGAGTTCTGGGTATAAATTAAACCCAGGTTCGTGTAAAGAAAAGACAGATCAATACAACAACTTCGGCGCATCGCCACCTTTACTCTTTCATCGTTTTTCGACGAGTTCTTGCTTTCGAGTTGGGCTGCATCGGTTTCGATCTCCAGCAAGAGGTAAAGCTTGTTATGGCGGCTTGCGCTCTCGGGATTAGTGCTTCCATCTTCATGACACTCTAATCTGGTTTGCGTAAATCGTCGAGTTATCATATATATTGTAGAATCTAGATTGATATCAGCATATAACTCAAATTGGCTAATAACTGTTCTACAGAAAACTAGCCAATAGAGTTATACATTGATGCTGGTTTAGATTACACAATATATCTACCATCTCGAAAAGGTTTTCATCGACTTGATCATCTAGATACCGTGTTTCTTTACATATTTGGTGCTGCATCAGTTAGGTTTGACCTACTAAATCATGTTTAGAACCATAGTCTCTAGCCTGTCTATGATTGCTAATAGAGATAGCGTCGGGGTTTCAGCCGACCTTACCTGGTTTAATTATCTTGTTATCTTGATATATTAAATCTGCCCTTTATATCGAGATATTAACTTAGTAAAATATATTGAGCTTGTTGTCAAATCTGGTTAGGATCGTCTTAACATTAATTTGACAGGTTGTTTAATATATTTTGTTCATGGTAATATCTCTGTATAAAGTAGTATCGGAGTACTAGCCGATACATGTTAGATTTGCTTAATCGGCTATGCTATGAACCGGTATAATCCATGCTTCATAATATATTTAGGCATAAGTGATTTATACTGTCTCGGCGCCCTGTCCGATCTATCCCAATCACTTAGTTTAAATATATTTTGAGACTTAGATTATATTTTGTTGATATTTACATCCGATTGAGTAGATTTAGCTTTATCTTGCTTTATCTGTTATAGCCGATTTAATGCATCTTGCATCGGCTCAATGCTCAATGATATGTCATCGGTAAACCAGCCGATCGGCTATCATTGGTGGATTTAATTTCGCTTTCTTTGTTTCTTATTGGTTGCAGGATCAAACCAATTGGCACGCCTAGAACCCGAAAGAAGTCTTTGGACCTGCACTGGAGCTAAGCAGATCTCCCAGGCCAGTGTGTGTTTTTTGCATCAACACGCTTTTGGCACGCCCGGTGGGACACGAAGAATTTTCATCATGGTAGACTCCAAGACAACTGACGTTGACCCAGAAAATATTATTCCAATGACAGTGGACAAGTTGACGTCGGAGCAAAAGGCAGAACTGGAGGATATAATGAACAAGCTTCAAAACCAGTACTTGCATTCCTTTGTCCAGACTAGAGCAGGAACGGTGGTTCAGAGATACAAAGTGACTTTGCCCAACAATGAAGAGCCAGAGTCAAGTTCTGGGAAGGAAAAAGGGGTCAAGCAAGAGGAATCTCCTGAAGAACCCAGGAATCTGCAAGATCGGATCGACTATGCTGTGCATCATGCTTTGATCAACCAGTCGGGAGTGCTTGTCAACACTTTAACAAATATTGTCAAGTCTGTGGTTGATGGTACTATCGCTGAACATCAAGCCAAAGGACCAATATTCTTACCAGATGGGGTCTTCCCGCAATACAGGCCGCTTATGACCAGCCAACCAAAACCTGCCAATATAGCCCCAGGACAGCCGATGGCGTCAACATCGGCTACAGGTCAGCAGGAGATACCAGCATCGGTACAGAAGCACGTAGAGTTTAATCCTCATGTACTGGTCCGACAACAACCTCAGCATGTAGGGCATAACATACCGCAGATATCAGCTGAGCAAGTTGCAACTATGTTCAATTCCAATCAGCCAGTTGCTCAGCCGATCATGCATACACCGGCAAGACAACAAGTGTCAACCTTCCAGCAACAGGCTGCCAACACTCAATATGTTCCTAATCAACAAGATTTTAGTGCTCCGCGAATTCCTCAGTCCCACGCAAGTGGTAATCTTAATTATCAATATCAACCTCATTCACCACAGGTGCAATATCGGCAGAGAACGTCTCCTCAGCCATATCATCAACCGCAGTATTACCAAGATGAGCCGATACAGCCACAGCATCAAGATGGGACTCGGCAGAAACCATGGGCCGATATGATAGCTGATGTAATGAGAGAACAGTTTGGATTAAAGCCAAGGGATGGTGACAACCTGTATCGGCATCCATATCCAGAGTATTTTGAAAGGGTGCCATTACCAAGCCAATACAAGGTTCCAGACTTTTCAAAGTTCTCAGGACAAGATAATGTATCAACTTATGAGCATGTTAGCCGATTTTTAGCTCAATGTGGTGAAGCATCGGCTACGGACGCTTTAAGAGTCAGGCTATTTCCTTTGTCTCTGTCTGGATCGGCTTTCACATGGTTTTCATCTTTACCTTACAATTCTATTCACAGTTGGGCCGATCTGGAAAAACAGTTTCACAAATATTTCTACAGTGGGGTTCATGAGATGAAACTGTTTGATTTGACAAGCATTAGGCAGAAACGAGAAGAGTCTGTCCAAGATTATATTCAGAGATTTAGGGAAGTCAGAAACAGATGTTACAGCCTGACATTGACAGATTCTCAATTAGCCGATTTAGCCTTCCAAGGTTTTTAACCCCAATCAAAGAGAGGTTTTCGGCTCAAGACTTTGATAGTTTGGCTCATTTGGCCCAAAAGATAACAGCACACGAACAAAGATTTCAAGAGGCCAATAGAGCATTCAAGAAGGTGAACTTCATTAATTCTTATGTTTCCGATTCTGAGGAAGAGGATGTTCCCGAAGTAGCAGTAGCCGAATGGGCAAGAAACAATAAGGTGATTCCATGCCAATGGGTTAAGAGCTCTGGAAAAGAGGAGAAGTATGATTTTGATGTCAATAAAGCTGACAAAATTTTTGATCTTTTGCTTCGGGAAAAACAAATTCAGCTGCCTGCTGGTCATGTGATTCCATCGGCTGAGGAATTAGGGAGGAGGAAATACTGCAAGTGGCACAACACAGGGTCTCATAGTACTAATGAATGCAAAGTTTTTCGGCAACAGATCCAGGTAGCCATTGAACAAGGCAGGATAAAATTTGATGACTCCAAGAAGCCGATGAAGATTGATGGTAATCCTTTTCCTATCAACATGGTTCATGCAAGTGGGAGGACAGCCGACAGAAGGGATAATCGGCTCAATAAGTTTGACTCTACAAGTATGATCAATAAATATCAAAAGAGATATGATCGGCAAGAAAGGCAATATTATGAGGATGATGATAGCTTTGATTCACATTGGAACTGCGAATTTTTCATATTTTGTTGGAATAAAGGCATGAGGTTACCATCGATAGAAGACTGCCCAGGTTGTACTAATGCCGATGGGAATTATCATGAGAGTTTTAGCCGATTTCGTTTTAAAGAGGATCGGCTGATGCAAAGGAAGTTGCCTGTTCATCAGAGGTTGGGCCCAATTCATCAGGATTATTTCCAGGAGGAGGATACTGAAGATACTTCAAGAGCTCAATGGTGTCCTTCTGGGATTTTTTCCAAAAGTCAGAAGAGAAGGGTTCAGAGGATGAGGAACAGAGAACAATTTCATGAAGTTGAACAAGAAATCGATCATCGGCTGAAGAGAGCAAAAACAAAACAGGAATGGCGTGTTAAGAACAGAATAATACCAGCCGATGAGAGTGAAACCGACGAAGCAAGAATGGTAGTTAAAGGAAAAACCATTGCTTCTTCGTCGGTCAACATGGTATTTGTGCTACCTGCAGAGTTTGGGGCTAATCAAGACAATGCGGATATCATGGAAGAATCTTGTGCCAGATTGGTATTGTCACCGGAACAGGCTGTTTTTGAGAAACCCGAGGGAACAGAGAATCGGCACCTTAAGCCGTTGTATGTCAAAGGATTTGTTAATGGCAAGCCGATATCCAAAATGTTAGTTGATGGTGGGGCTGCAGTGAATCTAATGCCATATGCGACGTTTAAAAAATTGGGAAGGAATTCAGAGGACCTCATCAAGACTAATATGGTTCTTAAGGATTTTGGTGGCAATCCTTCAGAGGCCAAGGGAGTTCTTAATGTAGAATTGACAATCGGCAGCAAAACGTTCCTACTACATTTTTTGTCGTTGATGGGAAAGGTTCATATAGCTTACTGCTTGGAAGGGATTGGATTCATGCTAATTGTTGTATTCCTTCAACCATGCATCAAAGCTTAATCCAATGGCAAGGTGACAAGATAGAGGTTGTTCCAGCCGACAGGTCAGTACACGTTGCTAATGCCGATTTATCTGTTTGGGAGATGGATGGAGTTGATTGTTTATCAGGAAAAATCTGGCAAGGGGATTATCTAAAAGTGTCTGATTGTGATATACAGCCGATCGGAGATGGAGAACCCCAATTGTTGCTTTGAGGGTGCTGTGGAGGGTCCCAATTTCTATACTGAAGATGCTGTAGATGATCTCGATGGCAAGTTAGGTCAGGGTTTTATGTCGGCTGACGAGTTAGAAGAAGTTGATATTGGGTCAGGAGATAGGTCTAGGCCGACATTCATCAGTAAAAATTTATTATCTGACTTCAAGATTAGGTTAATAGAGCTTTTAAAAGAATACAGCGATTGTTTTGCTTGGGAGTATTCTGAGATACCAGGACTCAGCCAATCGATTGTTGAACATCGGCTTCCTATCAAACCGGGATATCGGCCATATAAACAGCCACCTAGACGATGTAAAGCTGATATGTATGATGCGATTAAAGCTGAAATTACTCGTTTATATGATGCTGGTTTTATTCGTCCATGCCGATATGCTGAGTGGGTTTCTAATATAGTTCCGGTAATTAAGAAAAATGGCAAGCTTAGGGTTTGCATCGACTTCAGGGATTTAAATAAGGCTACTCCTAAGGATGAATACCCAATGCCGATTGCCGATCAATTGGTAGATGCTGCTTCAGGACATAAAATTATAAGTTTTATGGATGGCAATGCTGGATATAATCAGATTTTGATGGCGGAGGAAGACATTCACAAGACTGTTTTTAGGTGTCCTGGTGCAATCGGTTTGTATGAGTGGGTTGTCATGACTTTTGGGTTGAAAAGTGCTGGAGCTACGTATCAAAGAGCCATGAATTATATCTTTCATGATCTGATCGGTTTGTTGGTTGAAATCTATATTGATGATGTAGTGGTGAAATCTAAAGAGATTGTTGATCATATAGCCGATCTAAGGAAAGTATTTGAGAGAACGAGGAAATATGGCTTAAAAATGAATCCCACTAAGTGTGCTTTCGGTGTATCGGCTGGACAATTTTTAGGTTTTCTTGTGCATGAGAGGGGTATTGAAGTGCCGCAAAGGAGTATTAGCGCAATACAGAAAATCCAGCCTCCAGAAGACAAGAAACAGTTGCAATCTTTGATCGGCAAGATAAATTTTATCAGAAGATTTATTTCTAATTTGTCTGGGAGATTAGAGCCTTTCACACCTTTACTCAGACTTAAAGCCGATCAGGAGTTTACATGGGGGGCAGAGCAACAGAAGGCTTTGGATAATATTAAGAAATATTTAAGTTCTCCTCCAGTTTTGGTTTCTCCACAGAAGGGGGTGCCTTTCAAATTATACTTGTCAGCCGATGAGAGGTCAATCGGCTCGATCCTAATCCAGGAGTTCGAAGGTAAAGAGAGGGTAATCTTTTATTTAAGCAGAAGACTTTTGGATGCAGAGACCAGGTATTCTTCAGTGGAGAAGTTGTGCTTATGCTTGTATTTTTCATGTACGAAGTTGAGGCATTATTTGTTATCCAATGAATGTACTATAATTTGTAAGGCCGATGTGGTTAAATATATGCTATCGGCTCCAGTATTAAAAGGAAGGGTTGGAAAGTGGATTTATGCCTTAACAGAATTCGATCTCAAGTATGAGTCACCTAAAGCTATTAAGGGGCAAGCTATAGCCGATTTTATCGTAGAACATCGTGATGATTCGATCGGCTCAGTGGATATTGCGCCTTGGACGTTATTTTTTGATGGATCGGTTTGTACTCATGGTTGCGGCATCGGTTTGGTTATTATATCACCAAGAGGGGCAAGTTTTGAATTTGCTTTTACCATCAAGCCATATGCTACAAATAATCAAGCTGAGTATGAGGCAGTTCTCAAAGGTTTGCAACTTTTGAAGGAGTTTGAAGCCGATGCTATTGAAGTCATGGGTGATTCATTGCTGATAATTAGTCAACTGGCCGGAGAATATGAATGCAAGAACGATGTATTGATGGCTTATTATGAAAAGTGTCGGGCGTTAATAGATGAGTTTCGGCTAGTGACGTTGAGATATGTTCCTCGGGAGCAGAATTTAGAGGCTAATGCTTTGGCTCAGGGGGCATCGGGATACAAGCCGATGATGACAGATGTTGAGATGGGGATTGTTACAATTGCAGCCGATGATTGGAGATATGATGTGTTTCATTATTTGAAGAATCCTTCTCAATCGGTTTCAAGGAAATTGAGGTATAAGGCTTTGAGATATGTCTTGTTAGATGATGAACTGTATTATCGGACGATTGATGGGGTGTTGCTGAAATGTCTAAGTGCTGATCAAGCCAAGGTTGTGATGGGAGAAGTACATGAAGGTATTTGTGGTACTCATCAATCGGCTCATAAAATGAAGTGGTTACTTCGGAGAGTTGGGTATTTTTGGCCGACAATGTTGGAGGATTGCTTCAGATATTACAAGGGATGTCGAGATTGCCAGCAATTTGGATCCATTCAGAGAGCACCAGCATCGGCTATGAATCCAATAATCAAGCCGTGGCCGTTCAGAGGTTGGGGAATTGATATGATCGGCCAGATCAATCCACCGTCGAGTAAAGGACATAAGTATATATTGGTAGCAACCGATTATTTTACAAAGTGGGTGGAAGCAGTTCCATTGAAAAAAGTTGATTCTGGGGATGCAATTCAGTTCGTTAAAGAGCATATTATATATCGATTTGGTCTTCCACAAACAATTACGACTGATCAAGGATCTATTTTTGTGTCAGATGAGTTTGTTCAATCTATGGAGAGCATGGGAATCAGATTGTTGAATTCTTCACCATATTATGCGCAAGCTAATGGACAGGCAGAAGCATCTAACAAAAGCTTGATTAAGTTGATTAAGAGAAAGATTGCCGATTTTCCAAAGCAGTGGCATAACCGATTGGCTGAGGCGTTATGGTCTTATCGGATGGCTTGTCATGGATCAATTCAAGTTCCTCCATATAAGTTAGTCTATGGGCATGAAGCAGTTTTGCCATGGGAGCATGTCATCGGCTCAAGGAGGATTGATTTACAAGATGAATTGACAGCCGATGACTATCATAATTTTATGGTCGATGAGTCAGAGGACTTGGTTCAATCTAGAATGTCTGCTTTACACAAGATAACAAAAGATAAGGAGCGTGTTGCGCGACATTATAATAAGAAGGTGGTACCGAAATTTTTTGAGGAGGGGGAATTGGTTTGGAAATTGATTCTGCCGATTGGAACTCGTGATAACAAGTTCGGCAAGTGGTCACCAAATTGGGAAGGACCTTTTCGGATTTACAAATCTGTTTCTAAAGGAGCCTACATGTTACAAGGGCTTGATGGAGAGGTATTTGGAAGAGCTCTTAATGGAAAATATCTGAAAAAGTATTACCCAAGTGTTTGGATTAATTCATGATTCGGCTGTATGTTGCCGATACATGGTAGCCGATGTATTGACATCGCCTTTAGATGGCCGATATACGTTATATCGCCCTTAGCACAATTCTTTTTAGTATAATCGGTTGTTTCATGGTTATTTGTTCTTAGCCGATTGTAATTTTGTGATGTTTCGTTCTCCATAACAAAATTAGGGGGCATATACACACAGAAAGATCAAAATTTCAAGATCAAAATTTCAAAAATTTCAAAATTCAAAATTTCAAAGCAATTTACAAGTATGGAGTTTATATTATCATCGGTTGATTCATGTTACAAGTTTTTGGATAGCCGATATGGCCCTTTGCCTAATTTGTTCTATTTCTTCTATGGCTTGGGCATCGGCTGCATCACTTCCTGGGATGACTTTCATGGATTTGTTCAGATCGGCTAAGTGTCTGATTGAGGACTTCAGCTTGGATTTTTGTTCTTCAATGGCTCTTGGTAAATCGGCAAGCTTCTGTTCCTCCAGTGATAACTCAGCATTGCAGGCTTCTAATTCAGCCAGTAGTTCAATCTTCCTATTCTTTAGCCGATCTATATTGCTTTGGATAGAACTTGGCCCAGATATCATTTGATCAAGCTTGGCTTTTTCCTCGTTTATGGATTGCCGATTGGCATGGATGGTTGTCTCAAGATCTTTTCGCTCTCGCCTATCGGCTATCCTCTGTCTTGCTCTTTCCAGCTTGTGACGATATTGTTCAAGGAAAACTGCTGGGGAGATGATTTCGGCTACATCGTCTGGGATCTGGTCTTGAATGTCTTCAAATCTTGCTCTGATTGGTCCACAGTTGACAACCAAAGCATCAAGGGAACCTTCAAGCCGATGAGCAATATCCTTGAGAGTAGCCTTTAAGTCATCGGCTATAGGAGCAATAGCCTTGCTAGATGTTTCTTCTTCTTCATCCATGAATTGCCTTATGTCAAAAGAGAACATGTCGGCTAAGGCCTGAAAGAGACAAGATTGTTAGTTAATAGAATATTAATGGCCGATTTATATTTTTGATACAAATACTTACAGGAATAGGAGGAATCGGCTGATCTTCAATATGGTGACTGTCTCTAGCCGATGGAGTATGTTCACTTGAATCATGATGAATAGGAGTTGGAGAGCGGATCGGCTGAAATATAAAACGAGTTAATACGTGATGAAATAAGGGTTAAACAAATTCTGAAGGAAGTGTTACCGATGGAGGCGGTGCAGGTTTCTTTTTGGCAGCCGATTTCTTTTTCTACATAAGAAGGGTTAACACTGAGATCGGCAAAGAGAGTTATGGAAAGACTAAGAGTACAAAGTACATACCCGAGGTTGATATGTCTTGTGGATCGGCGTTGGTGGGGTTTGCTGAGGAATAGGGATGCTAATTGTTGGAGTTTCTTCTACTGTTTCACTCAGCTCGGCAGCTGCTTCATCGATGGCTTTTTCTATATCTTCTTCATCTGGATCATAGTTTTTCTGCTTTTTGGTGGTTTTCTTCTTTGTAGCCGGTGGAGCGATAGCCGATGACTTGATTCTTTTCCTCTTGCCAGTTTCAGAGGGAATCGGCTCACGTGTTTGCCCTTGGAGTAGGAAAGATGTCTTGGGGGCATTATAGCCGATGGTTGAAGGAGCCAATCCACCACCGTTAGGGAGAATTCCAGCAGCATAATTGATATTGACTCCACTTCTGCTGACATGAGGAGGAGAAGACTCTGTGGTCTGCAAACAAAAGACGAAAAGAGGTTAAGTTATTTTCTAAAGACAATCGGCTATCGATAAGGGTATTGAAAAAGAAGTGTGTTTACCTGTGGAATCATGTCTGGAATGATGTCAGTCAGATACATGGAAGCCGATTGGTGAAAAAGATGTTTTTTCCATTCAACCCACCAATGATCAAAAGTGGAGCTCCTTAGCATAGCCAACTCAATGTTTTCCAAACTTCCAAGGGGAGGTCCTTCTATGCTTAATAATCTGTCCATCATCAGAGCCGATGAGATTTCTCCTCTGGCTTGGATTTTTTCTGAAAAGAATAAGCCGATTGGCAACTGCCCCATTCCCAGTTGTCTGGCAGCGCTCATAGGGTGATAGAATTCATAAGATATCTGGATGTTCCTGCCTTGATGGATGCCAACAGGAAGGATACAGGGGGTGATAGCCGTTGTAAAAACTTCTCTGGATTTCTCAAATTTTTCAGAGTTTATTTCATCAAATCTGAAATCGGCTGGCAATTCAAAATCTGCAGAGAATTCATATGCGAACCAATTTCTGGAATCTTTTGGAAATCCATCATAAAAATTGCCGAACCAGTCGACGAAGAGTTCAGCTGATAATTCTGATCCAGGATATGAAGATGCTGCCTCCCCAAATGACATACATCTTCTGGTTGTGACCTCGTCTCCGTCGTCATCTTTGGTCGGCTCAACCAAGGGAAAATCAGCTTCGGGCAAGGATGGTCTCTTGGCAATTTTGATTGTATGCAGATTAAGCCATAACTGCAATAGCCACCAAGGTCCACCTGTGCCGATTACTGAGTTGGTAGCAAGCTTAGCCGATGCATTGCTCAAAGTATGATATAAATAACCCAGGAGGTATTTGCCTAGTGGGAATTGCTTTTTGTTGACTAGAGCTTCGGCTATATGTTGCCAGTTGGTGGTTGGACCGCAGCTTGAACCACAAAACAAAAACTTTTCTAGCCACATCAAGAGGAAGGCTGCGTGTTCTTTAGGAGTGACAGGGCCAGATCCCATATTCAGAGAAATGAATCCATTCCAGCCTCCAATGCTCCTGGTTTTGAAAGTATATTGGTTTTTGCTGTTCAAGCTGATAGGGTTAGCCGATGAGGTGATGTCTAGCCCAGTTATCATAGTGATGTCCAGAAGAGTTGGGCTCATTGGTCCTTGGTTGAAGAGGAAGGCATTCAAGGTGTTGGACCAAAAATAGCTGGCAGCCGATAGCATGGGTTCATCTTTGGCCAAATCGGCTATGGTTAGGGCTAAGCACTGAGCGATGCCGATTTCTTCCCAGTGAGTTTGTTTGCTAGCCGACATCCTCTTATACCATTCAGACCAAGTCTTGACAGCCGATGGCCAGGATTTAAAAGTGTTGGTCCAGTGGTTCAAACTAGGGTTGGCTAACTTGAAGGGGATCCTGTTTGTCTCGGCATTGATGATTTTTATGGGATCTTTGTTACCGATTGGGCCCAAGAAATACCGATTGGGATGAACCAAGCTTGGGATTGCAACTTGGTGGGAAAGATGCTACAGAAAAGAAAGGGGAGAAGAAGTAAATTACGAAAGAAAACTAATCTATGAGTAGAAAGAGGGTTCGGCTGATAGGGTTACCTCAGGGAGCTCGATGACCGGAGCGCTTGAAGGAGCTGCGGAAGACGACATCGTCGGAGATGGAGTTGTTGCTGACGAGGGAATCGTCTACGTGGTCGCCGGAGAATCTGATGAAGCTATTGCAAGAGTTGGAGGTGATTGCGGCTGAGGCGGTGAAAATAGGAGTAACGGCGTGAAAACCTTCAAGCGGTGGTTGCTATTTAAAGAAGGTATGTGATAACGGTTGAAATAGAAGCAGAACCCTAGATCGATTCGGAGAGGATTCAAGCAAATCCGCAACATTCCAAATATCGCGGACTTGGGGGGCATGTGTTAACGATCAAATTTGGTAAATCAAATATTAGATCTGAAGATAGAATCAAAGCGGATTTGGAGGAGGCTGGCGGTTACCAAAACAGAGCAAGAATCGGTTGGTGACCGAATCGGCTACGGTGTCTATCGACTGGTGACCGAGTCGGCTATTGTGACCATCGGCTGAGACAGAGTCGGACAAGGATAGCCGATGTAGCCGATTCCGACGAGAGGATAACAGAGTCTTTGTCGGGTTCGGTTGGTGAGCTTCATGAGGATTCCCACATACGGATTGGGTCCGAAGAAGGGAATTGTATCTATTACTTAGGATATAATGTTAGTTTCCTAGTAGATACTGTCGGTTAGAGTTTGTATTAGGGAATTGTCTTTAATGTGAGTTGTAATAGAGATAGGAGTCGTGTCCGATAAGGATTTATTGTGGAGTTCTGGGTATAAATTAAACCCAGGTTCGTGTAAAGAAAAGACAGATCAATACAACAACTTCGGCGCATCGCCACCTTTACTCTTTCATCGTTTTTCGACGAGTTCTTGCTTTCGAGTTGGGCTGCATCGGTTTCGATCTCCAGCAAGAGGTAAAGCTTGTTATGGCGGCTTGCGCTCTCGGGATTAGTGCTTCCATCTTCATGACACTCTAATCTGGTTTGCGTAAATCGTCGAGTTATCATATATATTGTAGAATCTAGATTGATATCAGCATATAACTCAAATTGGCTAATAACTGTTCTACAGAAAACTAGCCAATAGAGTTATACATTGATGCTGGTTTAGATTACACAATATATCTACCATCTCGAAAAGGTTTTCATCGACTTGATCATCTAGATACCGTGTTTCTTTACATATTTGGTGCTGCATCAGTTAGGTTTGACCTACTAAATCATGTTTAGAACCATAGTCTCTAGCCTGTCTATGATTGCTAATAGAGATAGCGTCGGGGTTTCAGCCGACCTTACCTGGTTTAATTATCTTGTTATCTTGATATATTAAATCTGCCCTTTATATCGAGATATTAACTTAGTAAAATATATTGAGCTTGTTGTCAAATCTGGTTAGGATCGTCTTAACATTAATTTGACAGGTTGTTTAATATATTTTGTTCATGGTAATATCTCTGTATAAAGTAGTATCGGAGTACTAGCCGATACATGTTAGATTTGCTTAATCGGCTATGCTATGAACCGGTATAATCCATGCTTCATAATATATTTAGGCATAAGTGATTTATACTGTCTCGGCGCCCTGTCCGATCTATCCCAATCACTTAGTTTAAATATATTTTGAGACTTAGATTATATTTTGTTGATATTTACATCCGATTGAGTAGATTTAGCTTTATCTTGCTTTATCTGTTATAGCCGATTTAATGCATCTTGCATCGGCTCAATGCTCAATGATATGTCATCGGTAAACCAGCCGATCGGCTATCATTGGTGGATTTAATTTCGCTTTCTTTGTTTCTTATTGGTTGCAGGATCAAACCAATTGGCACGCCTAGAACCCGAAAGAAGTCTTTGGACCTGCACTGGAGCTAAGCAGATCTCCCAGGCCAGTGTGTGTTTTTTGCATCAACACTGGTACAGCTCGTTCAAACTTTAAATCATCATATTTGACCGCAGTAATACTTTTTTGGTACTAATGTGTGAGGTTTACATTACGCAGGTTGCGTGAGGCAGGGCTCCTACCACTGTGTAGGCTTGTTGAGGCTGGGGCGGACGAGAGAGACCCAGCGAGGCGCTGGGATGTAGACTGGTCTCTCCTTGCCGCTCTGGTAGACCGTTGGAGGCCCGAGACGCACACGTTTCATCTTCCCTGTGGGGAGATGGCTCCGACACTATAGGACGTGTCGTACCTCCTGGGTCTACCTCTCGCTGGAGACGCTGTTGGGCCTGTGGACGGTGCTGGGGGATGGAAGGAGGATCTCACGGAGCGTTTCGCGCACGTGATGCACCTTCCGGGTGTACCTCCGCCCACTGGCCTACACCCGTACACTACCGCCGGGCCGAGCAAGGCTTGGCTGCTTCAGTTCACCGTAAGTTCAAAGTTTGAACGGGTTTTTGGTTATTTGAACAAATATATTCATTTGTACTAATATTTGGTTCATTGCTACAGGCTGACCAGCTCCACCCGGACGCCGATGAGTACTCAGTTCGACGCGCCCTAGAGGCGTACCTGCTCTGGCTGTTCGGATGGGTGATGTTCACCAGCACTACAGGTCACGCTGTGGACAAGGGTTTGATCCACTACGCACGTGGCATTGCGGATGCTGAGCTAGGCAACGTGCCTAGGTGGAGCTGGGGGTCAGCAATGCTAGAGGCCACCTACCGTGCCCTCTGTGAGGCGTGCACGAAGACCGACGCGGGGGCGCTCTTCACTGGTTGCCCTCTGCTGGTTCAGCTTTGGGCAGCTGCGAGGTTTGCCATAGGACGGCCTGTGGTGGACCCCGCACCGTACGGGACAGGACGCAGCGCGGAGTGGCCGGAGGACGGCCCCATGATGGGGACGTACTGGTGTCGACGTGGGGTGAGTAGTTCTTTCGCACATTGCACCGTCCATTTTATTTCACGTTCGTCTGTAACAATCAATTATATTTGTACCATATTTGTATCTCGCAGCGTCGTTACGCCCACGTGCAGGTCAGACGGGGTTACCCGGACTTCGTGTTCGAGTTCGACCGTCTCCAGCCCAACGACGTCGTCTGGCAGCCGTACACGCAGCAGGCGGTGGCAGCGAGAGCACCGCTTGGACTTTCGTCCCTCTGCACACGTGACGCGGTGTACTGGCTCACGGCGATGCCGATGGTGTTTGACATCTTCGTCGAGCCTCACTGCCCGCAGCGGGTGATGCGGCAGTTTGGGCTGAGGCAGGTTTTCCCCGGAGACATGGCGCCTACTGTCCTCCCTGCAGACCACTCGTGAGTACAATGCGTCCAAATTACACATATGATGTTTCTACATTCATTGAGCTATCTAAGTGCATGCTCTTCGCAGGTTGACCCGCCGGGGACAGCTAGCCGGCACACTATGGGCACCACGCGTACAGCAGTTCGTGGACGACTGGCTGTTAGCACCGGAGGAGGTGATCGACGAGATCTTTCCACACACAGACGACCACTACCGTGACTACCTCCGCTGGTACTTACCTAGCACTCGTGCTCGTGTGACATACACTCCAGCCGCTCCACAGCCACACGTTGCCGCTGTCACGGACGCGTACCCCACGCACCGTGACCGAGAGTACTTCTTGGGGGTACGTTGAACTTATGCTCGCTTGTTTCATTTATTTCTCGGATTGATACTGACATGCTTTCATATGTCGTGAATAGGCCGACGCTGCACGAGCGGTCAACGCCGATATTAACTTGGTGCTAGTCAGGTTAGGCGCTGGGTTACACCTCAGTGAACCTGAGCAGAGGCTGACGTTCGACTGGATGCAGTCGAAGATGAGCGCTGTGATGCGCTTCTTCTCTTGTCGCAGTGCCGTGGACGCGGTACCTCCAGGTGGTCCACAGCCAGCACGTCCACGCGCCCCTAGGGCCGACGTTGTGTGACCTTCAGCAGCGGCTTCCCACGGTACTGCTATGCCCATAGATTATTTCCATAATATTTGATTTATTATCGCTAACATGACCATGTCACAACAAAATAAACACACACGCAGGTCCCCCTCTGCCTTCCCACGCCTTCGCTGGAGCTAGCAGTTCGTCGCACAGAGCGTCGATCCCTCGTCCAGACATGCAGCCGCGTGTCCCTCTAGGTGAGCATGCGTGATTCGTTATTCACGTTCGTTGTACTCGTTCATACAAAAATTTTTTACTTCCATGAATCTTATGTCATTCCTCCCACAGGGTTTCAGGCGGGGATCTTTGGTGCAGGAGCGTCCTCTTCACACGCCGGCGGGGCTGGTCCTAGCGACCATTTCTACGACGACGACTTGGAGGACGCGACACAGCAGGATATACTTGGCTCGTCACAGCTTGGCGGAGCTCTACCACCGCAGACCCAGGAGCAGCCAGCGGACACACCAGTACCGGAGGGACGGGCAGCTCGTGCCGTACCACCGGACCGTTTGACGTACTCGCAGGGACACGTTAGGGCCCAGGGTAGGAGAGACAGGGGCAAGAGGGCTCGGCAGTAGTGGTCCACCTCTAGTGTGTCTGTACATACAGTTCTTCTGGTTTATATTTTTGTGATCCAGTACTACTTTTATAATTCTGCTACCGCTGCATTGCCTCTACCGATTAGTACATAGGCCTACCGTCGTCCGTACTGTGCTAAAACTACTTATACATCTACTGAACGAAACGACGAAAAACTTTCGGCGCGTAACAGAGGGCTACGATTGGTCCCTACCAGTTTTTGGCCCGTGACTGACGCTTACGATACGTCGCTATCATCTTTTGGCGCGTGAAGGCGTCCGGACTCAGCTTTTGCCGATGCTTTGTTCGACACAATCATTCAATTTGCGCTGCCGCGTGAACGTGTTGTCAAATCCACGCTACTGGTGAACTCACGTTAGATGGATATGTGTCTCTCCTTCCTTCACTATATATTACATAGGTTCGAATACACGCTCTTCATCCAATGGCCCTAGGAAGTGGTCATTTCAACCGGTCACAATTGAACGAAAAAAAAGAGAGAGGTGAGGAAGAAGGAGAAGTGCCGCGAAGCGTTGTTGCTGTGCTTATTCGATCGCAGGTTAGTACAATATCCCGACGTATGGTTATATTTTGTGTCGCATACTAGTGTAATTACCATGTATTTGAAATTTGTGAGTAGATCTGTAGCACGTACATGCGGACCCAGGATTTTTTGCGAGTAGATCTGTAGCACTGTGAGTAGATATGTTGAAATTTGTGAGTACATCTGTAGCACTTAGAAGTGTCAATAGTTTTAGGCTAGATTTGTTGTGCACACGTTTGGTTTGTAGTAGTACTATATTTGACCGTACAATGAGAAGTATTAAGGGTGTTTACAATATTTGATAGTTGTTTTTTAAAACCGTAGGATGCCAAGGCATGGAAAAGCTACCAACTCAAGGTAACATAAATCGTTTCTGTGATATTATGTGTTATTCGTTGTGCATGAAATGAGGAATCCTAGATTAACGGGTTAGGGTGTTTCATTTATTGTTAACTTGTAGTTATCGCCCGAAGACTGGAAATGCCTTCGACCCATTGCCTTTGCCTAGCGGTGTTCTAGTGCCCATGTGTTGGTGCGGTGATCCTTGCAAGGTAGCCAAGTCCGATGAAGAGGAGACGTACATGCAGAGATACTGGATGTGTGCCAATTTTGAGTTTGAGCCAACACCTGCGATCCGCCGCATTAACTTAATGGTGAGGAACTGATGTTTTGTAATAATTATTTGGTGTATTAAATAGTCTTGAACAACTTATTTGATTAGTAAACATTGCATTTGTTGCAGACCCCTTCACCGCTATGTGATTTTGAGCAGTGGATTGACATCGAGATCAAGCCGCAAAACAAGGAGCGGTTGGAGTACATGCGGCAATGGGATGCATAGCGCAAGGAGAAGATAGAGCAGAGACGCAAGGAGGAGGCCGCAGAAAAAGAGCACAAGGCTGAGGCGGAAAGGCGGCGTGTTGCTGCGTACAGGGAGGAGCGGGAACGGAAGCTTGAGCGTGCGCGGCGAGCGAAGGCAGCAATGGAGGAGAATCCCGATGCGCAGAGGAAGGGAAAGTGGCCTCGTTGCACTCAGTAGTATGCACGAGTTGGTAGTTGTATCCTCGTCGTGTTCAACTCTTGCACTACCTTCCTTCTAGTTCTAATCTAATCTTATCTATGTAACCGCAATGGAATCAGGTGTATCATGTTTAAATTGTAGTACAACTTCTTCTTGTTTCGGTACGGTCATGGATGTGCTCAACATCAATTCTTAAAAAAATTTTCTTCTCGGTTTCTAAAAACATGTTATGTGAATTCGAAATTTTTTGAGTCCTCCGAAAACGATTTTCGGAATTTTCGAAATAGACAGAACCAATTTTCGCTTCTACAAATTTTTGGCCCTATCCGAAAGTGATTTTTGGAATTTCCCAAAATAACCGATAAACAAAATAAAGTTCTACAAATTAATAAATTACAAATGGATATATCTAAAATTATTAAATTATAACTCCGATATGTTTATCCAAATATGCAATTACAAATGTGTATTAGTCAATTAAAATAAATTATAATTATAATAACAACTTATAAATTGTAATTAATCAATTATAAACAATTCTGTCATTAATTATTTACTAACAACTTAAAAACAATTCTTACCAAATTAAAAATAAAGTTCTGTACATTACTAAATTAAAAATGGATATATCTAAAATTAATAAATTAAAAATCCGATGTGTTTCTCCAAACATTCAAATCAAAATGGGTATTAATCAATTATAACAAAATCATATTTACAAAAACTACTTACAAACTTAATGATGAAAACAACTTACAAATTATAATTAATCAATTATAAAATATATGTCATTAATTAATTAATAACAAGTTAAAAACAACTCTTAACAAATTAATTTGTATTAATAACAACAAAAAACTATACTTAACAACAATAGTATTTCTAAAAAAAACTCTATTTACAACAACAACTTCAAAATTATATTTACAAAAACAACTTTAAAACTTTCAAAACTTAATGCAACAGTGAAAAATCGCCCTTCCAGAGAGCGGCGAGGGGGCCGCCTGCAAATATGTCATCCCTCGCCGCCCTCTGCAGGCGGCCCCCCAACAGTGAAAAAACGCTCTCCTAGAGGGCGGCGAGGGGGCCGCCTGCAAAAATGCCGTGCCCTCTCGGACGGCCGTCCCCCGCGGGCCAACGGCTGTCAGCCACGTCACTAAAATCGCCCTCTGGGAGGGCGATTTTTAAAAAACGCCCTCCCAGTGGGCGATGGGCGATTAGTTTTGTAAATTTTCAAAATAGAAAATTATTTTTGTAAATCTTTTAATAAATAAAATTAAAAATAAAAAAAACTCCGCGCACAACCAGCGTATTGAAGTTCGTAAATTAATCAGAAGAAGCCCGTGGGCTCAAATATTGCCTCAATTCGGCCCAATTCACACGGAAGGCCAGCATCCATTGGGCCATTTGCCCATTGGCCTCTCCAACTGCAACTAGACCCTAACCGGCCTCTCCAACTGCAACTAGACCCTAACCATCTCTGCCCTCTTCTCCACTTCCCCCATCTCACCCCCAAGCTCGGCGCAACCTCTCTCGACGTGCTAATGGCGGCGGCGGCGGCGGACTTCGCGGGGAGCAAGCGGGCCATGGCCTACGCGCTCTGCAAGCACCTCAGCCTCGATCCGGTAATGCCCCGACCATCTAGCCATAAAACCGTGGATTTCTGTTCTGGTCGCTTCGAAGCGAAAGCTTTCTCCTGCTATTGTTGTTGTTTAGTGCTGTCGTTGTGCAGGCTAAGGCCGATTTCTCTTATATTAACGTGTTGAGGTCTCGGTTGTTGAAGTTTTTTGGGGGGATTAGTTCACTAGCAGTAGTATTTAGTTTTAGTATTTGATCGACTCGTGAGATGAATCTCATAATGCGACTGTACTGTGCTGTCGGATTTAGGGTATGGTTACTTCATGCGTAGTACGTAGTTGGGCAGTCGAAACGTATGTAGCTACCTGCTATACAATTGTTCGATTTATGGCAGGCCGTGAATTGATGGGAGTGGTAGTGGAAAATTTGCATCATATAGTACTATCCAACTATTTAAATCAGGATTGAACGGGATTGTCCTTGCTGTTGATTGATATTATCGATTAGCTTCGTGTTTTTCTAGCTCTCTTAATTACTCTAAGCAGTGCAATTAGATGATTAATCTAGTTAGCTTGCAAGGTTTTTAGCTGCTGCCCGCCACATGGCTAGAAATTTGTGTACTTCATAGTCCACTGTCACAGAGCAATAGCTTGTAACAGTTACTCTAATACTCCAGTAGAATCGATCTGCAAACTTATTTTTCCAAATGCCACAGGTGCCATTGTTATAGTCAGCTCTTAATCAAGTAGCTTTCTACCTTAGTTTGCATAGTGCTTGCTCCATTTCTTTAACTGGCGGCTAGTCATGACTTGATACCCCTGGAATCTGACTTGAAATACTTTGTTGTATTGCGACACTGTTGGCCCACTTATATGCACTTGCACAGTTCTTTACCAGTTCATTTGGACAAACTTTGCCTGGCTTACTCTTATAAATCTCCAATTGCACGATTGAGTTCTACCTGGGCTGGAAGCTTCTACTAATTTCTGCGTTGAATATTACAGAATACAATATCCAGTACAAGTATTGAAGAGAGTGATATTGCCACCCTGTTCTCACATATTGTGAAATCGAGTGAAGATGAGGTAACTGTTTTTCCACGCATGTACACTGATGCTGTGTATTACTACTTATATACTGACAGATTTCTTCACTGATAGGTACTGAAATGGGTTGAATTTTCCAGCAACTTTGTTGGAAAATGTGGAGAACAGCATGTATTGCTTGGTAATCTGAATCAAGAATTGTCCCAGAAATCAGTTCTATTGGGTAATGGTTTTAAACCATCAGTTGCTGATATTGTTGTGTTTGCAACCATACAAGTTTTGTTGGTAAGTATGATGTGATTACTCATTTGTATGACCACAATGGTCATTCATAAAAGCAAAAGATCTGAGAGTTTAACCTTTTACTGCTTGTTTCAGAGTCAACTTGGTGAAAACGAGTTGCAGAAATATCCACATGTATTGCGGTGGACGGACTATATCCAGGTTTGAAATAAAACTTTATTTATTTTGTACTATTGTTACTTTGTTAGTATCTTCTTTCATACTACCTCTGTTCCATAATATAAGCACGTCTAGCATTTGAATTTTTTTTCAAAATATAAGCACTTCTAGAGTACTACTTCACTCACCAATCACTCCTCATTTATGAGGGGCATCATAGTCTTTTCTCCTTAACCTTAATCTTTGCTAAAAAACCTAGATTTGCTTATATTTTGGAATTTGGAATGGAAGTAGTAGTTTGTTGCTATATGTTGTCAACATGAAATACATGTGCCCTTCATTCTGGATAAAATAATCAAATGCATATAGTTTTTTTTTTACCGTTTCTCTTCACAGGCCCCTATGTTACTAGCAAAATGCCCAAGCTTTGCTATGGCAGAAGAAAAAAATAGCATAGGCAGAAGAAGAAAATAGCATAGTGTGTCATAGCAAAATATTTTTTAATCAAATATCTTAGTATCACCTGTTTGCTTATTTCATTATCTGGTATTCACTTGTTTGAACCAAATGTTTGACTATTCCACAATATTAGAAAATATCAGCGGAGGATTTGTAAAAACTGCAAAAGCAATAGTGGGGTGGCAGATTTACTGCCACCACCACTAGAGGCTTTTAAAATAGTATAGAGTATAGATATAGATACCAGCACTGAGGTGAATGCACATACCATGATTTTTTCCTTGTTTGTTGCCTGGACATATTACCAGTTTGTTCATACTTTATACCTTAATAATCAGACCCATATTGCCATTTTATTTTTACATCTTATGTGAGTACTTACTAATTGATGCAGAACATCGTTGATTTTGGCACAACAGTACAAAAGGTTAATGTGACCAAGTCTGTCTTCGATCCACCTTCTGTAAGTAAAGATCCTTTCCCAATGTGGGCCAGAAATATTACATTTTTGGGGGTACACATATTCTTGAATTCATTTGTTGTATACTTTCAGATGTTATAAGAGACATAGTTGAAGAAAATTAACTCTGTCAACTTAATGATGCTACCTACTGCGTTTACACACAAATTTGTACTTGGTCTGAAAATACATGTTCATATCAGTTTATGTTTAGGATCTGGTTGATACAAAACTTTTGTAAGAACTACTGACATAATTTGTGGAAGTGCCAAAGTGCTGGGAAGAAATATCAACAAATTTTGTAATCTAATCATACAGTATTTCCTGTTCAGTGTGCTATTTGAATAAGTAAATTTGTTGAGGAGTAATTGTACAATTTCCTATTTCTGTGTGACAGCATCCAAAGAAAGCAGATAAATTGTTGAGGAGTAATTGTACAATTTCCTATTTCTGTGTGACAGCATCCAAAGAAAGCAGATAAAGGTGACACTGATCCAAGTTCAAAGAAAGTTGTTTCAGGACAGAAGAATGTGGGCAAATCGGATGCAAATATTGATTCCAAGAAAGCTGCACCAGAGGTAGTTCATTATGCAATTATGCCAATTATCACTAGTACTTTGCAGTTCTGGATTAGTACGATATTATCTCAGAGAGGTATTGGTGATTCATGTTACTATGAAGATTTGGCTGGAATTGATATTATTGCATTTTCAACTCTTCTTGAACTGCAATTCATGTAGCCTCTGGCCTCATGTGCAAATGCACAACAAAACTCTGTGTACTGTATGTCCAATAAAGCTCTTTAATCGGCATGTGAAGTATTAAAATGCTTTATGATGTACAGATATCTATTGTGGAAGCTAGCCCCCCCCCCTCCCCCTCTTTTCAAGTTAGTTGATTAGTTCCTTTGTTGATTGAATCAGAATAAAGCTCCTGAGAACAAGGCAAATCCTACTCCAGCGAAAAATAACAAATCTTCTGGGGATAAAAAGAAAGCCCAGGAGAAATCTGCAGGAAAACAAAATGAGGGAGTTGCAGATAAAGCTCCACAGAAAACTGCAGAAAAGGACTCAGAATGCAATGTCAGTATCCTGAATATACAGGTTGGCCTTATTCGCAAAGCATGGAAGCACCCATCTGCTGACAGGTACTGTGCAACAATATAAAGTCAACTTGCACAAGCTTATATGCCATTACTGCTTTTCTGCTTATGCAACAATTCAAAATGGTTCAGCAGTTGTACTGTGCTCTTCGAACAAATATTCTAACCGGTCTCTCTTTTCAGCCTCTTGGTGGAGGAGATAGATTTGGGAGATGGCAATGTGCGTCAAGTTGTTAGTGGGCTTGCCAAGTACTTCAGCCCAGAGGAACTTGTTGTGAGTATTTAACAGCAACAAGGAACTTGAATAATTCTTCTTCATTTTTCTCACCATGAAATTGTTTCATCCAAGATGCTGTTTTCTGTAATAAACAACTGCCTTTTCCTTCACAGAATCGGCATGTTGTATTAATCACGAATGTGAAGCCTGGGAAGCTGCGAGACGTAATGTCTGCTGGATTGGTATGTTCTATTCCATAAATTATATTTATGTTCGTGTACCTTAGCAAAGCATCTTGGTATGTGTCAAGCAGTTGATTTATAAACTACATCCAACATGTGTCAAAAGATCCATGAGCCCATGATGGAATACTAGCTTTAAATAGGCATTTCTGTAGACCCCAATTCCCCAAATCATTAGGTCATGTGTATGCTCTTGAAGTCTACTGTAGAACATCTAAAATAGGCAACGTAACACTTCTCACTGAAGGAAATAATGAACTATTTTAGAATTGAAGTCTCGCCATGTGCTTGGTATCACTGATTTAGTCAGTTGCGTTCTTTCTCCAGTCTTAGAAATGGTAGGAATCTAAACTTTTAGTTAGGAAGTCCTAATTTCCAAATGTTGTTTTCACATTGAATATATTGCCAGGTCTTGTGTGCTTCAAATCAAGATCATACAGTTGTGGAGCCATTGATTCCTCCAGAAGGAGCTAAGCTTGGAGAGTGTATTTCATTTGCAGGGTAAGAATTATGTTGTATAGATGCGAGATATGCATTAAAATTTAAATATGTGTTTGTGCAGTTCTGGGGAGCATGTTCTATCCAATTTGACCTATTTGCATTCATGGCTATAAAGTCAACTTGCACAAGCTTGTATGCCATTACTGCTTTTTAGATTGTTATACAAGTTGTCTCCTGATATGTTGGTCATAAGGGCAATGTTTTCAAGTCCAAACAGAATGAACTCGTGTTGTGTGATGATCTTTCTGTTGTCTTTCTAGGAAAATAATATTTTAGCATAGTTAGCATTTCAGTTGCTATTAGTAGTGTCTTGTAGCATATTATGTAATTCGTTCTTGTGCTGTAGAAATTATTTGATTGTATTTGGTGTCCTGCACCATTTGGGAAGAAAAAAAATGTTTACAAATTGTCCACCTTTCAGTTCAGTTAAATTAATTATCCTTCACATATAGGTTTGATGGGAAGCCAGAAGATGTTCTTAATCCGAAGAAGAAACAGCTCGACAAGATCACACCGGTATGCCTTTACCAATGTGCTATTTTTGCGTGAGGCTCCAAGTTCTTTTTCCTTTTAGTAATTGATTGGTCTGGCCTTCCAGCACAATCGGGTGAATTAAATCAGTTCTGTCATTTCTTTTGCACATCACTGCATTACCTTAACAAATTCGATAATTAAATACAGACAATTCACAAATCGTGTTTGCTATGCGCTGAGCGCTCTTGAATGCTGTTGTGTATCCATTTGTATATATATTGCATGAATCAAACAATAATTAAATTTTATCATGCACCCAGGATCTTCACACTGATGGAAATGGAATTGCAACATACCGAGGGATACCCTTCACTACATCTGCCGGTCCATGTAGATCTTCAGTTCCTAATGCGAGCATTAAGTGAGCAGTTATTTTAACAGATTTCAAACATTGTTGTGCTATACACATGCTAGGTGGATGTACTATTTCATCTTGCATCTTATTACATGCCCTATCAATTGTTGTCAGCTTAGCGTCCATCTACTGTGATATCTAAAAGAAAATTTTGACTAGCCAATGTGAAGAACATTTGTATTACCTTGCACCAAATGCAAAGATCCTTCGTGAACACGGTTGTTTTCAGGCAGGATTTCTGATATGAGTCAATTTCTCTTTACCACTTACATATTTACTTCAAATTAATTAATGCTATTCTAATTGGCAAAATCAAAGTAATTGCTGGTAGCTGTTCTCAGGAGCAATACCTTGCTTCTTTCGAGGGTTAGCATGAGGCTATGAGTATCGATTTCTTTCTTGTGGAGTTCTTTTTGCCTGCCTTCCGTCTTATGTCTCACATGCAACAGCTTGGCATAAGCAATGTATGTCTCGAGTCTTTTTCTTTGTGGCACGAGTGCTCGTCTTTGTGTCCATCGTACTGACATTGCCCCATGAGGAGGGCAAATACCCCTCCTGGAGAAGCTTAGATTGCGGTAATCAATAAAGGAATCGGTTGAAATCTGTGTGTTTGAAATGAAACTAGCGATGTATCTGAAAAATAAAGTTCAGACTGGGCTCATAGTTGAGAATCAGTCGGTTCGGTAATCCAGTATTTCAGATTCAGGGAAAAAAAAAAAGAAAACGGGGGAACTTGCAGCAATGACATCCACAGGGCTTCCTACGGTTTTGTTTTGAGACATTAAACAGAGACGTGTGCTAGCTTATGCTTATGTGATCTTTTAACCTGCTGAATCAATCAGCAGTGGGCATGGTCACCTTAAAGTAGACCCTTTTGGCCTTTGAGCAAAGAGATGGAGTGCATCTAATTATGAGCAAAGAGATGCATCTAATTGTGTTCTTTGGGTGTTTTCAAGCAACCATCCATTTGCCCCCACGTTAATTCTTCCCTTTTGGCCCTCGCGTCCTGCCCTAATATGCATATCACATGGACTAAGGTGCTGTTTGGATCCAGGGACTTATTTTTAGTCCATGTCACATCGGATGTTTGAATACTAATTAAAAGTATTAAACATAGACCAATAATAAAACTAATTGCATAAATGAGTGCTATTTCGCGAGACGAATCTAATGAGCCTAATTAATCCATAATTAGCACATGTTTACTGTAGCATCACATCGGCTAATCATGGATTAATTAGGCTCATTAGATTCGTCTCGCAAAAAAGTCTAAGGTTATGAATGGGTTTTATTTTTAGTCTACGTTTAATACTTCTAATTAGTGTACAAACATCCGATGTGACAGGAACTTAAAAAAAGTCCCTGGAAACAAACAGGCTCTAAATGATACTCTCTCCGTTTCATATTATATTATAATTTATTTGATTTTTTTCTTAATCAAAATTCTTTAAGCTTGATCAAATTTATAAAAAAATTTAGCAACATCTACAATACAAAGTTAGTTTCATTAAATTTAAAATTAAATATATTTTAATAATATGTTTGTTTTGTATTAATAATATTACTATATTTTTCGATAAATTTGATCAAACTTAAAGAAGTTTGACTAAGAAAAAAATCAAACGACTTATAATATGAAACGAAGGGAATACTATACATATTATAAGTCGTTTAACTTTTTTTTGTTTAAAGTTTTTTTTAGTTTGATCAAATTTATAAAATAATTAGCAACATTTACAACACGAAATTAGTTTCATTAAATTTAATATCGAATATATTTTGATATAATGTTTGTTTTGTATTGAAAATGTTACTATATTTTGCTACAAACTTAGTTAAACTTAAATAAACTTGACTAAGAAAAAAAATCAAACGACTTATAATATAAAACGAATGAAGTAGTATATTATCTGGACTGTTTGATGTAAATTGAACGGCAAAAAGAACATGTACTTGGCTTCCCTGCAATTTTTCTACATTTTTTTTTCATTTTTTACTACTCGATGCAGAGGATCCAATGGACGGCGCATATTTTATTGCCGCGAGCACAGGCCAAAGGTTGACAGGACGTCCACTTGAAAACCTGGTTGAAACTTGAAAACACCTGAAAACGAAACAAATTCCCAGCAAACCCACCCCCGTCAGCCCAGCCAGCCCAAGAGCTCCCAAACAGAAAGCCCCAAGGAAAACCCCACCAAACTCTTCTTCTTCTTCCCCCATTTTCCTCGCGTTCCCCTCGTGCCGGCCGCCTCCGCCGTCCCGTCTCCGCCGCCGCCTCCACCCGCACATCTTCCCCGAGGGGCGCAGCCGCGGAGCGCCCCACCCCCATGGCTGCCTCGCTCGTCCACGCCGCGGCCGCCTCCGCCTCCCCCGCGCCGCCCGCCCGCGCGGGGGCCTTCCACCCGCTCGCCTCCTCCCCATTCCTGCGCCTGGCGTGCGCCGACGATTCCTCCTCCTCCCGCCGCCGCCGCCGCCGCCTCGACGCCCCGCTCCGGGCGCTCTCGGCCGGGTCACGCCTCGCCGCCGGATGGGGCGCCCCGCGGACTCGCCGCGTCGTCGCCACCTTCGCCGGAGAGGAATCTGTGAGTAGTCTCGCCCTCCCGAGATCCTACCGCTGGTGACTGCTTCTATCGTATTCCTCTTATTACTGTCAATCCGATCTGTGTGGTTTTATTTTGTTGCCTATAGTTTTTTTCCTCCCATTTTCTGTGCGTGATGCGCGGATGAAATAATCTCGGTGCGCTTTTACAATTTTTGCTGCGTCAAGTGATTTTTGTTTGACTATTTCGAAGAGTAAATACGTAATGCATACCAAACAGTTTATCTTTTCGCATTATGATGTTGCCTAATGTTAATGCGCTTTTTGAGATGTCAGATGTCTTGATCAGTTCATTGTGCTAAATAAATCCCATGTTTGACTAATGTCGGTGCGTTTAGTCAGGATTTTGAACTGAGTTCTTGTGGCAAATTCCTTTTTTCTTCTGTTGCTAAATTATGGTGCTTAAAACATGTCCGGAGTTCACAACTTATGTGGTTGAGTTTGCCTGAATTCAGGTGGGCTCAGAATCGGGTGATGACAAGGAAAAGGGGAAGGGTGAGATGAAGCCTGAGGAAGCTCAAGAAGTGTGGAAGGAAATGCTTAAGCAGTTCAAGGACGAGGCCCAACGAATGCATACCCTGACGTTGAAGGCGTATGATGTATACTCCCAGAGGGCGAGGGAGGTGCTATTAGAAGCCTCGGATAAGCTGAAGATCCACGCAGACAAAGCACAGAAGGATCTCAGCGTGATTGCCACAGAGGTTGGTGAGGAGGGACAGGAATATCTAAAACTTGCGGCTCAAAACTCACCAGACTCAATTAAGGATATC
Organism: Oryza officinalis; assembly: GCA_008326285.1. Classification (NCBI taxonomy): domain Eukaryota; kingdom Viridiplantae; phylum Streptophyta; class Magnoliopsida; order Poales; family Poaceae; genus Oryza; species Oryza officinalis. The sequence continues at coordinate 56,580,649 of BDMV01000001.1, read as the reverse complement.
AACGAGACATTCAGTTCTCTTGGCAAGTTGAAGATATCAGAGTATCAGGATTATCACGTGGGCATTCCCTTTGGTAACTAAAATGCATTATGTATTTTTGTTTGTAGAATTTCCGTTGGCAATCAATTTGATACTGGGAATTGACAAACACATAATAAACCAAGAAAGTGTGTCATTCATTGTGTAGGCACTTTAATTCTGCCTTGTTATGTAGGGTCTCAGCTTTAGTTCATGGACCTGCCCTGTTTTTTGTAGGTACCTTTCTTACCGTAGGGGGTTTCCTGAACTTCATGCTTACTGGAAGGACATCTGCAATTCGTTTTGGTATTATTCTTGGCTTTGCGCTGTTAGCTATGGGCATCTCAAGTTTGAGATCTCAAAGAGCAGGTGGCCGTCGTCCTCGTCTCTTGCTGAAAGGCCAAGCTGGTTAGTTCATTTTTTCTGTCTTTTCTTCACTTCAATTTGTATGCCCTTTTCATAATTTAAGTGGCATAAGAGTAGCATAGCTGGTCAATTGTGTTGATCCTTGATACTCATGTTCTCTGTTTTTATGTGACATGTCTAGTTACTGGATAAATCCATATTAGTTCAAGTTAAATCAAACAGGGATGACAAGTATGAACATTTCAGACTTCTAGCTATTATCTGATTGGAAATTAAGAATTTATTATCATTTTACATTGAAAATTGAACCCAAGATTTAGCTTGTTGAACTAAGTCATTGGATTTGTTATCCTTTTACATTGCAAATTTATTGACATATTTGACTTTCATGCAGCAATTGCAAGTGTCATCTTCTTCAGGGAATTATTAATTTTCTTCCACGTATGATTTCTTTCTTTGCCTTCAATTGCATTGCTAAATTTTAATGTTCATACTTGTTCTCACCACCATAATTTAGTTTTAATTTTTTTTTATTTGTTATATGGTGTAGTATGGGTGGTTTCCAAATATTTTCGTGGTCCTTCTCAGGTGAGTGCACGCTTAACTTTTATACTTGCTCTGATATTGACTCACAGACATCTAGCAATGTGTCAACATGGAATATGGTGATCCTTGCATATTTTTGGAGCCTATGATGAGATTTCTTAAAAACAGTTTTTCTATAACTATTAAGCGTCAATTCCTTATACAGAATTTGCCTTGATGGATACAAGAATTTTCTTACCCATATGCCTTTGATGTTCCTGTTATCCTGTGTTTTTTGGATAGATTTCTTCTTATTTACTTCACCTGTACATTTCCCAAAACTGTATCTATCACCTACACTGCAATCCAATGTGACAGTCTGACAGTTTTTTACATCTGCCACAAATACTACTTTGCTGAATATCACCTGAGTGCCTTCTTTTTTCCACAGTTATTACTTGGCATTTTTTTTAAATAAAACTGTTGGCACGTTGTGTGCTGCTTCAAAACTAAACTTGTCAAAACCAACATGAGTAATGTTCCTTTAAATGCAGTGACCTGTAAGTAGTTGATGGCAAGCATTATATTAAATGATATTATCAATTATATTTGGCCATGATTATTCCAAATCTCCACTGACTTACTAGGTTTCATTTTGAAGTTGATCGTTCAGTGGTTATCGTGTTGTGTTTTCTTTCTTTAGGGGCATGTTACATATCACCCAGTTTTTTTTATTGGGGTCCTAGCCACTATGGCCATTTTAAGCTTATACAAAAGAAATACATTTGTTGTATGTATGAAAACCTTTTTTTATTTTTAACTAGTTTTGAATTGTTCTGCAGTGGAGCGGTGGCAGCCTTTTACACTCATCGTATTATGACTGGTGGTCACAAAGGTCCAAGCTCCGAGAGTTCTGCAGAGAACTAATGGTAACACTTGACAGTTTGAGTTTCATGCTATTCCCATGCATGTACAGTATACAAATAGGTCTATAAACACTGCTTATGTGCTTTGATAAATGATAACTGAACTAGTTACATGATGGTGCATGTAAATGATAAAACCAATTGTCGTTGAACTCACAGCATGACATTTCTCTAGGTTACACATCACCCTTGATGAACCAGATGATCACAGGAACTTGGGTTTGAAGATTGACCGGCCCATTTGCTTTCCGTTTCCATCCCCATCAAACTCAAGCAACCCTAGTTTGTCTTTAGTCCCCAAGTGGCTGTGGACTTTGACGGTTGGGTTCAGAAGACGACTTACATGCATACTCGGCCTCGCAGTTGCGCTCCTTTGTTCTCCCATGTAATATACACATTCGCCTCGAACAACAATAAGAAATGGTCCTCCAAAGGTCATAGATGTACCTAGCTGTTTTCTGTTTCTGTTGTTTATTTGATGCAACGTTGTTGTGCTCTAAGCTTGTGACATTCAACAACATCCAGTGAAATCCAGCAAAACCAGTATTCGATTCAGCATGTCGCTATGTGATTAAACTAACCATATGATCCTTAACCTTTGTACTACCAAGCAGGATGTTGCAATCGAGTGTCACTAATGTTACCATTATTATAGCTACCTGGAGGCTGGAATGAATCGATTCGGTCAACAGTCAACATGGGACTTGGTGGCCAGTTTTTTGTTACCATCAGAAATGCGTCAGTTATGCGTCAAGCTGACGTCTTGTGTTCTCTTTGGCTGCTCTTCTGGACATGCTTGCAAGTAGGAGTAGCAATTCTCTATTATTACCTGCTCTGTTGCTCAACTCATTTCTTGCCCCTTTCACCTGACCCTTTTTCTTCTTGTGCAAGTAGTACCATTTGTTTTTCCTCTATACGTCAACACGTTCAACTCTTCATTACAAATTCTCCCATATTAACTCTCACCTAATAGACTGTTGTCAATCTAAATCTCTTCCTGAATTGAAATATTGAGTGCGATTATCTGACCGAACTATTAAAGCTAGTATTAATTAAGCCTATGCTCGAAAAACGCGGGAAATTCGTTCGTTCTCGCGAAATCTTTGCGTTTTGCAAAGAGTACTGCACGCTGGGGCAGCTGGTATGCTACTGATGAAGCATAATTGAGATCAAAGTGAGTTGATGACAGATTCCCAGTCGAAGCTGCCATTCAAGAACTCCCACACCGGCGACGCCGACGAGTTGGCCCAAGGCTCGTCGGCTCCGGCGAGGTCGAATCCCACCACGTCCAGCTCCACCTCCGACGAGAAGGAGGGCGACCACCCCTGCGACGTCTCGCTGGGAGCGTCGACATCGCAGCTCCTCTGCTCGACGGCGAGCGACGCCGGCTCATGCGAGCCCATGTTCCAAGCGACGGTGAAGTTCGACGCGCCGGAGTTGATGACGGCAGGTGGCATTAATTCCCCGTCCCGGCACGCGGCGGCGGCGTCGCCTCCGCAGGTGTGCTCGCCGTAGTAGGCGATCACGAACGCCGCCGGGTCGTCCTGCGACTGCGACTGCGACTGCTGCACCCGCCGCGTGGCGAGGCAGCCCTGGCCCCTGAACGCGCAGCGGTAGTAGAGCCTCGGGTGCCTGCAGCCATTGATCTCCTTCTGCCCGTATTTCCTCCAGATGAACCCGTCCGCCGTCGTGCCGCTCCTCACCTCCCTCACCGCCTCTGCGCCCCGCGCCCTGAGCCAAACCAAGAAATCAAATCACCTGTTACTACTACCAATCCTCCGTGCACGGTGCACCTTAATTTTCCTGCAGAAAATGTCAGTATCTGTAGTAGTAGCAGCTCACCTTCTTTTGGTCGGCGTGACGAGGAGAGAAGAGGAGGTCGCGGACTCCACCGCCTTCCGCTTCTTGCCGGTAGTAGCACCGGTGGCTCCCCGGCTCAGCTTGGCGATGACGCGGTTGCAGCAGCGGAGGATCTCCGCGGCGAGCTCCTGCTGCTCCCCGGCCGTCGCCGGGGACGCCGCCCGGAGCAGCTCGCCGAGGTACGCCGCCGACTGGTACCCCATCGTCATCAGCTCCAGCATCACCGCCGCCGAGGCCGAGCTCCCCATCGCCATGCTCAGCTCTCCGCTCTCCACACGCGCTCGCACCACAACTCTCACCTTTGGTCCAGTGCAGTGCAGTAAAGTGGCCGCGTCGCGTCGCGTCCCGTATTTATAGAGCCCACCAACGCGGGGGGAACCCGGCGCGAACCAACGCGCGGTCGCAACGGGGCAAAGGCCAACCAACGCGACAACGGGGGCAAGTCACGCTCAGCAGCAGCGACTCACCTCGCCGCAACGTGATTCCCCTTCCGCTTCTTCTGCTGCTCCTAGCTGATGTTTGTAACTCATAAAAATAAAAATTAAATTAATGTACGTAAAACGAAAAAATTATTAACACATAATTAATTAAGTTTTAATTATTATAAACTTAAAAAATAAATATATTTAATATTTTAAAGTAATATTTATATAGAAAATTTTCGCATGAAACAGTTTAAGAACGTGCTAACGAAAAATAAGAAAAAATCTAAAATTTGTTGGAATTTAGAACAGAGTACTACTGTTGATATCCCCATTATGGCGTTGTCGCAACCCATCAAAGGAGCGAGGAGCCACTGTACTACTACTACGACGACGACGATTACTACTCGGTCACTCTACCCGGCTACTCGATCGATCGATCGATGATGATAGATGATGATAAACTATGGCGAGAGTCACGACGGCGGCGCGTAGCAGTTGCCAAAACGTGTCGCGGCCATGTTTAATTATGTGCCTCGTCGCTACGTTACATCATCACATGGGTTCAGTTCCGTCCGGTCCGGTCCGGTCCGGATCAGTGCAGAGTCCTGTGTTTCCTCTGGATCTCATCTCACTGAATTGTTCGATTGGTTCAGTACCATACGGGCGATCGATTCCCCGAGTCGTCGTTGGCACGGATCAACGCCTAAATCTTGTCTAGATGATGATCAACGACTATATCTCCTTCTTTAGTAAACCGAAGATTACGATCACACGTGCACACGTACTGGCCGGAGGCACAGAGCGAAGAGAGCTTATGATCGATCGATCACATGCATACGCGCACAGGGCAGGGCATGCAAGGGGATGGACCGAATAACAACGCAAGTGTACACAGATTCGATCAGGTCAAGGTCGCTCCAAAATGATTCAGATTCAAGTTCACTGTACCAGATGCTAACTTTTTTTTTGAGTAGCCAACTTTTCTACGATGAACTTTTCGAAGTGTCCTGCTAAAATTTCACTCATCTCACTGATCAAAGTGTCCTACTATTTTTAGTAGCCAACTTTTCTGCGATGAACTTTTCGAAGTGTCATGCTAAAAATTCACTGATCTCACTGATCGAAGTGTCCTACTATTTTTTTAAAAAAACAATAATCCTAGCATACGTATAGTATTTACGGTATTAAGCACAACTTGCAGATTACAATGGCTCACAAAGTCAAAGAAAAACAGAGAAAAGAGAAAGAGCTTTTATATCTCATGATAGAGCGATGCTTCGGTGCTCGGTGCTCTCTCTAGATAGTATTATACTATTAATAGAAATGATTTGAACCATTCATTATTAAAGGTAAATAAGTAATTTAATAATACAGTGATTAGAGATAATTTATCATTTATGTTTTTTCCGGCAAGATCGATATGTGGTCATCCATTGCACTGGTATCGCTCATATTTCATAAAAAAACCAAAAAAAAGAGAAAAAAAGTTTATTCACTGCTAAATGATGATTATACTCCTTCGTATCTTTTTTTACAATAATGCTCCTTCACATTTTTACTATCGCTAACTAGGGTGATAGTATAAATAGATATGAACCCTTTGATCAAATAAAATCAACGATTCAAATTGTTTTCTACTACCAGTAAAAAGCACCGTAGTGAGATGTGGTATAATTTTTGCAACGAGGCGACCGGGCTGGCTGGCGCTAACGCAGTACAAACTTGTGTCGCGTCAGAGTGGTTCTTCCTCCATAGCGGCGCGCTACTCCGTCTAGGAACACGTCTGGTTGTTGAAGATCCGATTATTGCGTTCCTTTTAGATAGACCAAGGTGATGATTCTGTCGAAGCCACGACGCATTGTGGTTTGTTGGTCCCTTTCTGTTCTCGAACCACCAGCTAACGAAGGAACTTAGTGCAACACTGTGTTTGGGAGATGAGGTTGGGAACTCACCTCCCGCACATGTAAAACGAAGCGATACATTTTTTTATGATTAATTAAGTATTTGTTAAATTTTTTTTGAAAAATGGATTAATATGTTTTTTAAAGCAACTTTCGTATAGAAAATTTTTACAAAAAACATACCGTTTAGCAGTTTGAAAAACGTGCGCGTGAAAAACGAGAAAAATAAGATGAGAACTCACTCTCAAGAAGCCTAGTGCAGATGGGAAGCAACTTGGTTGCCCAATGATATTTCATGATTAACCATCAGAATTAGAGAGAATCCGGGCAAACGATTAGGATGTGACCCATAATTGCATTGTAATGATCACAAAAGACACACTGAGAAGGGTGCGGGAGTCCGTTTTTCTTAAGTGATCGGCCGTCCAACATCGAAAGTGGGTCACCAGTCCATGATTTGTCGGCATCCGTGCGAAGCAACCATATCCAGCGGGCGCGAAGAGCCAGTCCCATGAGAGACAGGTCGTGCAGCACGAGGCTATCGTATTTGCTTTGACACACATACTTTGCTGACACACATACTTTGCTGCAAGCAAAGATAGTGGTGCCTGCCTTTGATGACGGCTTGCCCTAGCTAATTTGTGGCTTAGATTGCAACATATTATTGAGCGAATTATCTACTTCAATATAAAAATAAATTAAATACTTAATAAATAAACTTAAAAGTGGTTTAAGTAATATATTATAACAATATATTTTAAAGAATATATTTTTTCAAAACAGGAGTAAATAATCGGTTTCTACCCAGGACTAACTGAGATACGGGTGATCGATTCCCGCGGGTCGTCTCAGCATCTAATGATCAACGCCTAAATCTTTTCTAGGTAGTGATCAACGCCTCAGTCTTTTCTAGGTAGTGATCAACGCCTAAATCTTTTCTGGATAGTGATCAACGCCTCAGTCTTTTCTAGGTAGTGATCAACGCCTAAATCTTTTCTAGATAGTGATCAACGCCGCCTAAATCTCCCTCGTCAGTAAACCAAATTTTACGATCACACGTGCACACGTACCCGAGGCCCAGAGCAGAGCTTATGGTCGATCAATCACAACACAGGTGTACCACAAATTCTCTCAGGTCAAGGTGGCTCCAAAACATTTCAGATTCGAGTTCAATGTACCAGATGCTAACTTTTTTCTAGATGAACTTTTAGCTAACTGCAGACGAGTTTTGCCCTTTTGGGGTCTTCTACCAAAAAAGGAACCATTATTCAACGTACATAACCTCCTAACTCTGCGCGTAAATCATTCGATGTACTACTGTGTACATTGTCTCCAATTTAAGAATCATTCAGCGTTCGCAAATCTTGCGCCAAGTACATTGCATCTCATTGTCTACAACAAAAGTACACGGCATTTCTATTTGTCTTTTCAGTCGTTCATGCGATTCTGAGGTGATAAAAGTGGATGTTTCTTTCCAGCTTTATGTCTAACTACACCGTAATACTTTACGTGTCAATCCGGAGTATTGGGTCTAATCTTTCTTTGATTGCACAAGTTTATAATACTTTACGAGTCAATCCGGAGTGATTGGGTCTAATCCTTTTTTTTTTATTGTACAAGTTGACATGCCATGCTCATATCATAACGTATGCTGACTCTCATTGGGACGTGAGAACAATGACTAGGAAGGTCTTGAAAAAAATTTGTATAATGGCGATAGTGATGCTTTCTCACCAGTGATGCTTTCTAACGGGACATGTGCAGCAACTCTCGAGATTACCGATTGCAGTCAAAATTTAAATTTTAAAATTTAATTCTAAGTTGTTTTTAGTTTTTTTATCGTATTTTATTTTTTCAACGTTGGTTTTCAGATCGATAACAACATATATATGTACATAAAAGTTTTAGGTGGTACGGCTTATAATCAGCTTCAGGCGAATCGCTGGGGCTTAACAAGTTTAGCTAGCTAGTTAGTTCTTCCATTGAAGGAACTGGTTTAGCTAGCTAGTAAGTGCTAATTAAACGTGTTTTGTAGTAATTAGTTAACATCTCTGATCAGTACCGCTTTCGGCATGTAGCTGCTGAGTGACATATATATTCTATAAGTTGGATTTCCTTGTTGTCTTGTTGACATTGGACCAAGATTGAACCGACCTTGGACAAATAATAGTAGCGGTCGTTGGGCATATGTGCAACTTGATTTCAGGTTTAATAGATTCGATTTAACCAAACAGTCTCCCTAACGCGCTCTAACATGATGCTGATGCAGTGGTGCTGATGTTCTCCTCTCATATCATTGGCCCTGGTATCTGTTGGTTGCTAGTGTGCTACAAAAGGCTCCGATCTCAAGTTAGAAACCTCTCCCACATGGCTGAGTGCCTGAGTGACTTTTTCTTAACCTCTCCAAGGATGTAAGGATGAAAACAGTTGAAAATATCATCTCTACGAAAATAATTGTCCTTTATCAGTAGAAATTAATTTTTCTATATTAGCAATTTAACTATTTGATGACAACTTCAATATAATACGTGTTGATAGAACTAAAATAAATACATTTATATATGGTTAACTAAAAAAAAGTTGAAAACAGTATATATATATATATATATATATATATATATATATATATATATATGCTTAAATAATAGTAATAATACACTAAATCTTCTTCCTCATACCTCAAGATTCGTGCTTCGAAGCATCTGACGGCTAGGCCGACTTCGTCTAATCGTAGGAGAGATGAGGCATGGGCATAGCCAAGCTAAATAATTAAAGACCCGTGCACGGTCTGTTTTTTCTCCGGCCTGGACCGGCAACGCATTTGACCGGCAAGTTTTTCTCTGTCAACTCCAGCAGATTGCCTGGCGAGAGGGCCCATCGTATTTTAGAATGTTCCATATATCCACTCATGCGTAGTTAGTTTCACGCAACAATACAAAACAACGCTCAAAATCTCTGCATTTATAAACTGCTAAGTCGCTGTAGCTCGAGGTCTCTGAGAGAAATTTGTTCTGTTACACACGTACGTGTGTTTGACCAAAACCGGTCGGGGAAATTAAATCTCCCTTGTGATGAATATATAAAACTGCGAACACGCACTGACGACGTTCTACTGACCAATTAGAATTTCTCTTCGTAGTAGTAGTTTGACCCAGATCTTCGCATTTGTCAATATAATCATATATATTCCCTGGAAAATGGCTTCCATCGACGGTGCGACAAGCTCGGAGTTACTTACTGATGCTTGCGCAATGGAACACGGCAATCTAGCGACTATACGTATACTCACTTCATCGACTTCATTTATAGCAATTCTCACACAAATTAGTCATATGAAATGACTATATATGGTACCTAGGGGTTATCTTTTCGACGCATGAAATCTCGAGGTTTTGACGTGGGATGAAAGTAGATTCCAGATAAAATTTTGAATAATTTTTGAGAATCCAAATTTGAAACATGAAAATTCGGATGAAATTTGATCAAAATTTGAACCAAAAAAATGTTACTCCAGACCGCTGGGGGTCGAGATATTGCACTCAATTGGAAAGGTGAACGTACCCCTAATTAATACTCTTGGTTGTATTTTCTAAGTAGGCTCCAGTTAGATGCATTAGCCTGACTGGCTGTAACCGCTAGAAATCATCGAGTCACAACTTTTGAACTTTAGTGGGATAGAGTGAATATTTAGTGTCAGCCTGACTTAGCTTAATGATTTTAACACGCGCTTTGGCTAGTAAAACCATGAAGCACTTGGTAATCACCAGCCAAGAAAGTGACGTTACTCAAAAGGAAAACTGGTGTTTGTTTCAGCTGTTTGTGCCATGTACCATGTCAAATGTAGCGTCTTTGAATTCGTCCAATTGTCCAACTGATGCCGACTTACCGATCGAGCCACGGCCATGCATGTACGGAAGAAACGGCGATGATGGTCGGCAAGTCATTGATTTGGTAATTATCGTGTTTCTTAAACCAACTTGGTGAGTTCTTCTGTGACCAGACGCCCAGAGCCCCAGACCAACGTTGCCAGCGTTCAGTTTCTGTTGATACGACATGCCATGGATCGAGGTAGGCAGAAATGCATGGATGCAAACATAGAATTGCAGTAATATATAACTGACCCGGTAATTAACTCGAGATTCTCTGAAGAGAACTTGGACGCCATTTCAGTGAATGGCTGCACAGTTGATCAATATACCAAATATGGTCACCAGATATCTCCATCAGAAACATAGAAAAAGCCCTCTGTTTCGACCCAGGACCATGCATGGCCTGGCCGGTGCTGCAGTTACTGAAGGTCACATCGTGTCTCGGTAGGCAGCAGCACACATTTTTGCAGGAAAGCGTGACGATTGCATGAACCTGTCGCCGATCTGTCTGTTGGTCTGATGTCATAGCTTACGGCGGGGGTCGCACGTGTAGCACGATTAGCCGAGTTGTGAATAGCTAGCTGTACGTTGTTCGCTTGTTTGCACGGTTTCATTCAACGGGACCGGTTCAGCAAATTCTCTCCGAATGACCAGCTATAGCAATCATCAGGCTTAGGCGGAAATGGGCGAGACCTGACTAATTAATCGATTATGTAAAGCGACCAATGGAGCTGCAGGATGTGTGGAGTGCTACGTATTGTTTAGAACTTTTGGGATAGTATAAGATTACGTACGTTTCGTACCTTGAAGATGTCAAAATATACTTCGAAGAAAAAAAGAGGTCCTCGTCAAATGTCAACTGTACAGCCTGTAGAGTCGGCCAACGACAGTGAAACCGACCCCTAGACAGGGAGTAGTATGTAAGTCTTCCAATAGAAAAAAAAAAAGGAAAGAAAGGGAGGGAGTAGTATTGACTGTACTAACTTGAATGAAGCAAATAATGAGATGGCTGGGGGGGTCTATTTGTAACCAAGCTATGTTAAACTTACAAGCGGGGCTAATGCGCGATTGATCGCGGACTTCTAACCCTCATGGTCACATAATGACAAATACAACGTATGGTGCTCTCCCCTTCCTCTGCTCATAGTCCAGATAGGAAAAAAAAGGCACACTCACATTACCCACCTTCATTTTTTTCTTTACATATAGACTTATATATAAAGATGTTTATACATTCAAACTATACAAATACATACATAATTACTTTGTTACATATAAAACCTTATATATATAAAATTTTGTTTGTATTGATTTGAAACAAATTCAACAACATACTAGCTTGGCCTAGAAAAAGTTATACATAGAAAAGTTTGTATATAGATATTTTGTTTGTTTAAAGTTTGTGTATAGAAACTTTACACGCATAAATTTTATACACATAAACTTTATAGATATAAATTTAAACGAATTCAAAAAACAATTTAGAAAAAAAAACACAATATATGTGTGAGCCGTGAGGCCCATGTGCTAAACCGACCGAGCACACCAAGCATCAGACCTAATTTTGAAAAATAGGAAAGCCCACCCGATATGGGCTAAAAATAGCAAAAAAAACAAAATTTTGTGTCGCTCTCGATCCAATCACATGCGATTGATCACGAAATACACTTTTCATAGATGCATGCTGTTGGAGAAACGGGAATGGGGTCGCCCTTCCTCCGTGTTCTTAGAATAATGCTTACCACTTCATTGTTTGTTATGTCAAGTGAAGTGGTTGCCAGGCTGCCGTCTTGGCTTTTAGCTAGCCAGATGTGGGCTCGGGGCCTGCGATGGGCTAAGGCCCTGGGGTCACCTTGCCGCGTAAGGACGCACGCTCCTCTCATTTAGAGGTGTGTATATAAAAGGACAAGGCGAGGAGCCCAGGGCCCCACCCTAGGTGTCATGCCCCAAACTAGCCCCGAACAGAGGCCAGAATAAGGCGATCCAAATTAACCTGTATGTCTGTACCAGTCCCAGGAAAAAGCGCTGGTATAACAGGAAGATAGAATATAACAACGACAACGGTCTCTTTATTAAGAGTAGAATTACAACCAGGGTTGGAACTGCGGACAGAACCCGAGTTCGCAACAACATTACAAAAAGGCGAAAGCGGAAAAAGGCGGAGACTGGCCCTAAGCCACAAGCAAAGCCTTGGGGAAAAGCTGAAACCCTACTACTACTCGTAGACTGCTTGATCCTGAAAGAACTCCTCTTCAGCAGGGTCCACTTCTTCATCTTCGAGAACTGGGGGGGTTTAATTATTGTTGACGCCGAATCCGTACCGCCGATGAGGATCCGGCGTGCGGACACACAAAAGCCTGGGAGATCTGCTTAGCTCCAGTGCAGGTCCTAAAATTGATGAAGCGCGGACGTGCCAGTCAGTTTGATCCTGTCACTGACAACATATGCAAAATAGCAGAACGGAAGGTCTATCGGCCGATAGGCCGATAGGGCAAAAACATATCGACCGGTAGGCCGATAGCTAAAACAACCGGTCGGCCGATGATAACATGATGATATAGCAATGTGATATAGCATAATCCAAATATAAAATAAACATTGATCTGAGGATTAAAGCATACATCGGCCAGAGGTCCGATGGCATAAACTCTCAATAAGCATATAAACAATAAATACTCTATTGTCATCGGCCGGATCCAATTTATATGTAAAACTCTTGGGCCGATGCAACGTCCAGATAATTCACCGGCTGAAACCCCAGTGAAACCCTTATTGGCAATCGACAGGCAGGCTAGAGATTACGGTTCTAATCACGACTTAGTGGCACTAACTATGAAAAGAAACGCAAGATCTAGACAATCAAGCCCTCGACTGATTTTCGGGGTGGTGGATACCTTAGCCAATCTAATCTAGCGAGACAATTTAGTCGATACCGGCGTAAACCCTAAAACGAATCTCGGCCGATACGACTAAATCGAGACGCCAAACCAGATTGACTAAAATATATGATAGTAGGTGCTTACATTGACGAGATCAGAACGTCGAAGCCCTAGCCCCGACAGCGCAGGCAGCCATAACGAGACTTACCCCTCGCGGGAAGGGCATGAACTCGCCGAAGAAGACGAAAAGTAAAGGTTGGCGATGCGCCGAAGTTGTATTGATCGTGAGATGATTTTACATGAACCTTGGGCTTACATATTTATACCCATAGACTAACAAAGATCCTAACAGAATACGACTCAAACTTTTCTAAAGATAAAAGGAAACAGATAAAGTCCTTATTGGACACTAAACACACTTTCCTAAAGATAAAAAGGAAACTAACAAATTCTTCCTAATTAATAGATATTGGTGGCTGGTTTTAAGATAACCCCCATCGGCTGATATAAGACTCTAGGCCGATACCAACCTTGAGCCGATATGGATCCTGAGCCGATGAAGACTTCGGGGCTTACCAAATTCTGGTGTTAACAATTATATAGAGGAAGGGTGAGTACGGGAGTACTCGGCAAGTCAAGGGAATTAAATGTTTGAATGCAAGCTTCAAGGAGAGGCAGTTATTTTTCACATTCAGTTTTAGTTTAAGAAGTTCAGAAACATCTAAGTGAGTGCTTCTCAACGGCACAGACGAGTAAGTGCGTCTCATCCGGCCGGAGCAGTGGAAATGTATCGATTGATTCTTGTCGGCACGAAAGGCTCCCTGCCAATCGTTCACCGGCACCGGCTGCACCAACAGCCACAAGTCAAGCACGTCGGAATGAGAGGCTCCCTGGCAATCGTTCACCGACACCGGCTGCTCCAACAGCCTCAAACCAAGCACAGAAGGGATTTCTCACACCAATAGCAGTTCATAAGAAGTCATCAAAACTACGCTAAGGAATCGCCTCACATCCGCCCATGACCGTGGGCACGGCTGTTCGAACAGTTATTAACCTCTGCAAAGGGGGTACACTTTACCCACACGACGTTACTAACCCCGAGTCACCCAGCCCGTGACTCTCAGCCACGTCTGGCAACCTTGAGGCGTTCACGACAAGGCATTTCGAAAGCCGACTCAGGGTCATCTTATGCCAACGGGAGGGGTCCCACGGACCAACACCAGGTTAGGTCCCAGACCATACTATGCCAGGAAGCCCAAGGGTCTTCTCCGACACCACCCCGGCGAATCCACTTGTCCCTTGGCATCAAGATTTCCCTGGCCTAGCTAGTTACTCAGCCAGGGGTGTCCCATATCACCCATGTGGTCGTACTTGACATATGTTCGGATGTAATTCCCAAGGAATCGGTCCTTAGGGCGAGAACGGGTAGACCGTACCCCCAATACATCTCCCGTACCACGAGTTTTAGAAACTCACTTTATTGTCAAGGCACCGACCCAAGTGTCGGGTTTTCCAAGCATTTTGTAAACTCAAGTTTTACCCAAGTGATCATTTTAAATTTGGAGGGGAGTCTCGATATTCGTACGTGAGGTGCGAATACCGAGATCTCACCTGAGGGGTGACAAGGGGTGATAGGGTGATCAATAGTCAAGGAAGGTAAATGCAGCAATTGGATAGGGTCTGTCGGTTGTATTGCAAACCGAGGCCAAGTGTCAAGTGTAACCTAAGGAATGCATAGTTTGCGGAATCAAAATACTTAATTTTAAATTATAGGTTCAATTGATCAAGGTGGCTTGTCTTGCTCAAGATCTTGAGCTTCTTCCTCGAAATCCGCGCACTGCGGGTCTTCTGACTCCGAAACTACACACGAAACGAGGCGACTCAACACAATAATAAAAAGAAGCCCTATTAACGACCACTAAGCGTGCCATTGGATAGATCTCGATTTTTGAGGAATTTTGGAAGTTGAACGGAGTCAATCGGACGAACGGTTGAGAAGATATGAATTTCCGAAGATTAAATGATTTTTTGTCTAAAGGAAAAGGAATTATTAATTCCCTGGAAAAAGAAAAGAAAAGAAAAGAGGGACTGAAATCAGACTTTGGTTTTGGGCAGCTAGGTGCGGCCCAATGGATTGGCGTGGGCACGGCCGAACTAATGGGCCGGTTCGCGAAGGAATCGGCCCATGGCCGATCGGCGCGGGAGAGAGAGGCCGATGGGCTGAGGCCGAGGGAGGAGGGAGGCCGAGTGGGCCGGAGGCCGATGGGCGCGGCCCAACGGCGGGCGGAAGCGCGGCCGATCGAGGGAGGCCGATGGGCCGAGCGGCCAAGGAGGCCCAGAAGGCCGGCGTGGCGACGCGGCCCGGCGGATGCGCGTAGGACCATTGACCGGTCCCCGGCGCGCCTAGGGCAGGCGGGCGTGGCGCCACGTAGGCGCGCGGGGAGAAGGGCGAGCCCGCCCGAGAGCGAATGGCTCTCGGCGGCGCAACGGCGCGCGGCTCATCCCGACGAGCGGCGGCGGGACGGAGAGGGTGAGGGCGTCGACGGCTAGGGGAGGAAGAGAGATAGCGGCCCAGCGGCGCGGAAAGGAGGAAGGAGGCGCTACAAAGGCCGGCGGTGGAGTTATGCGGCGGCGGTCGACGCCGGCGAGAGAAAAGAAGAAGGGGAAAACCTAGCCGGAGCGGCGAGGGCCCGATTCCTTGGAAGGGGGGCATCCTCATGTGTCTTCGTGGATGGACGAGATCCAGGCATATTTACTCCGATCTCACCTACCCGAAGATGACACGGAAGCAGAAAGAGTTGCGCGCATAGCCAAGCGCTACATCATTGTAGACGGGGACCTCTACCGATGTGGCACTAATGGTGTGCTTCTCAAGTGCATTGGCCATGAGGCCGGTGTTAAAATACTCTCAGACATACACGAAGGGGAGTGCGGCATCCATTCTGCCTCCCGCACCCTTGTTGGGAAAGCATTCGAACAGGGCTTTTATTGGCAAATGGCACTGCAAGACGCTACAACCATGGTGCAGCGTTGCCAAGCATGCCAATTCCACACCAAGCAAGCGCATCAGCCTGCTCAGGAGCTTCAAGTCATTCCGTTCTCATGGCCGTTTGTGGTCTGGGGGATGGATATTATGGGGCTTTTTCCTCGGGTAGTTGGTGGCTACGAACATCTTTATGTAGCCATTGACAAGTTCACCAAGTGGCCAGAAGCCTTCCTGGTCACAAAAATCGATAAAAATTCAGGGCTTAAATTCATAAGAGGGATCACGAGCCGGTTCAGGATTCCTAATCACATAATAACCGACAACGGCACTCAGTTCATGAGCGATCTGTTTGGGTACTATTGCGAGGATGTCGAAATCAAGCTGTGCTTTGCCTCGCCAGCCCATCTCGAGAGCAATGGGCAATTTGTGAGGGCGAATACAGAAATCTTAAAGGGCCTTAAGACGAGATCGTACAACAAGCTCAAAAAACATGGCACGGGGTGGATAGATGAGCTCTCAACTGCTTTGTGGGCTAATCGAACTACCCTGAGTAGGGCAGCAGGGGAGACGCCATTCTTCCTTGTGTATGGGGCCGAGGCCGTCCTCCCGTCCGAGCTTACTTACAACTCTCCAAGGGTAGCACAATATGGACACGGCCTCGACAATGACCAACTTTTACAGGACAACGTCAATTTCTTGGAAGGGCGCAGTAGACAGACTTCACTTCGGACCGCCCGGTACCAACAAAGCCAAAAGCGCTACTACCAGCGCAAGGTTCGCACCCGAACCCTCCAGGTCGGGGACTTGATCTTGCGTTGTGTCCTCACACGTGCTGGCAAGAACAAGCTATCCCCATCATGGGAGGGCCCCTTCTTGGTAGTCGGCGTCCCGTGACCAGGCTCCCTTAGGTTGGCTACCGAGAATGGGACCCCTTTACTGAACCCATGGAATGTAGAACACCTGCGAAAGTTCTTCCTGTAGTCAAAAGTTGTAAGTGCGTAGTGCTCGGGCCAATGTTAGATTTCTTTACAGAATTAAAACATTGGCCGGGGGACCATCATGTACATTCATCAATAAAGTTATCAATTTTCAGTTAAAGTACTATTTCAGCATTAGTTCAATTCTTTAATTCTCGCTTTTTTCTCACAATTTTGTTCTGTTTGGCATGTTGTGACCTCTTTTCATTCCCCTGATGATAGGCGTCGTTTCTATTCTCAACTATTTCAAGCAACTCACCAACAAATACGAGGGTTGTGTCCCCGAGTCAAGCCTTTGCCAAGAATTAAGCCCTAGTCACTGCTGAAACCATGGGGCCCAAGGCCAGCCCTTTCGAGGGCAGCCAGGCCCCGAGGTGGGCTGTGCTGACCGGCCAGCTTAACTATCGGTGCACAGTTTTTTGCTTGAGGGTCCAACGCTTGTGGTTCGCTGTGTGTGTTATTTGGAACGTTGGGAGTGGAAGAGACAAGAGGCCATTGGAAGGACAGAACGGGAGGATTAGTAGCACGGAAGGATGGAGTCAAGAGATTCTAATTTTGTTCACTAGTTAAGTGCAGGAAACAAATGGTTGATGGCATCAGCCACCCCCGGGGCATGCCGGGGGCTCAGTGAGCCCCTTGCGATCACTCCCCGATGGTGGGGGCCCCCTGGTACCCGGGGTGGCGCTATGTTGGCGCCTGTCTAGGGTCCCGGGGTGCTCAACTCTTGGTCACGACCCAAGCCCAGAGTAAGCGCACTGTTGCTTGCTCTGGGGCCTAGGGACAACCACACGTCAATTTTGACAAAAAAAAACTTTTCACAACCGGAACATGGACATGGTTTCCGCCCTTGTGGCGATGACTGTTACCCATGAAGAAGAAGAAAAGTTTAAGTCCTTACAGCAAAGACAAAAATTTAACCAGATACAAAAGCACGTAGGGTGGGGGAAGCGGAGTTAGGCATCGGGAGAAGGAGTCATGTTGTCTTCTTCTCCGGCCTCCTCCTCCTCCTCATTCTCTGAGGCCTCGGGACTGGACTCCCGCTCCACGTACTCCCCGTGGTTGAAGAGGGGGCCACGCTCGCTGCCACATTCGCCACCGCGCTTTGCGCCTCAGCCTCGGTGCTTGGGGAAAGACCTTGGAGCACTGGAGCCAAGGAAAAGTTGGGATCCTGGGCCCGGAAGCTGGCAAGGACCCACTCCGCCACTGCTGTCGCCAACTCGCGGCCCTCCTGCAAAGCCTGCTCGTGTGCTCGTCAGGGGAGTTGCTCCAATGCTTTGGCAATCCGACCGATTTCGCCCATGCTGCGTGTCAAGACCTCTCCTGGATGTCCCGGGCGTCCATGGGCGGGAGGCGGCTGCGGTGAAGCACCTTGCGTAGACGGGTGATGTTGCGCTCAAGTTCTTTCCCCAGCATGGCATCAACATGCCGATGCTGGTTAAGCATTTGGCAAAGCCAGTCCACCCACGCCTTTAGCCGAACCGGGTCGGTTGTGTGGGGATCACTAGAGCTGGTGTCGCTGAAGCTCGCGGCGTGGTCTGTCGCGTCTATCGGGGCCCTGGGGCTGCGAAGTCGCATCGCGGCCCCCCGAGCCACGGCCCCGAAGTGCTCGGCCCTTTTTCGAGCGGCCGCGGTCTCCTACTCCATCGTGGCAAGAGAATGCTCCCGGTTTGAGGCCGCGGTCTCCCCCTCCTCCACTTGGCTCTCCCATTGCCCCAACATCTCCTTGATCTCTAAGTGGGACCACCACATCTCCAGTTGTTCCATGCGGGAGTAGTAGTCGTCCTTCCTTTCCTGGAGGTCTGCCTCCCAGCACGCCAAGGACTCCTCCATGTGCCATGTCCCATGGGTACGCTCCCGAGCGATGGTAACCATCCTCAGGGCAGCCTACTCCCACGTCGCAGCAATTTGGTTCCGGGCTGTGAGGGCCTGCTCGAGGCTTGCCAGCTCTCCTTCCACGGGCCTCAACCTACAGTTCCCGAGCCTGCAGCCTCTGCTACCACGACGCCAGCCGGACCTCTTGTGCGTCCAGCTCCTCACTGCGTGCCGCCAGGGTGTTACGCCGCTCTTCAGCAGCGGCAGACTCTTCCTCTTAAGCCTTGGCCAGCTCTCGGGCTAGAGCCACGGAAGTTGCCAGCTCTTTGTCTGTCTGACTCCGATCGATGATGAGGTGTCGTTCGGCGGCTACTTGGCGTTGCTCGCGCTCATGGAGGGCCACAGCAGAACCCACAGTGGAGGCCACCGTCATTATGGTCAAGCGAGTTCTAGCCTCCTCCAGTGCGCGTCTCTCCTCCTCCAGAGCAAGTCTCTGGGCCTCAATTCCTCGGCACGTGTCTCGGATTTCATCCCACTCTAGCCACGACGCTTGCGCTAGTTTGAAGATCGCTCACTGTGCCTAGCCGAGGGCACCATCGAAGGTACGCTACAGATGAACCGTCAGTGACAGTGGGAGGTCGACCCGTGCATGCCCGGCTCCCTCATCCCG
Source organism: Oryza officinalis (assembly GCA_008326285.1). Classification (NCBI taxonomy): domain Eukaryota; kingdom Viridiplantae; phylum Streptophyta; class Magnoliopsida; order Poales; family Poaceae; genus Oryza; species Oryza officinalis. The sequence goes on along the minus strand of BDMV01000001.1, from coordinate 56,561,435 downwards.
GCAAGAAGCGAACGGCCTCGGGACCAACCGGGCGACAAGGTCAGCCTTGGGAAAAAATGTGACGGTCGAGGTGTTCCAAGGTCCTTGGGAGCTCGGACCAGCCTCGTCGTCTCCCCGGTCAGGTCCACCACCATTGCTGTGGTAGGGTGATTTGCGGCCCCCACCGTGTCTTCGAACATCAGAATGTGGGGTCCCGAGGCCCCGTCTCAATGGTCGCTAGCGCCAGCGCCATTTCCGCCTCTACCCACATCGGGGAAACGTAGGGGGAACTCGACACCGGTGCAAGGACGGTAGTGGCCTTAGTGGACTCCTCTGGGCTGGACCGGGCGTGGGGGGCTCGCTCACTGGTATCGTCGTCACTGGTTTGGAGGGTAGGGTGATAGTATCTACCCTGGCCGCCTCGATCGCCAAAATGATGGGGGAGGCCAGGTCAACTATGTCTGACCGTAGGGCACGTCCCTCCTTGCGAGCGAAAGCGGGCAACGGGGATGCGGGATCCAGAGCGGCACCCTGAAGGGCATCTATCGCCGGGGCGCCCCCCCTCCATGTAGGGTTCCTGCAAGGAATTGCAAAATGTGCTGATAGGAGTCTAAAAACGAAAACAACACATGAGTGTTTGCCTCAGAGCATGCAAAACTTACGCGATCATGGGCCCGGTGAAGGACCATCTTTTGACCGCATAGGGGTCCTCGTCGGGGTTGGGGGTCGCGCCCTTCTTGTGCGACGGATGCTTTCGCGTGGACCGCCTGGGAGAGTCCTTCCTCGCTTTCTTGGTGGGGGGCTCAAGACATCAGGGGCAGAGGCATCCGTGCTTGGGGTCCTCTTGGTGATTGGGGCCCCATCGTCTAAGGGAGCGGTCGTCCCTGGCCCGGCAGCAGCCTCGGCCTCAACCGACGTCCGTGCCGCCTCGCGGGCGGCAGAGAAGATTGATGATTTCGAGGGGCCGACTTTCTTATTCATGGTTGTCCCCTCGATGTTGCCTTCATCATCGTCAGAGCTGTCAGAGAGGAGCAGGTTCCGACGCCTCTTCCGGCTCGGAAGAGGGATCAGGACCAGGGGTTTCTTCCCCCCTTTGTGGGACAATGGTCTTGTGGGAGGAGGTGGAGGGGAACCCAACTCCGATTCCAGCCCTGCCAGGACGGCGTCGATATCCACATCCGTCGTGGCCCCTATAGTGTCCCGCACCTTGGGCCCACCGCACAGGGTTGCAATCCCCAGCGTGTCGAGCCCAGGGAGGCCGCTCTGGATGGCCACCCAGTGGGGGTCCGCACATAGCGAAAGAATGTTGGCGAGGAGGTCGGTCATGACCCAACCTCGTCCTTCAACGATGCCCCGATGAACACTGCGACGGTGCCCTCTGGGTGGTCGTTGGGGTGGGTTCTGTGATGCCGCCGCGGCCGGTGTAGAGCCAACACCCCCGGCTTTGGCTGTTGAGGGGTGCCAGCCTGCGCTCGTGGTAGTCGATCGCCACCACACACGCGGTCAGCCTGCCGTCACTAGCTCGGCGATCCAGGAGAAGATGGGCCCCAGGCACGGGTCCAGGTTTAGTATCTGGGTCCACGAGTTTTGCTTCGAGGCGGCTCGCGTTGGCAGCAGGAGACGATCGTGTGCATCGATGCCGAGTACACCGACTTCTGCCACCACTCCTTCCACTTGTCTTTCTTGGGGATCTCCAGGAAGATCGAGTTGGGGCGGGAAACGAAGTAGACGCACCAACCCGCTAGTGCGTTAGCCGAGGACGTGTACCGCGCAACAATAAACCGGCAGAACAAGTCCACCGATGGCCTCACTCCCACGAACATCTCGCAGAAATGAATGAAGACGCCTAATATCATGACTGCGTTGGGGGTGAGATGCAGCATCTGGAGCCCATATACCTCCAAGACGTAGAGGTAAAACTCCCAGAAAGAGGGAAGGAGGCCCCTGGCGGCATAGACGACAGGGAACACTGTCTCCCCCTCGTTGGGTCAGGTATGCATCTCCCCCCTCCTCACGGCGATTGTCGATCGCCCATGAATCGACATCGGGATCAGCGTCCTCGTCAAGCCTAGCGAGTAGTCATTGGTCATGGTGGAAGGAGGGAGGATGCTTCTCTCCAGCGGGTAGGCGCTATGGTTAGCGCACAGCATTGTGGCGACAAGTCAAGGCAAATAAAGGCGACAGAGAAAGCTTTCTATTGAACGGCGAAGAAAGGTGATGGTGTGAGCACGAGCAGCAAGAATGGCGGGGAACTTGGATGCGAAAAAGAAGAAAAGGTGCGAGGAAGAAGGTTATGGAAGGGTTTTTCTGCCCCGTGGCTTCGGTTTCGCACCCACGATGCCTCGGTTTCGCACCCTCAATGCCTCGAGTTGCGGGACGGTAGTGGAAAGTTATGGCAACGTGAGAACGTGGCCTAACTCCTACAAATCGCGCCTGACGGGCGAGGGGATGTCTAGGTCATCTAGGCCTGTCTTGTCACGTCTGAGCTAACGAGGGCGGCCTGAGTGTTTTGACTCGGGCGGCGCCTTCAGAGAGAAGCCCCATACCCGGCCTAAGCAAAACCCCTAGCCTGGCCCAGGGCTGGGGGCTACTGTTGGTGAAATGGGAACCAGGGTCCCTCTTTCCCCAGGGACTCAAAGCAATATCCCCACTTTAGTAACAGAGAGAAGCGGGTTAATGTCTCGGTAGTGACGGTTGTTAGAGTGTGGGGCCAGGTTCAGCCTGCTAGGGCCCCGGGTCCCCCACTTATGGGACAGTCGCACACTCCTCCCCTTGAGAAGAGTGTCGAGACCTACAAGATCCATATCTACAAATGGAGGGCCCAAGACCATTCTAGTATAGGTCCAAGGCCCTCCTACCACTCTAGGTCGCACACTCCTCTCCTTCAGAGGAGTGTCGAGACCTACAAGATCTATGTCTACAAATGGAGGGCCCAGGACCCATCCTAGTATAGGTCCCAGGGCCCTCCTACGGTCCTACCACTCTAGGTTGCACACTCTTCTTCTTGAGAGGAGTGTCGAGACCTACAAGATCTATGTCTACAAATGGAGGGCCCAGGACCCATTCTAGTATAGGCCCCAAGGCCCTCCTACCACTCTAGGTCGCACACTCCCCTCCTTGAGAGGAGAGTCGAGACCTACAAGATCTATATCTACAAATGGAGGGCCCGAGACCCGTCCTAGTATAGGTCCCAGGGCCCTTCTACCACTTTAGGTCGCACACTCCCCTCCTTGAGAGGAGCGTCGAGACCTACAAGATCTATATCTACAAATAGAGGGCTCAGGACTCGTCCTAGTATAGGTCCTAGGGCCCTCCTATCACTCTAGGTCGCGCACCCCTCCTTGAGAGGAGCGTCGAGACCTACAAGATCTATATCCACAAATGGAGGGCCCGGGACACTTCCTAGTATAGGTCCCAGGGCCCTCCTATCACTCTAGGTCGCATACTCCTCCTTGAGAGGATCATCGAGACCTATAAGATTTACATCTGCAAGGTAACGGGCTGGGAGCCTGAATCGTGCCCCCGGCATGCCCTGAGGGCTCCCACCCTGTTTTCTGCAACAACACATATGCGGATTTCAAGAAGGGAGTAGAAACGTATGAGGTTTATATCTACATAACGGTGGGCCGAAGGGCCCGAGGTCCCCCGATTGGGTCTCAGGGCTCTCTGCCTCTCGCGATTACACACACACTCTTTGATGAGAGGAGTTTGCAGATGTACAAACGCATGTCCTAAAGGTTATCTCCATCTGATTTCCTTCGTCGTCGACACCGACAAGAAGCTTGACAGTGACGAGTCTTCCTGTGAGATAGCGTGGGAGCGTGCCCAGGCCCCGGGATGTATAGAGGCCCGGGCACCGCACATGCCCCAAGGAAATCCTTGCTCTGTCACCAAGCAGCACAGACAGGACTGGTGGTCGACGCAGAGCGGTGGGCCCAGCGGCAGTGCCGAAATGGCACCCCTAGTCCGTTGTCGGGCAGTGCCTTGGAGTTACCACGCCAAGGGCGCTACCCCGCCACATGCAACAAGGAGGTGTCAAGGTATGAAGAAGCCTGTAGCAGTGAGTCACTTGGGGTAACAGGAGCGGCGCCACGTGTCAAGCATGCCCGACGACACCCTACCGCCGACGTGTCAAGAAGCAAGACCAAGACGGTGAACAATCCTCTCACAAAGGAGCTTAGGCTCTGTATACCACTATTTTAGCTATAAAAGGAAGGGTATTTGATACTAGGGGGAGGACAACTTGACCTACTCCGACAACCATTGTAAGGGTGAGAACCAGGTGTACGCAGGGCGAGAGTTCCCGTTAGTCTTAGAACAAGCCAGCCTGTGCTCCCCATAAAAGAGCTTTGTATTTTTCTTCTGTGAAATCCAAAACACAGGAGTAGGGTATTACACTCGAGGTGCCCTGAACCTGTATAACCTCCGCCAAAAGACTAGCCTCGTCCACAGCCAACCCCATATTGGATCTTCAAAAGGGGGGGTCTGCGCCTTCCCATGGTCGGGGGACAGCATCCCCGACAGCCCGGTAACCCCATCCAATAAAAAAACTAAACAAAAAATTAAATTTTCATATAGCATATGCAGGTCTTGTTTTTCACAGTTTATCGCGATAAGTCAATTTTTTCGTCGAGGTGTTGTAAGTTGTAATCCCTCTCATGGCATGGAAAATTCTTTTTGTGATTATGTCACACCCCGCCCCTGCGCCACTGTACAAATGGCACCGAGGAGGGCGTGCCGCAGGATAACGGCGAACCGCTTTCCCACGGAACCGCAAAACAGGTACCAGTCCCAGGATAACGATGCTGGTACCCGCGGTAACATGATGAATCAATGCAAGATTTAAATAAATACAATATACCTTTACGTTGCAGCTTCGGGGAATCCCTGAGTTGCAACCTCCAATCAGAGTCAGCAGCAGCGAAACTTAGCGAAGCTAGGACACCAAATCCACCGGCAGTAGTTTGGGTTTAGGGACGAAGCTCCAACCTTCAATTTCTTCCTGAACTCAAGCCAAGAGGAGAAAAACAACAACAATGGGGGATTGAGTACTTTCGTACTCAGCAAGCCACTAGGAAATGTGTACATGCAAGCATCAAAGACAGGCTGAGTTTGTTTAGCAAATCATTTTTAAAACACTTTTCCTTTTTAAAGGTCTAAGTGTAGGTTTTCAAAGTAACTTTCCCTTCAGAGAGAGAGGCGTCTCACCTCAATCCGTCCACGAGTTGCTTTGCAACAACTCGAGCGGGAAAGTCAAATTTTAGCATTCATAGCACCTCCTTCTTTATTAGTTTCTTTTCACTTTCAAAACATAAACCAACATTCTCTCCAACAATCATCCGTTAACCAAGTCTCAAGGTTAACAACTCCGGGTCCGGTCCTCTCGACCTGCCAACCCAAACTCAGCCATCTCGGCCCCTGAACCGGCCCTCTCGGCCCTATGGTGTCAGACGACACCCCAGGTCACACAGGCCTGTTCCCAACCACGCAGGCTGGCCGTCCGTCACAAAGAAGGACTCTGGTAACGGTTCCCATTCCACAAACCAATTTATTAAATGAGTTTTAAAAACAAATCTACGCTATGGGCATCACCTCACATTCGCCCTTGACCGTGGGCACGGCTGTTCGAACAGTTCAAATAAACCTCTGCAGAGACTGTACGCTTTTCCCACAAGACACGAAGCTTACACCGATACTGGCCGGTATCGGAAGTTCGTGACAAAGCCTTTCTCTAACCAAACCATAAATGTCCCGTGTCCCACAGATGGGTGGAATCTCTCCACCAAGCATTAGGCCAAATTTCAAGCCCTCATCTACTCAGGCCCCACCGTATGGACTCCCGACACATCCCCACTACAGGAGATTGCCGTAAACTCCACCATACCGGTGCTCCTCACCTGCTAACCTGCTAGACATCTATGTTTCAGCTAGTTACTCATCTAGGGGCATCCCATTCTACCCATGTGGTCGTACTGTGAGATGCTCGGATGTAAAACCCAAAGGAATCGGTCCTTATGCGCGACTACGAAACCAAACCACACAGGAGAGGATTCGCACCGCAAGTTTTCTCCCATAAAACCTTTTTATTTTTCAAAGTCACCGACTCCCCGAGTCGGGTTTTATAAACCTTTCACAACCCAAGTTTTTCCACATCGATAACCATATATAAACCTGACATAAACAAATGGTGCACAAGGATACCTGCGCCCAGAGAGCGCAAGCATCGAGGTACTGCTGTGGTGGAGCGACAAGGGTTAAGTTTAACAAGTTCCTACGGAAAATAATGCAACTACATAGGTTGGTCCGTCGGTCGTGTGCTCGTAGACCGATGGCCGATCAAAATAATTGTGCACGCTAAACATGCAAATTTGCAATCAACACATTTTATAAACTAGGAGCAATATGATCGAAGAGTGGCTTGCCTTATTGTTGGTCTTCAAATCTTCGAGAAAAAATCCACGTCCGCTGCACTTCTGAAACGTCCACTACGCGATCGAAAAGAGAAAAACATCCAAAACCCTATAGAGCAGATAATAACTATTATAAACTAATGGTGCCATTGGGTAGATCTCATTTTTAGAAAAAATTATGGAAGTTGAACGGAGTCAATTGGACTTACGGTTGGGAAGATACGAATTTTGGAAGATTAATGGATTTTCTGAAATGTGGAACTGAATTTATTAAATTGGAAAGGAATATTCCCAAGAATATTCCTTGGCTGTGAAGAGGGAGAAATCGTGGACTTTATTATGGGAAGGCTTGGGCTTTAGCCCAGAGATAAAGGAGGTCGGGCAGGGATGTATAGTGGACTTGGTGGATAGATTATCAGGCCGGTTGGCCCAATGAAGTGGAGGGCGTGATGTAGACTTTGTAGAAATTTTCATGGGCTTAGCCCGATAACAAGAGGGAGGCAAAGTAGACTTTTTCCGAGTCTTTGGTCAAAGCCCGCGGGAGAGAGCCAAGACAGTGAGGCCCACCGGTGGGTCCCATCTCTTTTCCTTTTTCTTTCTTTTTTTTTTTTCTCCTTCTCTCTCCTTCTTATCTCTTTCTTCTCTCTCTCCTTGCTCTTTCTCTGTATTCTTCCCGAGAGAAAGCCCGAGTGGGAGGAGGGCGGCCGGCCGGGGGAGCGGCGGCGCCGGCGCGGTGGGGTGCGGCGGCCGGCGGCGGCTGCGCGCGACGGCGTCGGCTGGGACCGGCGGCAGCACGCGGCGCGCGGCCGGGAGGCGGCCTGGCCGGGGCGGCGGCAGTGGCGTCGGCAAGCGGCGACGCGGCTGGTGCGGCGGCTGGGAGCGGCGGCCGGGCTGGAGAAGGCCGGCGGCGCGGCCGGGCAGCGGGGCGCTAGCGCCGGCTTGGCCAGCGGCCGCGGCTGCGGCGCGACGCTGCGAGGACGACGGGTGCGTCTGGCGCGGCGTCGGCTGGCGGCTTCGAGGCAGGAGGGGAGAGGGAGCTGATTGGAGGCTGTGGAGGACGACGACGGGGCGGTGGCTTTTATAGCAGCCACGGCCGGCGGACGGCGACAAGGCGGCTCGGCCGAGTGGGGCCGATGATCCTGTTCGGCGGTCGTCGTCGGCAGGGAGGCTCAGTCGAGCGGAGACAGTGGCCTGGCATGGGTGAGCTCGGTTCACACCGTTCGGCGTAGACGAGTGACACCGGCGAGCTCGTCGTGGTGCCATGGCGCACTGGACCGGGTGTAGAGATGGCTGTTTACTCGGCGGAGAAGGCGGCGACGGTGCCTAACCACGCTCAGTGCACAGTACAGGACGGTGCCTAATCTCTGATTTGCAGGGACGGTGCCTAACCGTTGTTTTGGCGTGGGGCTGAGGCAGAGAGATGAAGGACGTGTGCATGCATGCATGCTGGGAGAGGATGGATGCTGGTTGTTGCTGCCTGGCGTGTTTAGGAAAGTAGATGAGTATTTTGGCTTGCAATGAATGGAGTGAGTAGAAAGCAAAATAATTTAGAATGGGTAAAAAAAAAAATTGGACGAGCAATTTAGGATGCGTCTCGGATTCAAAAATCCGTACACGAGGATTTTATTTGGAGAAAAGAGGAATAGAAGGAAAAACTCGGCTTTTGCCGGGCGGTAGGATTCCAAAAAAAAATATTTCGAAATAACTTGAACGGGAAGGAAAATGACTGTCGACACGTGCGCAGAAATATTGATTTTAATATGCACACGTATAGGAAATATTGGTCAGGTGGGCGATGTCTAAAAATAAATAATTTTAGACTCTCTGGATGGAAAGGAGATTATTTAGTGACACGGTTAAAATCCCGAAATTGAAATTTCAACCGTATGAATTTTTGGAAACGTTAAGGAGTGGAAATTCGAACTGCAAAATTCGAATAATGGAAAATTAATTTTGGGAGATGATATCACGATCAAGATTCTGGGTTCACAAGGGAAAGAATCAATTGAGATCTTTGGCACAAAAATTCTGGATACACTCAAAGAACCAAATTGTTGAAAATAGGATTTTTAATAAAATAGAATTTTTGACGGGCGAAAAAAATCAGGGTGTTACAGATTAGTTCCAGCTGCATTTGCTATATAATAGTTTATACGAAATTGATAAATTTCTACCGACAGGAAATAAGGAAAAAAGCTTGCGATTTCTGGACAATCGAAGTGTGCTTTGAGATTCATGTTGGGGAGGAAAACCAAGAGAGCTTAAAATTCTTTGTGCATGCGTAAGAGGCTGGGATTGAACATTTGGACGTGCAATGTAATCTATATATAACTTATATATAACTTACTGGTAACTACTATGAAAACAACACTTGCACTTGTGCAAGTGCAAGTGTTGCTTTCATAGTAGTTACCAGTAAGTTATATATAGATTACATTATAGTTATATGCAAGCTATAATTATATTACAAGGTTGTGTTCGATGGGAAGAATTAGAAACTAAGCGATATTAGTTAATAAAACTTAAAAATGCATTACTATGGTAAAGTAACTTTCCTTTAGAAATTTTTTGCGTAAAATACACTGTTTTTAATAGCTTAAGAAATATACGTGTGAAAAACGAGAAAATAGAAGTTGAGAAATTATAAAAAAGAACGCAGCCTAAGTTACATTCGAAACTTTTTGGATGAGTTCTCTATCGAAAGTTGTATATCTAGCCCCTGTTTTCTAGCCCAGTAAAAACAATCATGAAAACACAATTGCCCCAGAAAAACAAACGTCCTCTGAAAACTCAAGCTGAAGGCACATGCTTGCGATTATGTTGGAGTTGAAAGTGCTTAGATGCAAAATTCCCTGGCTCGACTCGCTCACGTAGCGCTTGCTAGCATTAAGAAAGGACTCGCTGTACGGTCATAGCTAAGTCCACCATTCCGCGTTAAAGCGATTCCAGCACGGGCTGAGCTGGTGCACCTCCCACGAGCCTTCTCATCCCCCCGCCCCCGGCCCATCCACTGGCTTCCCCACCTATATAAGAGCCCAACCAGCACCCGCTCGCCACCGCTACTTCTGCCGCTCCCTCGCCACGCCACCAACCCATCCATCGCTTCCAACACAACTGAATTCAGCCGCACCGCGCCAACATCATATCGCGCCCCCGCGCGAGCGCGAAGCGGAACAACCCGAACGGAAACCAGCTAGCCATGCAGGCGCAATCCCGCCTCGCCGCTGCGAGCGGCGGCAGCGGCAGCGGTAGCAGTGACATAATTAGCTTCGGTGGCGCGGGGGAGGAGCACGAGGCGGTGGTGAGGGAGCTGACGCGCGGGCACGAGCTGACGGCGCGGCTGCGGGCGGAGGCGCTGCGGGCGCTGCGCGGGCAGGGGCAGGCCGAGGCCACCGCCACATTCATCCTCGGGGAGGTCTCCCGCGCCTTCACCGTCTGCCTCTCCATCATGGCCAGCACCTCCCCGTCCTCGCCGCGGCCGGAGACGACGCCGGACTCGGCCGTCTCCGTGGGCGCGGCGCCGCTACTGCCAACGCGCGCGGCGAGAGAGGACAACGTCCCGCGAAAGTGAGTTGTCCGCACGTACTACTACTGGAAAGCATAAATGCCTAGCTCCCAGCAGCCGCATAACTAGCTGATCAATTTACAAGATAAGCTGGTTAGATTTGGCGGAAATTAATTAAGCACGAGTTCATCTGATTCATCCGGTGCATTGTTCCACAGGAGATTATTGACCGCCTCTCCTTACGACGACGGGTACCAATGGAGGAAGTACGGTCAGAAGAAGATCAACAACACCAACTTCCCAAGGTTTAAATTAATTTCTCAACCCCGTGCATGGTCAGATATATCATATATTTCATTTGTCTTAAAATATAAAAAATTTTAGACTTCGACATAGTCTTCGAGATGTTATTTTGACTTATAATATTTTTAATAAAAGATGTTTTAAATAAAAAGAGTTATATATTATGATAGTATGTTTAATGATAAATTAGTAACATCATTCATGTATAATTGATTTTTTTTCATTATTAATAGTCAAAATTAAAAATATTTGATTTAACACTATTTTAAAAGTGTTTATATTTTAGGACGGAGGAAATACCTTAATCACATAGATTAATTAATCAACAACTTTGTTCATGTTAAAATGCTCACATGATTAACCAGACTACTTCATTTGTTTTTAAATGTAAGAAATTCTGGTTACGAACTTAGATATGTATTTGTCTCTTCTTTATATTCGTAGCCATAATATTTTATATCTAGAAACGGCGGGAGTATATCCTTAACAAAAATGAGCAAGTTACCATAACGTTGTAAATCAAAAACCAAAGGTAAGTACTTTTGGACCGTGACGGTTCTAGCTAGCTAGAGACAGCGTATAGGAGAAAAGGTGTTATTCGTGATGTACTGATTGGACTTTGTTGGATAGCGAAGGCGTGGCACCGACGACGGAAGAGACAAACGGAAAATGTCGCTTGACACGCACCCAACGTGTACAACTTTATAGATTCTTTTGAGCAGCCGGACGAATCAATTGATCGCCACATGTTTAAAAAACATCCGTAAAGTTAAGCCTTATCAGTTGGAGAAACCAAAGTTAAGGCACTAGCTAGCTGATGGTTTTTTTTCCTGTCATGTGGAAATTAAGCTGTTCTGTTTCCTTCACATAATCATTTTGTCCCTGGGTGTCACGTTGTAGCGCGAGTAAATTAATAACTGTGGTTATCTGCGTGTATCACTATGAGCTCTCCGCTAGTTCAAGCTGGAGGTTTGGGTTTATATATATTATACCAGAAGCATCTTGTGACGTCATCACCTACTAATTATTTCTTGTGAAGTGACCTCATCAGGCCAGTTGCTAAGCTAGCCGCCATGTTCTTGGATTAGGTTACCTAATTATGTATACACAGTACACGAATCTTATTAAATCTTAATGGTTTGTTACTGATGCTTGATTCTTCCTAAACGCGCAGGAGCTACTACAGGTGCAGTTACCACCGCGAGCGCAGATGCCCGGCGCAGAAGCACGTGCAGCGGCGCGACGGCGACGACTTCCCGGCGCTGCACGTCGTCGTCTACACCCACGAGCACACGTGCCTGCAGGGGGCGCCCGCCGAGCTGCCCGACGCGACGAACAGTGGCGCCGGAGTCGCCGCGGCCGCGTCGCCGGACTACTTCCCCGCCGGCGAGACGCCGTCGTCGCTGCGGCGCCGGGGCGCGCAAGTCGTCAGCGGCCGGCCTCAGTTTGTGGACGACCGCGCCGCCATGGAGGAGCGCGAGCGCCAGGTGCTCGTCTCATCCCTCGCCCGCGTGCTGCAGGGGCGGCAGTGCTACGACGACCCCGGCGTCGACTCCCGCGGCGCCGTCGGCGCCGTCAGCGCAGTTCACGCGCCGGTCGCCGCGTCGTCGTCGTCCGAGCTGGCGGGGCCCGTCGACGCTGCCGGCGAGGGCCTGGACGTCATGGACTACGACGTGACGGACGCGCTGTTCTGGGGGCCTTTCGCCACGGACAGCAACTCGTACGGGAAACCTGACGTCGACACGCTGTTTTGATCTAATTAATCTTGCGCGCATCGATCGTACAAGTGGTTCGGTCGATATGATGAATCGCGGTACATGTCCACGGCTATCGGTAGGTTTGGATTCGGATATACTACTACTACTACTAGCTTATGTACGAATCGTATACTACAAGCGTACTACAAGTTTGCATACGTATGTACCTTGTGTGTTGTAAAATTAATCAACCCTGTTTGTGCAACTATTTATGATTGCACTAGGTTATATGGGTTGCGTTATGTAGTTGATTAGTTTGGTCCGGTTGGCGTGGTTTTTGTATGCACACGTACCAATATACTGTACGTCTCACTGTCTCGGTGATTCTCACACCAAATAGCAAAGTGCACAATAGTGTTGTATGACGTGTGGCTTTCCCTATTTGTCAAGCAAATGGCAACTCTGATATATTGAGTACTTGTACTACTACTAGTATAAAGCGCTCTCTTTTTTCTAAAGAAAAAGTGATTTGGATCCAAACCTGTGTTTCATCATAATAGACATGTGTTTAATCAAAAGTACTATTCTCTCGGTATATGAATATAAGAGATTATGAGGTTTTTTAAAAGTTAATGAAATAGTAAAAGAACAAAGCATGGTACAAATGATAATGGTTGAGAGAATAAATTAGTAGAAAATATGATGGGTGTGGGAATAAATCAATACCCAAAATGAAAAGTAGTATAAAACAGTACAAAATAAAATGGGTGAAGAAAGATATCAGTACAATTTTTTTTATATTTTACAACAAAAGGAGTACCGAACAAATAGTAAAACTAAGTGCCCACCCCAAACCAGAGATGTTGCCAAGATAAGTCAACGGGTAGGATTCTAACTACAGAGTAATGCATCATTATAGCCTGAAGACAGAATTTCCTTCTCCGAGGATCGCGACGATTGCCACGGTGACACTATCGGTTTGACCGCACGGAATTTCGCTGCGCGGCACGCCTGCCGCAAAAGATGGTGGGATGGCCGAAACGGGGACGAAAGGCGACACGGACAGGTGTGATCAATGTGTGTGAACCCACGCCTCAATCACACGCCTGGATGCCGGAATCCCGTGCTAATTAAGCTCGATAAATAACAATAGCAGTACTAGACTACTACTAGTACTTCTGGCCTCTTCGCGCCACCCCCCCCCCCCCCCCCCCCAACAAAACCCCACCGCGCTCTCGCGCTAGCAGCCGGCCGCCTGCCGGCTGCGTGGCTGGCTGGGCTGGCTCGACGCCTCGACGGTGACATCACGACGCGCGCGTCACGCTGCGCCGCTGTGGGCAACGTCACCCGTGTGTGCGTCGCCGCGAGTTCCCCACTTGCCGCCTTGCTGCGCTGGCCTGGCTATAGCTGCCGATGGCGAAGTCCGCGGATCGTACCGCGCCCAAGCGAGCGGGCCACGTGAAGTTGACGGATGAGGAGGCGATGTTCCGCTTCCGATTCCGCGCGCGCGCGCTCGTGCAAAGCATTGGGCGGATTGGGCGGCCCGGTGCTTGGCTGAAATCGACGTCTTTTTCTACGTGCGGTGCTTGGCTGCAGAGGCCATGGCCGGGGCGTCTTTTCTCTTTACGGAATTACGGGCGCGGGCGCGTGTTCCTGTCAGTGGATGATTGGGGTGCTACCACCACCTCCATCAGCTCTCATCAGAAGTTGGAGGATGTGAAAACACGCATGAAAAATTTGCATATGAGCGATGGTAAATGCGTTTGCTACTACATGGTGGATGGATGTCAAAAAACGGGGGCGTTTTTGTTCTGTGTGTTTTTGGAAGGCCGAAAGGGTATGAATGCTTCTGCGGAAAAATTGTACGGGAAGCAATCTGGTCCGTCGCGTTTGCCGGCAAGTCATCCATCGGCTCATTGTCAGACAGTGCTGACTGCTGAGTGATGGACTGCGAGGACTGATGGCACATCGCCGTCGAACGGCATGTGCGCTGTCTACAACTCTACATCCTGGGCCGCCGGTTTCTTCCGTTGCGCTTGGGCTTCGATCTTGAATATTGCGCGGTTCATAGCATGCCGCAATGGTCGCAACGACGCCGAGAAAACGGGAGCGGCGCGAAGCCATATATCATATATGTGCATGTGTGGACGTCTCGTTCGGACTTTCGGAGTTTGTCCTTGGCTTATCAGTCAGCCTTCAATTAGCCCAGCAGAGCCAAGTCAACCAAGAAACCCAACCAAGCCAATTCGTTGTTGTCAACGATAGAGCATAGGCATTCTTATCTCTAAAGGCACCGGAAACAAGCTATAAACCCAAGGGAAACACCCAAAAGATTTTAGGGTAACTTAACTGGTGAGACCTGTCTTAGACTTAATATAAATGTTCATATTTATGACTATTTTTTTCAGCAGTAGACGATATACCTATCGAGAGTGGAACATCTCTAGTGACTTCGTTAATTTCAATATATGCATGTCCAGTTTTTGGAGGTACTCATATAAATAGAGTGTGTGTCTTCATAAAGATGAGTACGCACACATATGTGAACATCTGATGCCTATAGTGACTTTATTATTTTAAGATATATCAGCTCTTTTTTTTAAGGTGCATATAGGGATTAGGTGTGGACGTGTATGCATTAATAGGAATGAGTGTGCACGTGTATATGAGCGTTAGCGTTTGTATGGTATTTTAAAAAAGCTCTTGTTAAGGTTGTGTAACTAAGGAACAGAACACAGAATAGGTGTTCCTCCTTGCCAACCTCTCTATATATACAAAGATGAACTCTAAAAAGGGAAGAGACTTTCAATTTTTTTTTTGCCACATGGCCTGGTTCAATTATTTTTCCTAAGCTTTGTTGGAAATATAGTCATAATTTGACAAATTTAAATCTAAATAAAGAACATACTAAGCATGACAGGTGAATAACGGAGTGATTCAGTGATTGTGCTAAACATGAATATGCTAACAACAGTGATAGTATCATCTAGTAACATGTTTAATACTAACATGACTAGTAGAGTAATATACTCAGTGAATGCTCCAGAGGATGATGAGTCATTGGTGTTGCCTCCGTTGATGTCGATGTTCTCTGTTTTGCCTCCTCCAGTACCGTCGTTCTCTCCTCCTCCAGTAGCGCCGATGCTGGTGGTAGACATCGCGATGTAGAGGAAGAAGACCTTGACGAAGAGAATGCAGTGCCGAGAGCAGTCGCGCGAAGAATACGCTTCCCAAAAACTTGATCGCCCGCCTACCTGTGTAGGTTCTCAGGTGGACGGTAGTTCCAGAGGCCTACTCGTTTCAAGCACTCGTGTGCGCAAATGCTTAGAACCGGGCATAGCAGAAGCTTCGTAGGAATAGAACAAGAGATGTGATGTACCGAGGAAGAACAGGAGAGTGAACAAAAGAGAGAGTTCTCTCCGTCTATCCCGTAGGAGGTGATAAGGATGTGTGCCAAAGAGAGAGAAATGTAACGGAGAGTTGATAGCGCATAATAATTTCATCCGTGTTGACGAAATATTCACGTCCGGTCGATGGTGTCAAATTTGTGTTGACGCGAACTATGTCAACAAACACAATGGCCTAGGAGATCTGCTTAACTCCTTTGTAGGTTCTAAATTTTAATAAGATGCAAGCATGCCAGTCAGTTTGATCCTGCAACTGACAAGATGGATAAATATGTTGATGACCAAAAATTTGATTGGCTAACAAGCCAATGTAGCGATACTAGCCGATGTCGATAGAGTTTTAAGCAATCGATTATATATCCGATGTAAATTTTGACACTTGAATAAATAATGATATAAAGATAATCGGCTAATGATAATATAATTCAACATAAATCAATCGGTCAATAATGGTATGATAGAATAAATAATGATCCGATAATTAAAGCATACATCGGCTAGAAATCCGATGTCATTAAATCCAAATGATTAAGTGATCAATGAAACCTTTGTTGTAATCAGCTAAAACCAACTTGTATATAATCCTTATAAGCTGATGCAACACTTAAAATAATATTTAGATAACTCATCGGCTGAAACCCCGATGAAACAATGATTGATGCCTACTGACTTAAATAAATCTAACTTACAACCACAACCTCATAAATCAGACTTAACCGATGCAACATAAGGTTGATAATTGCCTGATAGATTTAAACCAGCCGATATGACACCGATAAAAGTGGTCATGTATTAAATTTAACCAAGACAGTAAAATCATCAAAAAGAAATTTAACACATCAGACAATATCGGCTAACCCTCCAATAAAACATTAGCATAAATTTATTGGCTTAATAAGACTTAGATTATCAATAACAATTTAGTAGGTCGGACCTATCCGATGCAGCACGAAATTGTATATGATAATGTAATACTCAATGAGCTGATAAATCTGTCTAATGCGATGCATATAACAAATCTATATAAAGCGACATTATGTTTAAAGAAACATCAACTTGATCAGAATATCGGACCTAACCGAGAAAGTCCTAACTTAGCCGATGTGACTATAAACAGTAATGGAACTAAAGATAAAGATGATATACCAGATAGGCAACACTTGCGTCGGTCCGATTAGAATATTGGACTCAATCAAGAAAGTCCTAGTTGTGCCAGTGCAAGCAAAGATTACGAAACTCACTTCTTACCGAAGGTCAAACTCGATCGATATAGCCCATGCGCGAAAATAAGAACTCGTCAAAATAAAACCTCATAAAAAGGTGGCAATGCGCCGAAAGTAGATGCATATTGATATGTGGAGATAAATTACAGGGACCTTGAGTGTACATATTTATATCCATAGACCAATAAGAGTCTTAATTGGACATGACACAAACTTTCCTAAAGATAAAAGGAAAAACATAAAGTCCTCATCGAACATGACACAAATTTTCCTAAATACAAAACTTATCTAATTAATAAATAAACTTAAGCCGACATATAATAGTCTTCAAGATTCCTTCTTAAATTCGGTCTCTTCTAGATAAATTTCCATCATCTATTTGACCTATTTTCTTAACCGAATCTTACAAAATTTTGGCGTTAACAGTCCGTTACCAGAGTAACGTCACCATTAATTAGGGAGGATGGCAGGCAGCCGCCCGCTCCGCAAGCCACGCCCGGCTCGGCTCGGCTCCACGTGTGCATGTGGCAGTCCCATCATCACCTCAACCGCTCAACAGATGCTTTCAATTAGCAGCCTATTTAAGTCGAGATCCCTCTCTGTTGTTACCAAAGTAGTATTAACCTTTAGTATTAATTATGGGTCCATAAAATTTACTATGATTTAATTTGGTCTAGTCCATTTAATACTAACAAGTTTATGGATACATGTAACTACGTGTTATTTATGCAACAACAGTTGACACCGTCTATATATGAGAAAAATGTCAAGAGTCAAGACATGTCATGCATAGATCAGCAAAGCGCAAAGGCCGTTATGTTGGGCAAGGACTGAAATATTCGACGAAACCCAAAATATAGGATGAAGACCAGCATGTTGGACGAACACCGAAATGTTTGACGAAGCTCAAAGTGTGAAAGAAAACCGATCGATATGATCGACGAAGCTCGGAATTTCCGACATAAGATCGATGAAGACCATATATGGCCTCGAAAACCTCTTCCCTAACATGGGGAAGACTAGGCAGTCTTGTCCAGTTAGTGACATTTCGATAGCGTCAGATGCTGAACAACAGCATGCGCGGCTGTCTATATCCCCGGGCCGCGCCGGACGCGCCACAACGTTTCTTCCTTGCCGTTTGGGCTTCGACCTTGAATACTAGCGGTTCATTACATGCCTCAATGGAATGAAACACGCTGCCTCGCAAAGAGGCCAAGAAAAATGGAAACCAGGGCGGGCGAGGTCATCGTATGTGCATGTGTGAACATCTCGTTTCGTCGTTCGGACTTCCGAGTTTGTTCTTGACTAATCTAGATTCATAGCATTAAATTAAAGATTATGTTTAATCTAATACCATTAGATGCTATATTTTAGAAAAAAAAGTATCAATCAGCTTTTGAGGTAATCGTTTTCATTGAGAACTAGCACAAACAAGAAAAGTGAAAAATAACGACGCATGAGACAAGCTGTTACTGGGCCGTTTTCGAGAAAGGCTCCTAATACTTGTGCTCAAATTGGCCCATCAGGAATAGTGCGCTGACCGATGATGATGCGACAGTTGTTAAAGATAAGGAAGATGATGTGAGTGAGACAGTTGGCAACTGCCACAAATGAAGCTTGGGATTGGGAATTTTCAAATTTGGGATTAATACTGAGTCACATACGTGACAAAAGACGATAGTGATGATACATACTTTTCGTCCAAAAAAATCAACTTAGATGATGATATGACATTACCTAAGACAATAAATTTGGACGACTTTATGTCCAAATTTATCGTTCTATGTGATGTTACATTTTATATAGATTGTTTTTTTTAATCAGATAGATGGAGTACGTGCAATCACTTATAGTGCTAACATAACTCGCGATTCACGGGTCAACACCCAGACTTGCACGAACTCAACCACAATGATTAAATTTCCTAGCTAATTTAGCCAGACAGCTACTTTGACGACCGGCTGCCTGCTCGTCCTGGAACGTACGTTCACGTCCAACCGGTCGGCCTGATGTCACAGTCACTGTGTACATTTGCAATTGTTGAATTGTACGAGAGGACGTTCCATGCACTGATGATTCTTTGTACCCCCATAGTTCAATCGATCGATCCCCTCATCGACGACGTCCCACTCTCCCATGCACTCGTGTCGCGCGTGTACCGCGGCCACACCGTGTCCGTGATCCGCGCGACGACGCGCGGCACATCGCCGTCGTCACCGATCAACACACGATGATCCGCTGCTGCCTCGAACGTTGACGGATCGTACTGGAAACAGTAGTCCATGTCGGCCATCTGCGCCGCCGCCTCGTCCGCGACGCTCTCGTCCGCGCTCGGCGAGTGTCCCGCGGACGCCACGAACGCCGCCTCCGGGGCCGGTGTCAACGGCGGCGGAGCGGCGGCCCCTGATCCTCCGCTGATGACCGTCTTGAGGCACGTGACGATGGCGGCCTCCTCTTCGGCGCTGCCTCCGCCGCCGCCGACGGCGTGGGGTAAACGAAGATGACGACCAAAGAGGCCGCCGGCGCCGTTCGTCGTCGAGTCCAATCCTTCCGCCGGCGGGGAGGAGGATTGTCGCCGGCTCGCCGTCGTGGTTGGCGAACTGGCTGCGGTAGCAGGCGTGCCGGGAACAGCTTGCGGCTGCTGGCACGTGTGCTCGTTGAGGTAGGTGACATGGAACATGGGCGGTTCGCCGGCGTCCCGCTGCTGCACTTGCTTCTTCGCGGCGCAACGCCGCTCGCGGCTGAACGTGCACTTGTAGTACAACCTGCATGCGTTAGGTAGCACGACGAAGTAGGTCAAGTTAAAGAATTAATTCAAGATTAATTTCAAGGGTTCGTTTTAGCATGTGTAAGGCCAGACAGCAGGTGACCAAAACATGCCACCGAAGTTTTTGTCCGGTCTTTGAATTCTTTGATCGAGTATGTACGTGTATGACGATCGAGGAAGGTGAAGGTTGACCATGTTGACGGCAAAGTCAAGTCACTGGACTAGACATTGATACGTGCATCCATGCATGTCTGTAATCTTGAACTTCCATAAAGCATATTCTGATCTGCAGCTAGCTAGACAGCTAATGTTACTGACTCAGTCTGTAGTCCACTGGGCTAAAACAGCTAAGGTAATTAACTACTCTGAAATTGACTTGGACATTTTGTTGCATACTCTTGCAGTGTATGTTGGTTAATGCTTACCAAACCCTGGAGGTGGACATAACATTCTTGATGGTTATTTAGTGTCATTTTTTTCTAGGAATTATGGTTTAATTTGTGGTTAGTTAAAACCGGGAAAGTACCATGCATATTCTAGAGAAACGAGTAGGAACTACACTACTCACCTTAGGTAATTGCTGTCCTGAATGTTCTTTTGCCCGTATTTTCTCCACTGGTAGCCATCCTTGTATGGCGAGGGTGTAATCTCCGTCCTCGTAACCACATCTTCTCTGCCATTTCTGAGAGGAACCTCTTCACTCCTACAGTAGTATGCCATATCAATTTGCATCAACAAAGCAATTATCGATTCAAAACATACTCTAAACATTAGTAAACCCTCTTAGTAAATCGGTTATTACCTAATGCGTTTAACCTTCTTCGAAGTGTGCAGGCAGATGCTGTCGTCAGTCCTCATCTCCGGCGCCGTCCTGGTCACTTCCTCCGGTCTGCCGCTGCTGCTGCAAGGCTTCAGCATGTATAGAGACACCATGAACACTCGCCCGAGCTCTCTGCTAACATCTGCTGCCTCCTCCTGGCCGCGGCTATCGAGGGGGCCTTGGAGCAACGCCTGGAGCTTGACGCTGAGGTGGCGGCCGCCGGCGAGCTCCCGGTACAGCTGCTCTATGGTATCTTGACCAAATGCCATCTTTGAGCTGAGCTGAAACTTGAGGAGCCCTAGCTAGAATTTCGAGAAAGTGAGAATCCTATGGCAATCTGCAACGCAAGTATTGTAAGGAGTTGAGCTTGAGTAGCTGCAGTGGGCTACTACTCCAGTATTTATACAGACAGGCCGACAGTCTGCATGCAGTGGTCAGCAGCCTTGCAATTGTCAGTTTCTTCAGGGATGCTTCACCAGTTTCAGCATAATTTGGGTCTGACTAGCTCAAACCCTGTTCATTAATTAATGTTGATCATTGATGTCAACGGTGGGGCGATTGATTTATTCTGGTCTTCTGACCGATGGATCAATCGATAGATTATCTTAGATGGGGTTGACTCGCTAGGCTAGCTTGTGCTCTCTCACGGTACATACTGAACTGGAAATTTCGGTCTCTTCATCTGGACGTCAGTGCAGTATAGTTGACATATGAAATGGTAGTAGTAATATAAAGTACAATTCAGTTTATTTTATTTTAGTAATCTACTGTAAGCTTGTAATAGAGTTTGTAGCCAGCGAATGCAATTTTTTCAAACGCACGTGCCCATTGATTTTTCTAACTTCACTCCCAGAAGGGACGTCGGACAGTGACTTCCCTGTGCCATAAAAACTGGACAGCAACATTGCGACGTCGAATGCGTAGTAGAATTCATAAAAAAAAACAAAAAAAACAAGGGGTGGGTCCAAAGGAGACCGGGCCATATGTGCTTCTGAATTCTGAATCTACAGAAACATGGTACAGGTCAAGTGATGTCCATGTGCCTCTGAATTCTGAATATACAGAAACGTGGTACAGGTCAAGTGATGCTCAGCTAGCAAGAGTTAATTCTCCACCAACTTGCCGATGGTCAAGGAGAGTGATCTCTGCACTTGAATTGCAGACCTGGAGTCAACAACAGTGCCTCAATTTAGATATAGTAGAGATAATTTAATTCAATCTCCACTAGCAATTAGAAACTTCTAATGATCGATCTCAACTGATCTAAGCTCAAAGGTTAAATCTGACTGATCTAGCTTCTAAAGTTATATATGTGAGATGCTCCTAATCGTACCTACCAGAGTCAGTGTCCAGTTATTTTCTTTAGCATAAGTCAATGCCCAATCATAAGACAGAATTGTGTCCTAGTTTGCTACTACTATGATTACGATTCCTTGTTTTAGGTATGTACGATCCGTGTACATTTACGATTCCTTGTTTTAGGTATGTACGATCCGTGTACATACAGTACATCATTGATTTTGGCTGCCGTAGCTCAAGATTCAAGAGTTTCAAGAATATTCAAGAGTCAAGATCATATAGACTATAGTGTAGTGACCTCTAATAAAAAAAGGTTTTTTTTTCTTTGCCGAGACCCACACCAACTGGTCCTTCCTAACAAATTTGGGTGTGTTCATAAGGATGACTCATTAACGTATGATTAATTAATTATTACCTATAAAATTTTTAAAATAATTAATATGATTTTTGAAGTAACTTTTCTATAGATTTTTTTTAAAAAAGTATCGTTTAACAGTTTAATAAGCATGCACGCGAAAAACGAAATATTAGAAGTTATGAACATGTAGTATAGAACACACCCTTAAAATGTCAAATTTGTTCATCCACTTCATGTGTTTGGTTTGGGAACGAGGTGGGACGGATTGGACTCGTCCCTGTTTTTAGGATGGAATGGTTCCATCTATCTCTTTTGGTATAAGGGATGGAATGATTCAATTTTTTTAGGGATGACCCACATGTCAGCGAGAGAAAAATGGATTGGATTGGTCGGCCAACCCAGATCTTAGTGAAATATTCTCTGCCAAAGACCATCCCATCTCATCTGTACTCAATCCAAACACCTAGAAAAATGGGTTCAACCCAACCCGAACCATCCCAAATGACTAGCTGGGCATGTGCAAGGTGAGAGGATTAGTTTTCTTTTTAACTCATCGTCGCATAAGCGGGTGCTAAGTTTATACCTGTGGTGGAGGACGGACTAAAAGTGAAGTGTGATCCATAATTAGTGCCAAAGTGAATATACAATGATAAGAAATCAAACAACAAATTTGTCTAAATACCAAGTATTATTTTTTTTAAAACAAACAGTACCAGACAATGCGAGTTTCATATTGATATAGTAAAAAAAACTACAAGACTACGGCCCTAGAATAACCAGGAAAAGAAAAACAAAACCACCACTACATGCTGACAACACCTACACATCTCGAAGACCTAGCACCGCATGAACCGTCACTAAGTGGGATCAAGTGCCACGAAACATTGACATGAAGCCACCACTGAATTGTCGACCAACATCTCTAACTAGTTAAAACAACAAGGCCATTTAGATGAAACAAGAAGGGCTACAGAAGGAGAGAGCAGGAGAAAAGAAAGATTCATGTGTCCCTCATACACACTCTCTTGTTGTCTAAAAGCGTCATCCTAACTATTTGAAGGTGGGATAGCAGAAACAAGACCTCTTAGCGATGCCTTTAGGGAAGACACGACATTGTAGCGCCGCCGCCGCCCGTCTAGAAAACTAGACACAATTTTCACCTGGAGTGTCTCGCCAGAGCGAGACGCGTCAACAATACCCCCTAGAGGGATATAACGACACTCGAAAGTGTCATCGTTGCTGCCTAGCAAACTGCTGGGGCGGCTAGGCTAACCTTTTGCCTGCCGTCTCCGTCCCTTCAGACACAACCCTAAAACTCCACCAAGCCAACTGCCGTCAGTGTGTCACCGCTGTACCGACACCTCTACATCGACTAGCCTCTGCCCACTAGTGCATGCCAGTCCTGAAACGCACAAGCATACTGTCAACGATGTCGCAGCAAAAACCACCCACACCCGCCCTCCCATGGTATGGTCCCGCCGTCATCGGCCTTCGTACGCCGCGCTCCTCCGCTAGGGCCTTCATATCTCCACCAAACCCCCGAACTCCTCCCAGGGGAGGGGGGAGCAGCCACAAACGCTGCCATACCTGGTGACTGTTGCAACCTTTCCTTTTCATCCCCGCAGCACTCGCTGGTCAGAACCCTAAAAGGCATCGTCACCCTCCGGTCAGTGATCTCCTTGTATCAGGCACATGTCGTGGTCTCCGCTGCATTGCACCGGTGTATTGCACGTCGCAATCCCCGGTCTTGTGGCGCTAACGTGCACAAGACCTTTTGGAACTCAGGAAACGGGGTTTCCTGCTTTCCAACTTCAGCAGCAACCCCTGAGATGGGGCCCCAATTGCACATCAGGGGCACAATTGTGCAAGACGGGAACCAATTCTGGAGCTAAGGAAATGGGCATAGCCCCATTAGCTTTTGGGCTTAAAATGGAGATTATTGCTAGAGATGCTATAAAAGAGACAAAATTAAATCATGAGCACTTCATTTCCTTTTTCAGCATGGGGAACGTAAGAACATGAATCCTTCTTCCCTGCTCAATTAGTTAGCAAGTAACCATTACGTCTCCCGCAAAAAATTAATATGCAAATTCCTGACCAAATAATGGTCACGGTTAATTTTAAGGTCGTGACCGTGAATTTGCACTCGGTCCGTTACACAGTCGATCAGTAATTATCATCTCCACCATTACAGTCATCAGGGAGATAAACATGGTTACCAAGATGCCCGTGGTCATCGTCCAAACCATACCTGAAGGCGTCCCACGTCGAGAACAAGTCGCCTCCGTCGTTCATCGTCGTCGTGGGAAGCGGCGCCGGTGGCGATGCCAACACCTCGGCTGCTGTGAACGACGACGGCGACGCTGCCGTCGGCAGCTGGCCGTCTGGAGGGAACGCATGCGGCTGCTCGTGCAGATGGCTACCCGAATCGAAGCTCAGCATCATGAATGGCCTTCTGGCAGAATGCTGCTGATATTGCTGCTGCCGTTCTCGCTCCGTCTGCTGCTGAGCGTCGGCGTGGATGCCGCCGCCGGCGGCGGCGGCGGCGGCGGCGGCGGAGGCGGCGGAGGCGGAGCCGAACCTGAGGAGGTACGCGTCGCCGGCGGCCGGCGCCGGCTGCTCGGCCACGACGTCGGGGGTCGGGACGGGCGTGGTGTTGCACGTGTGCTCGTACGTGTAGGTGACCCTGTACAGTGGCGGGTCGTCGTCGTTCTCCTGCTGCACCAGCTTGGAGGCAAGGCATTGTCTGTCCTCACGGTAAGAACATCTGTAATATAGCCTGCGGTTCCATTTACACAAATGCATAAGATTTAAATGCATTTTAAGATTAGGATCTCGCCGGTTTTACCACAAATTGAATCTTAGGTTAATTTTGATCTCTGAACTTTTTTAAGTACTAACTAGTACGTACAGTCTACTATGTTAATAATTCGTTGTAGCCAAGTAGCCAATCGCTGACCATGCATAATATTTCAATGGAAATCCCAATATGCAAGAAAGAAATTGATTAAAAGCTTCTTTTAGAAGGGATTGCTGCATTCGTAACCCACACTTTTTTCCTGAAAGCTTTTATGTGATAACTTCCGTCAGAAAAACGTCTATCTGGAAAATTTTCATTCAATAAACTTTTATTCGAAACTTTTATCTGAAAATTATCATTAAAAAAGTGTGCGCTAAATTAAACGCAACTTTGCTAAATAGCAATTTTGAGTTTTAGTTGTTTGACTTCTAGCAGTTTTCCCAGTTGTCAATTTTACTCTTCACTTTTTTATAGTAATTCACAACAAATGGAAAATTCTTAAATATTACAACAATTTATAATATTCTGTAATATATTCTCAGAGTAAACAATAAAAAAACAGTCCAACTGATTGAAACCAACAAGAGTGTATATCATATCATTTCTCCAAATGAACAGAATGCATGACCTACTACTTTTCACAGCTGAAAACCAATAGGTAAATAATTTAGGTTTTATTTAGATAATGACTAATTTAATTACCTAGGGAAGGCAGAGTCCTTAATGTTCTTCTGGCCATACTTCCTCCACAAATGACCATCAAAATGAGGTGTGAACGTATGTTTCACCCATGATGGTCTATCCTTCCTGCGTCAATACTCCATATATACAGGTCAAATAGAATGAGTTAGCAAGGAATTTTGCAATGTTACGAAAATAATAAAACCTGCTATATTAGGATATAAGAGTGATAATATATTTCCTCTTGTCATAAATATTTGATGTATTTGACTTTGACTATGAAGTTTAATCATTTGTCTTATTCAAATTTCAGTACAAATATGCAAAAATATATGTTACGTTTAAAGTATCTTTAATAATAAAACAAGTCATAACAAAATAAATAATAATTATATTTTTTTAAACAAGACGAAAGGTTAAATTCAACTGCATAAAATATTTATGAACAAAAGGGTAATATAGTAACAAAAATGTACAAATATACATGAATAATATGTAGAGGACAGCGCATAACTATGATAAACATATAAGAAAAAGATACCTCGAGTACAGAAAATGTTCTACAAGACTAAATTAATAATGAACGGTCGATATTTACATGAAGTTGAAAAAAAGCACCATTACATATATAATTGCTCGCGTAGTTAATTATGTGGCCAAATATTGCGACGTGCATGTGCTTATATTTGAAAAACAGAACCTTGTTAGTTAGTTGTTGTACAATACTAATGACTACTTGCAAATAAAGTTGCATTGTAAGTACAATATATAACAAATTAATTATATGTACTATGTAGTATCCAGGGTGTGTTACTACGTACAATCTGAACTTAACGAGATAATTAATTAAAGTCGTGTGTTAGTTGTTTCGAGTTAGCATGGGTGAGTTGCATGGCCTCCATCAGCGTAGGACATGCATGTGCACAAGACATATATATTGAACGGGGGCTAGCTAGTAGTTGCTTGATCTCCGTTGTTTGCATGCTTATGTCAATGTCCGAGTCATTAGCTTATATATTTAAAGTGAAATGGATCTGAATCTGTATATGATAAGTTGGTAAATTAAACGTACGTCCACCCCTGCTAATTGGGTTACCACCTCCCACGAACGCATACCATATGGGACATGAAGAATCTAGCATAATTAAAGATTCTTTTTTCATCAGACAGATTCAGAAATGCTTCTCTCTAGCTTTTCATGTGATCCATAGTACTGTGGATCTATGGAAGCTAGCTGGAATGTGAGTATATATTAGTGCCCACCTTTTATTGACATGTGGAGAATAGTGGATGAGTCAGAACCACAAAAAATAATCTAATAAGTAGGGGCAAAAAAGTGCTAATTAACACTATTCAAAATCAAAATTAACATTCCTAACAGTACACAAGTTTATACAATTTTAAGATAGAATAATTTCAGCAAATTAAATTCATGACAGGTCGTAGGCCTAATGGAGCCTAGACACAACCGAGGAACAGTGAAATGCGTGCTCTCCCAACCTTTTATCAACAGTTAAGTTGCTATTCGAACTTGAATTTGTTTGGGACACTAGCTTAATTAGCTATATATATCGGCTGAAAATACACTTATATATGCATGGTAGTTTTTAAGATGCACTTGATAGTGCAATGATAAGAGGTGTATGGTTTTAACCTTAAGGTCTTGTGTTTAATTCTCAACACGTTCACATTTTTTTCTTAAAAAATGTTTGGAGGTTTCTTTTATGCATGGTAGTTTTACTGGCGCTCTCGACTCTTTTATAAGGATATAGGTCACAGTTTTAAGTATACTGTCTAGAAAATAGCGACTAATCTTTTGATGTTGTCCTTTAGAAATTTTTGGTCGGTTTCACCATGCAATGGCATGACTACTTTGTCACCCTTTCTTTCTTTATTTTAATCTCAACAAATTCATCACATTCTTGATATTGCATGTCCAAGCATCATTTTTTTATGGGAGTTGCTATAATAAGCTGGGCGGTTTGTTGGTTTAATAGAAATTTAATTTGTGATCTTTAATGGAATCAAATTAATTAATTATTGATTTCTTACATATGATTTTCAAGGCAACATATACTAGGCAAAATATAGGTTGCAACTGCTTAGAAAAGAGAAGGGCCGAAAGCTGAGGAACTGCTGCAGGATCTTGAAGTTGCAGCTATGGAGTTGTTTGCAGGTTCGTCGGATGCAATTTTAGAAAAAAGAATTATATTGAAGCTTGGTGTTAAGTTTGGTGTTTGAGAATCTGAACTTTTGTTATGTTTAATGTTTCCTCGTGTGAGGGCTAGAGTCTTAGAGCTCGTTTTTATTTTGTTGCCGATGTACATCCTCGAAGGATGTAGAGACCGGGTTGATATTCATTAATTATCTAAAAATATAATTAAGAGTATGGTTCCTATATATATATATATGCTCTGATCTTCTCACAAATGCCAATAATATCTTGCTGTACTAATATCTAGATTTCAATCTATATATCAAGATTAAAATTTAATTGTTGGTGTGCATATATAGTGGCTAAACACTATGCATGAATCTTTATAAAATAATGTGTGCACGTACGCACTTCAGATTGTCGCATGCAAAAATATTATGATCAATGAAGCAATGTCGTCAGAAATGCCCTTTTCTCATTCTTAAAATGAAAAATGGTCAGAATAAGCTCTAGTGTTCACTTACAAATAGGTGTGTGAGTACCTGATGATTTAGTTCGAGACAGGATTAATCTGAGTGGATGGAGAAAGAGTTTAATGTCTCCCGTAGTCCCGTAATTAATAAATGGCCTAGTGTTCCACACAACTGATCAATATATCCTTATCTAAGATGAGTTAGTTTGATCTACAAGTCTAAGCACCAGTTCGTACGTGGTCTCTGACAGTCTACACTCCCCCCTGGAAGACTCATAGTCAACTCACACTATGAAGGGTCCTAATTCCCGATTAATAATTAATGTTCATGTCCAAAAAAGAAAGAAGTCTACCAGCATAGGAACGAATATATATATATGAAGGATCAAAACATTTTTTTTAGAACTAAGGAGTTTTAATTTGCCATTGCATTGAGGTTGAGGCTTGAAGACAACAAAAGAAAAACAGTATCAAGGATCCAAGGTCAATAGTAAGAATAAGTCAAAGCACTAACACACAAAACTACACAAGTTGATCAGGATAACACTGTATAGTTAGGGAGATGGGATTTTATGAGAATGAGAATCACAAGTATGAATAAGTTCATGGATATATCTTAAACTTAACTAGGAAGGAGAAATGGTTAGTGCAACTTTTTGGATGCTGCATGCATGAAGACGGACTGCCGACATGCATGTGCTTGGCACTTTCTTGTTTCCTTTAATTTTTACCTCTTTTAGAAGAAAAGTATATGCTTGCGAGTCATAAAATACTACTAATTGTGGACTATTACTGCTAAGGAAAGAAATAAAGGTTGATTCGATCAGTGGTAATTCGATATATAACAAAGGATCGAGACTTCTCTATGTGCAGTCTTTGTTTTCTTGTTATAAGCTAGCATGCTTAAAATGTGCAGGAAGAGCTCCAATCTAGAACTAGTAGTAAGGTAGGGTTCTCAAGCAATTAATGGAGCCCTCCACTATGGCAAAGATGCAAGGATATAGGTTAAGAAAATGGAACAACATATGATCACTTCGGGTTCCTAAGTGTCAAAAAGAAATGGTCTTCATTCAAAGGAGGAGAATATGCATCTTCTTGGTGAATTATGAAGAATGCTGAAAATGGCTATTAGCATATATGTGATGTTTGATGAGTACTAACGATAATGTAATAAGTTTAATTTATGAATGGTTCTATTATGTCCTTTTACTGTAGTGCAGAATCTCAATCCAAACTTGAGCAAAACATTATGTCCCCCATATTGATTTCCGCTTTCACCTCAGCTCATGAAATATAGCTAGCTCACTCAAAAATAGGACAACTCAAAGGAAGAAATTAAGATCGATAGAGGAAAGAAAAACCTTGATAGTGGGTAGTATGCATCTATTTAATTGGCTTTTTCAATCTGTTTGTTTTAATAGTGCAGACGAGCTAGCGCTATCACCCTCAATCGTACAAGTTTTTGTCATTCTTTTTAGTAGTAGACAATTAAATTCAAGTTGCAATATAGTAAATACTATCTACCAATCCCACATATAGATCCTAATATTGCCCGTTTATGACCATCTTAATGTTTCTTCCTCCTCCTTAATTTGCCCAAAAATTCCCCATATTGACAATTTGTCATACCACTGTGGAACGCAGAAACTACAATCTTCCCGTTCCTTTTGTCAGATTCAAGAGGCAAATTAAGAAAAAGAAAGGGCAAACAACACACACAACTCAAATCAGAAAAGCAGTTGGGATCAGCTGCTCCAGAGAATTCATCCATGCAAGACAGCATGAGGTACAAAAGTGGTTGGAGAGGCAAATATATATAAACGAATCGACGAAAACGAAGCAAGCAAGGAGGAGACAAGATACTAGTAACAAACAGCAGCTGTGTATACATATGAAGACAGCAAGAGAGGCAGTGCTCGTGTATATTATTACCTTCTCTTCCGGCCGTCGCGCGGCGAGGACTCCGGCGGCGAGATGCCGAAGACGCCAGCTCCGGGAGGGCTGTACGACGCCGACGCGGATCCCACGGCTTCCTGCGCGCTGGCCTCCTCGAAGTCGAACGACTGCTCCCTCTTCAGCCGCGGCGACGCCATTGATTCTTCAGGGCCAGCTCGCTCTCGTCAGCTAGAACAAGAGGTAGCTAGCTAGAAGCTGCAGGCAAGGCGAGTGGGAAATGGAGGAGCCAGCTGCGTCGCTTTCGAGCTGCTCGCCGGAGGGGCCGGAGACTTTAACTTTGGGAGGGGAGCTGGCTATGCTTAGCCACGGCGTGCGGTACAAGCGCGGTCAATAGTTTATGGTTTGGTTTTGTTGTCAAGTCAAGAGGCGTTGCTGGGTCTTTTGATATGTTTAATGTTTACAGATATACATTAGATTCGAGAGGATGAATCTGCTGCCCAAACAATTAATCATGTGCCCTATTATATGGGCCTCAGCATTGGCCCCTTGACGACTTCTTTTTCCCTTAAATTAACTTTCTTGGTCAGTATGCAAGGTTGTATATTTGCATATGCTAGCTTGCTCTGTCTGCATGCACAATTTCTCATTTCGTTTTCTTTAATTAGTTTAATTTGAGGATGGTTTCTCTAGTACTACTATCTAGTATACTATGAGTGTGTATATATATATGAATATATATGATTGTCCTCTTGTTTATTGCGACCTTGGTGAGGCTCTTGAACTTACGTAAGCGTCCGGGTGCGATGCGTGCATGCTTTTTTACAGGCAAATTGCAGCAACGGACACAAACAATGGGTGGCAGTGGATTAGATGTATTTGCAAGTTGGGATTACAATACTGACGCCATCGTTAACCAGGACGGTGGAGGCTACCAATCCCGAGCCACTCCCACGTTTCGGTGCAGCTAAGCAGTTTGCCGCTAAGTGCTGAAAGAATGGCTATTTTATCAGGGATTCAGAGAGAATTGCTGAGGAAGAAGACTGTATATATATGATACATATATTTCTGAAGGGTTTGCTGATCTTGTTTAACACGGTTTAATTGCATTGCCAGGGGAAGTACTGCAGTATAGTAGATTTATTACTAGTGATCAGTGAGCCTGTTTGTCTATCATCCAGCTCATTGCTGGTGGACTCTGACAGTAACAAAATTGGAAATTCAGGCTTTGTTCCTGCATGCTTGTTAATTTTCTCCATCGAAGGTATCTCGACCAGATTTGGATTCATATAATGTCGGCCTAGCTTTTTTCCCATTTAGGGCCAGGTTCATATATACCATTTTATTTCTTGATTCCTAGTAGATTATTCCACCCTCATAGTACATCCGTAAACAGATTGGATAATGAATAGCAACAACTATATCTGCAAGTTGTTCGAGCCTTCGCTCTTGGCCGCCTGAACTCTATATGGTCGCATCCTGGTGCGTGTTCGCCGGAAGTTCTCGGTCGCAGATGCGTTGGCCGAAAACATATGGATTCATGATCTTCGTGGCTTTTGGGAGTCCAGGCGATCCTGCAGTATTTGCAGATTTGGCCGATGTTGCAGGCAACGACGCTGTCGAAGGGCTAGCTTGATTTCTTCCCTTGGAAGTGGGATAGCTCGGGGTTGTACTCCACTCACTCGACCTACCTTGCTCTCTTCGCGGGCAGGATCCCTTTCTAGCATTTGCCAATCTGGTGATCTTTCGCTCCGCCTCAATGCTGTTATTTTTTGTGGTTGGTAACTCATCGACGCTGTTGGACGGTTTACCGCTTGGAGAAGCGTGCTCTTTCGCACCCACCCCGCTATGTCTTATGTGACCAACAAGTAGAAACGATTAACCACATTCTGATTGGGTGCCCCGAGTCCCTCTAGCTGTGATAGATCGTCCTCTTCTCTTTTTTTCCCTTCCTTTTCTCCTTTACCCCTCTCTCTCCTCTTTGTTTGACCGTTCCTGTAAATTTTATTCCTCTTAATACAAAGGTGTGTAATCCTTTTGCATATTTCCGAAAAAACAATTATATATGCAAGTAGCTATAGTAAAACGCAGTAGGGGTTATTAGCGGGGAAATAATTACCTTAGGTCAATCGTCATCATCCTTCGGGAGGCCAACACTCGGGCCTGCCAGGAGCTGAGGTTCGTCGTATGTACTAATCATTTGTTCCATAATATAGTAACCTAAGATCCTATTTGACACAACTCTATATCTAGATTCACGTTAGATTCGAAGTTTAAATATATGCTAAATTATATTGGTTTAAAATTTTATATTTTATTTAAAATAAAAAAAAATAATTTAAATGTTATCAACGGACTCATGAATTTGTGTAGCTAGTAATACTCAACTTTACAAAATTTTGGATTTGGACTGATTCATAGTATTAGAATTTGTCTCATCTAATCTTAAGCTGTTATATTTTGAGACAAAGAAAATACATCTCATCGGTGGTGCCGCAAAGACGACCTAGCTCGTTATTGGTTGGAGAGTACACGTAATTAAAACGGCGAACCAACGGGATGTGGTGTGTCTTATGTGTTGGCTGCATGTGTGTGTGCATGCAATTAAGTCTGTGGAGGCTGGAGGCCGCCGATCGACCGGGCGGGCGCACCAGCCACGTCGGGGAGATACGATCGACGGCCAGTCAATTGCTGGTGAGGCGCGCGCGCGCTCCATCGGTGGTGATCAGCAGAGAAAACCGAGTGGGAGAGATGCGCCAGCGCGCGGTGGAAGTGAATCAATCGACAACCCCGGCCGGCGCGCGCGCCGTGCAGATCGAATGCGGGGTCGGCGACTCGGCGGCGTACCACGGCCGACGCATCGCGCGCGGGCGGATGGACTTTTTGCGGATTTATTTGGTCTCTCTCGCGGAGTCGCGGTGGCGCGCGGCTACGGCATCGATCAATGATCAATCTATCTCCGATACGCGTACAGGACACGATCACACGACTGGAACGTGGCTGTTTTAGTATGGTACCCTACTAAATTATTACTAGTAATGTCTTGACAATTTTTTTTAATTACACGGCAAACACACGCGGCATCACACGTACACTCTTATGAATGTGTTCTCTTAACACATACTCTAGTAGGCGAAAACCAATGGATATTTCTGATCTCACTAAGCCCATTTGCACATGCATAATATTCGTGGACACTAACATCTAACGATTATTATTAATTAATTAATTAATTAATTATATACTAGCAATTGTTTTGGTTTTGGTAAATATTATTGTCAATCCAAACATCTAGCGTATACGGTATTTTCTAACTCGTTAAATATTTAGTAGGTTTAATAGTACAGGTCTTGACATAAAAAAAAGCTTAAGTTTTTTTTTAAGGAAACGTCTCCTAAGTAGTACGAGTATCTTCCTATAATCAAGTTAGGGCTAGACGACCCTGTCATATATATATTGATCAGTTTGCAATGAAAGATCGATTGATGTACTTGAACTATAATGATAGAAAACATAGGGCAAAACGTATATCTGCAGTTTTGTATACATGGAAATTAATCAAGTTATTGTCAAAGGTGTGCGCTTGCCCGCGAAAGGACCTAATTAAGCTTAAATCTGAAGAGTGAAGAGTGGACCTAGATTAAAATAGTACGGCTGCTGCAGATTTTAATATATTGGCACGCGGTTGCACGATGTACTTACTGATGTACGTTGGCTGTTAGCTAGCTGCTTAGCTGTCCTAGAAAATCATTTTTCGAAGATAATTTTGCTTATATGGAACATATGACTTATCCTAGGTGAGAGAAAATAAATACTAACATAACACGTGGATTAATTAAATATATGAATGCTCATTTTTCAGTTGACAAATGCAACCTACGACCTGCCGTATTAGGAGACTTGGGTTAACATAAGCACCTTGTCAGGGCAATCACTGGTCTTGTGCTCACGTCATGCTGATGTAAGACCCAGCTCGATCTATATGTCCTGGCCACCATTTGATTAACACTGCCTGATGGAAGAATCAATCAGGTGGCTATAACCGATGAGCAGAGTATCATTTGGAGAATAGTCCATAACGAATATCAAATCTATTGTGACCATCAATTATTTACTTCTTTTACTCACTCTGTTTAAAATAAAAACATTTTTAATGAATCTAGGCATAGCGTGTGTGGATTCATGTAAAAATTTATGTCCAGATTAATATAAAAAATGTTTTATTTTGAAATGAAAAGAGTTATTATTTACTAACCTTTTCACTTTTGATTGATTGTATTCTTGATTTCGTACATACGATAGGATAGGAGCTCCAAAACTAATTAAGGAATACCGGGTTTACAGATCTCATCTGCTTACCATCGATCGGTCATACTCTGAAACTCCATGAATCTCTCGGCGATCATAAATTCAGAACTGATAAGACAGACTGGCAACACTTGCAGAGGTTGGAGACACATGTAGTGAGGACTGACGAGGACAAGCATCTGCTGCTACCTTTATCTTAAAATATAAATAATTTTTTATTAACATAAATATTAAAAAAGTAGCTAGAAATAATTAAAAAAGGATTATGATTGATTAAAAAAAGATAGGTGAAAGAAAATAGTTACAATTGGTTGAGAGGAGAAGGTAGGTATATTTTGGGACAATGTACTATGCTATAAATAGCTATATTTTAGGACGGAGGTAGTACCTTCGTCTCAAAATAAATTCATCTTTCACCTATTTTACATATATCAATTGAAAGGCCTCATTGTTTGGTTTATGCTTATGTTTATATACCAAAATTTAAATTTTAGAATGTATTTTTGAATTTGAATTTTTTTTGTGTTTTATCTATTTTATAACATTTGTTTTTGAGTCGCTAAGGACACGTATATAAAAGTTTTATTTACAAACAATTTTTTATTTGTTAATAAGCGATTCGGATAAGCATATGAATAGCAAAACAATGGGGCTAGAAAACTAAAAAAACTAGAATATTCTTATTTTATCAAATCCTAATACAACTATTTATCACTTTATCTACTCTTAATACAATTATTCTCTACTTTCACACTCTAATATAATGATTACTCTAAAAATAAATTTATTTTAAGACAAATAAAATAAGTTAAAAATAAATTTATTATGAAACGAAAAAATTCCAAGTTGCCAAGCTAATCTGATTGCTACTTAGCTTATCGACTCGGGGCTGCAGAAAAGAGCAAATATTATTAATTAAAGCTCAAGTGGCAAGGTGTCGATGCCGATTAGGATTAGTTAATATGGTCAGTGTGACAGCGCATTGGCAGGTGCTACTTAAATCTAATTAAGGGAAAACCGCACGTGGTTTTGGGAGCAGGGACAGGTTCCCCTGGAGAAAACGCCAGTGGCAAGTGGCAGCAGGCATAAACAAAATTTGTTGCCCTTTCTCCAAATCTTGCCAAGGATAGTGTGCGCGTCTGCATGCAAGTAAAGAGAGAGCATGGATTGAGGCCGAGTCATCGACCACCCTCAATCCCCAGTGTTCAGGCGCGGATCTAGCGGTCATTGCATCACTGGCCTTTGTGACCAGGACAAAGTCATGGCGGCTCAAAAGCCAAGACAGCTAGTCCAAACATAAATATACTTAGGTGTGTTAAGGGGTTTGTAAACCTTTCTTTCTTTCTGACACGTAAAACAAAACACACATTAAACACATAATTAAATAAATATTAGCTAAAAAACTTAAAAAATAAATTAATATGATTTTAAAATAATTTTTCTATAAAATTTTTTTATAAAAACACATCATTTAGCAGTTTGGGAAACGTATGCGTGAAAAAGAGAGGTAAAGTTGAGAAACTACACTATTGAACTCAGTCTTACTATTCCTTTGTTTTTAAATATAACATTGTAAGTATTAACTTATAATCCTTCCATCCCAAATTAAATAAATCTAATACGAAATGTGTTCAAATTTATATTTATCTCATATTATATTTGTTTATTTTAGGACAAAGGCTTTAACTTCGTGAACTCAGCCTTACTATTCCTTTGTTTTTAAATATAACATTGTAAGTATTAACTTATAATCCTTTCGTCCCAAATTAAACAAATCTAATACGAAATATGTTCAAATTTATATTTATCTCATACTAGATTTGTTTATTTTAGGACAAAGGCTTTAAATCTGTAGTACTAGGATGTGTCACATATCGTGCTAGGTTTTATTTATTTTATAACGGAGAGAGTAGATATTATGATTGATTATTTTTATTTAAAAATTTAATATAAATATATAAATCATGTTTAAAGTATCTTAAGTGATAAAATAACTCATAGCGAATGATACTTTGTTTAGTAAGACAAATCCTCAAACGTCATATCTGTGATACATAGTTTGTTTAGTAAGACGAATGCTGAAATAAATTATCTAGAAGTTAACCATATCATATATTTAAAAACATAGATAATTACAATACTGCTCATAATAAATGCTGATTGTCGCACCATAATTTTTTTACTGAAGATTGATTAGTCAGGTAATCAGGAATCTTAAATGAAAGAGCGATTTTAGGAGTATAAGAGAAAACTAAAGGAAAATGTTGCTGCATATATGCAGCTATGCTTAAAGCTTACTGCACAAACCCTCCTTTATCATGCATATGGTATGTAGTGTATTAAATTTAGCTCCAAAAAAGAGCTGTGTATATATACATTAGATCGACATGTATATTTTCTGCAAAAGTGGATATATATATACTTTCTTTTATGAAAAGCTAGACCAAAAGCAAAGACCCTTTTTAGTATGCCAATGAATGAATTCCACTCAACCAGTGTGCGTGGATTCTTTGAACCAAGCCAAATCCAGAGGCTCGACCCAGTGGGGATCCAGTACTGAATCCAGCATGAAGTCCAGTTTCAGGTCGTCGGACGCCGGCAACAATTCAGGCGAAATCGCATAGCTGCAACTGTGATGGTCGCTTCTGGCCACCGGCGGCGACCTGTTTGCCGGCAAAGCAGCGACGCTATTATTACCAGATTCTGCAACGTGACAGCCTCTGATGACGGTGAGCAGCGAGGAGACCATGACATCCTTCTCTTCTTTCATCGCCATGTTGTAGCCGCCCCTGCAGCGGGGAGAATGCATCAGGCGAGGTGTTTCCAGCTCCGCCTTTCTCAATCTTTCCACCTGTGCCTTTCTCAAGGAGGCATCGGCAATCTGCTGGATTTGCATGGAGGAAGCCATGTAGTCGGAGGCAGAATTGCTGGTGCCGCATGTGTGCTCGTTGGTGTAGATCACCCGGAACAAGGGCGGGTCCTCCGAGTTGTGCTGCTCCACGTGCTTGCTCGCTGGACAGCCATGGTCCTGATGGTACGTGCACCTGTAGTAGCACCTGCATTTGCATAAGCAATACGATGCTTAATTATTACAGTTGTTTATATGCTCACTTTTGCATGCCTTGAAGGAAGAATGCTAAGAAAAGAGAGACCGTCGACATGCATGTGGTAGCCTGAAACTTTGACACATGACAACATTTGGCATTGTACAACACTTATCTCGGAATTGTTTAACCATGCCGACATGCATTATTAGCCCCAAAGGAGTATTCCCATGCAAGCATGCTTTGGGATAGCACAATGTGGGGGATGGCATCCCCAGGTATGGGATCGATACATACACCACATGCCCTCAACACCAAGGGATCTAGCATATATCCTCATCAAATTGTATAGTAATTCTAGTTAGTGATGGACTAGTTATGTGTAACTAGTACAGCATAATATGAATCAAAACGTTTAGCCTCAATTAGTGTATACAGTATACCGTGGTCTACATAATCGGCTGGGAGCCTGAGACATGCAAATCTAGTTTAGTTATCTTGTCAGACATCTGAAATACAGTCTGCCCTTCATTCGTGCAGAGCATACAATGCTCTGGAAATGCAAAAACTAATAAAGTAATAACTATGGTATCAAATAGTAGTAGTCAACATTATATCCTGATGGTAAGTGCACGACGCACCTATAAATTGATATTTGTGTTGGGAGCATTCCTTCATTTCTCTCAGTTCAAGAGGTTTCAGTTAAAATTATACTGAATAATATCCCCAAATGAAAACATGACTTGAAATATCATGCAAAAAGCTGAATTAATCCCATGATAAAACCCAAGTCCTCCCCATATAAGATAGTGGTAAATCCACAAGTGAAGTTTTCCCGGCCCATATCAGAAATTGCGGCAGGGTGTAAACAAATTAAGCTGCTTCCCGTAAATAAACTAATATTCAGGCAACATGGTCTACAGGGCTAGCACCGTTATCCCAGTAACAACTTGAGGTTTATTCGGAGCAAGATATTATATACAAATTTGATTGTGTTGGGTTTAAATTAAAATCATAATATGATTTTTTTGCTAAGATTGAATTATTTAGGCTCCGATTGTTGGTGCTAGCTGCGGCAGCACAGCCACAGCAGCTGCACAGCCGTAGTTCATTTTTTCATTGTGGATACTGTTGCTGCAGCTGTAACTCAGCCACAAGTAGCACAACATTGCAAGTTTAATGAAACCTTCAACTATCCCTGAAAAACCCCATGGCATATATTGCTAGTCCGCAACATTCAATTTTAAAAGGTGGCAGTGAGACATGGGTGTTGCACCACTTCCTTGTTCGATTCATAAGCATGGTACATTAGAAAATCTATTATAGCAAACAAAACAAATCAAAAGCTTGGTGTAATCAAAGGCAAGTTGAGTTGAATCATTTAAATACCTAATCCTCAGTTCGTGCATGTTAATTATTAGGAAACTAACAGGCATCTCTTGAACTACTAAACAACCCCCAGTGGAGCACAAGAGAGCATGTACCATGACAATTCTGTCGACATATCATAGTTCTTGGTTCTATTTTTCTCTATTTGGTTTATTGTGCTTCTTAGAAGTTACACCCATTTAGGCTGTGTTGGTTGCTCCGTTTTTCCAGCGCGCTACACTAACACGGAAAACGGAGCGGCCCATTAACGCGTGATTAATTAAGTATTAACTAATTTTTTTTTCAAAAATGGATTAATTTGATTTTTTTAAATAACTTTTGTATAGAAACTTTTTGCAAAAAAGTACACCGTGTAGCAGTTTGAAAAGCGTGCGCGGGGGAAAGTACTGTAGCGTGTTGGGAGTTGGCTGTGCCGAACACAGGCCTTAAGCATGTGATTTTTAGATATACGACAACCTAAAGGTAAACAATACAATGTGATGCGAGCTATAGGTAGCTACTGGGAAGATGGGCGGCACAATTTAATAAACTGCACATGAACAAGATTTCTTTTTTGCTTGAAAACACACTTCCCATTAAACTATATATATGCATGCGACAGAAAGCCAGCTTTCCGGATAGACACAATTATTAAGTTTCTTAAGCCTTCAAACGGGATTAATCACATGCACTTAACTAATATGGAAACCTTGCAACGAGATCAATCCAATGCCCTTAACTAATAAGGGAAGCGCCCGTTATTTACATCCAGTGTGTGTTTCAATATTATTTTGTATTGGCGTATATGTGTGTATGAGTACGTTCAGTTAAGAGTTAACAACCACCTTTATAATAATTAAACCCCCTTATCATGTTTATAAGTAGCTTATATTATGTGAAATCCTGAACCAGAGTGTAGCCCAGCTGGGTCATCTACATAGATTAATTCTACTGAACCTATAAATATCTTTTTACTACATTTCACCTTTCATATTTGCAGTATACAAAGTTCAGTACAAACTGGTTTTCCAATCCATTTGAATTCCTTGCAAGTGCATAATGTTACAATTCTTCTTTGCCAATTTAGTGCCAACCCATTTAAACAGCCCCGAGTACTCTCGCTGTGAGTATAGGGAGTAACCCTATTTTAGTTCAAGTATAATTTCTCATGGAACATCAATTCTGGCACTGTAGAAATTACACTAGTGGCATCTACTACCCCATTATCCAATCATTTTGATTGTTCAAAATTTGGCCAATTATTCCCCATAACAGACAAATGTTGATTAAAGAACTACATGTAATTGAGTTATTGTGCACGTACCTTGGGAAGGCATTGCCTCGGATCATCTTTTGCCCGTATTTTCTCCAATGGTACCCATCATGATATGGTGCGTATGTGTACTCAGTTCTTGTTCCAATGCAAACCTTTCTATTTGAGGAAATTAGCACTAATTACTTAAACATTTAAAAATATATATATACATAAAAAGAAGAGGAATATTACATGCAATAGGAACTAACTACAAACATCGTCTGCACCAAGCACCAACCAGACGAATTCATTAGCTCCATCAATTGCAACTCAATCACAATTTCATCCAAATACGCAGCAACTAACTCAGTTTAAGCGCAATCCCAGTGAAATGAATGACTATTGTTATACATATATATATGCATGGATTAACTTACTTCATAGCATTCTCCTGGTCATAGCTCCTACTGTCCTGCAGAAGCCTTTTATGGGCTCCTCTAGAACATCCACTAGAGCTGACCATGTTGTCGCTCCTCTTAACCATGGTGGTCTCTTGCAACCTCCTAAAACAGGTCGACGTGATATGCAAGTTGGTGCTTGCAAGGTACCTTGAAGTTGCTGAGCGTCAATCAGTCGGATTCCCGCAGTAAGCACTGAACTCCTCGCCGGCCTGAAATTAATGGGGATAATGAGTTTATTCTCCTTGTCTAGTACTGCGGAGAAGCGTGCGACTGTGCGCTCATATAAATCCTCTGCACAACCTGGAGTAGGTGCGTGCTTGCTTCCAGAATTTTAAATTTTAACCCACATACACGCGGTATCTGCACTTGCAAACTTCACTGACCTATGCAACGTGATACGCATGGACAATGTTCAAGTCTCCTGAGGTGACAAATCCAGTCAAAGAAACGATAGCCCTACCTGTCAGTGATACCAGTATCAAGTTACAGCCATGTTGTGGAGATAGAAAAGCACCTTAAAAAGAGATTTTCCGCTAGTCTGTCTACATGTTTATGGAGTAATATGGGATTTCTCAAAAATAATCAGGAGGAATTTTATGATTACTCGTCAGTGTATTGAGATTCTGATATATATCGGTTTATATATGCACACATATAGGGTAAAAGAATACTATTCCCTGCGCTTCATATTATAAGACGTTTGATTTTTTTCTTAGTCAAAGTTCCTTAAGTTTAACTAAGTTTATAAAACAATTTAGCAACATTTATAAAACAAAATTAGTTTCATTAAATTTAACATTGAATATATTTTAATAATATGTTTGTTTTGTATTGAAAATGTTAGTATATTTTTCTACAAACTTGATCAAATTTAAAAAAATTGACTAAAAAAAAGTCAAATGACTTATAATATGAAACGAATGAAGTATATGTGTATATATATTGGATTGATGGATTTGATATCCAAAAAGTAACCTGTCAGTCTGCTGCAAACTTATATATGAAAATGCCTCCAGATTGGTTTGATCCAAAATTTCAATTTCAGGTTTGAGAACAAACAGGACCTGAGAGGTTGAGATGCAAGTAGATTAGAGACATGAACAGGATCTAATTCTAACTTTATATTCAAAATTTCTATGTAGGAGTACTACAAAATCTAAGCTTACCTTCTCGGTTTCTTGGTTCTCATCATTGTTTCGGGAATATGGTTCTCATCATTGTGGGGACAACTTATTCTTCCTTTTTGCTTTTGAATAGTTAGGTGTTTGCTTTCCTTGTAGGTACACAAATAATTAACACCTATGCATATGTATGCATATGACCACGTGAACACACGGAACAAATGTTCTTCGGTCCCAAATGCTAGGAATGTTTAGTCACAAAAGTAGTTCATTAATACTGAGGGAGCTAAGCTTCAGGCTTAAGGAAAAAAATTGGTGATCTACACAACTTCAGTGGACTAGTAGTATTGTATCTCCTACAAATCAAGGCCGAATGGTTATTGTTATTATTATTAGTTACTACTCTCTCTGTCCTAAAATATAACAATTTTTAGTCTTCAGAATTTGTCACAGAATATAACAACTTCTTCACCGCATTCTCTTTCCAACCAATCACAACCCTTCACCATTCAATTTTTCCACCTACCTCCACTTCTCATTCAATTACAAACCTCCCTCATTTAATTCTACATAATTTCTTAATAACTATGTCTATCCCTAAAAATCTTTATATTTTGGGGCAGAGGTAGTATATAGTATCTAGGCAAAAGTAATTCATTAATGTAAATGGAGCTAGCTTCAATTGAAAAAAGAATGGTAGTGGATACATACAACTACGATGAAGTAGTAGTCCTGTCCTGTCTCCTACCAATAAATCAAGGTTGAATGACTATTATTATCAGTTATTAGTTTATTACATAGAAACCAGTTTTAAATTAGTAGAAGGATAATACAATATTGTTGTCGATAGCAATGATCATAGAGTTAATACTCCAATAAATAAATAAAACAAATCATATTCTAGACATGACAACTATCACAATACTATATTTCAATTTTATAATGGAACTACACTGTCTGAACTCTTAGATCTTCCTGCTTGTACGTTAGGTTTCATCACCCAAAACGACATTACAATATTTAGTATTAACGGTAGTAAGTATTTAACATTTCATGGGAAAAGTGTTACCAACACCCAAAAGGTGAAATTTGCAACAGTGAAAAGTAAAGTGGCAAATTATACGTTTTGATATTTATCTACATAAGTGCACTGATGAACATGAGCTGATTATCAATTAAAAACAATGAGCCTACCCATATTGTTCATTGACTGAAAATGTATATATGAAGTGAAATGTGATTCATATTGTATGGCTGGTGTGTGGAAATTTCTCGATGTGGGATCTATGACCTTTTGAAAACAGTATGCAAAGGTACCACTAATGAAACATATCCTGGGTAGCTGTCTTCTTCAATCTAACAGTCATAGTCAACTATACTCTATTTGACCATCTTTTGATCAAATCAACAGTTAGTGTGAAGCCCAAGTAAAGGATTACGCATTTGTATTGTCAGCCTTTCGCTTAAATCAATCATAATAACACGGTTCGTACTATTTCAATTATGTTTGAATCCCGAGTCAAAAATGCAAAGTAGTTAAAAAAAATTCCTTTCAGGTATCAGGCGTTCATTGTATACAATAAGTAGGTCCATTGTGATCTCAATTGATGTGAGTATTACAATCTGAATTTAATTTTTAAAAATGCAAAAGCAGAACAGAGGGTGACAGCATCCTTACATGTTTCAGGTGATGTGAGCACGGTGATGAAGCTAATACGAGAGTCCATTTCGAATAAGTCAAAAGTTGTACATCCTGATCATGCCTTCAGATAGCTTTTCTGAAAAGAGAGCCCCAGGAAGTGGGATTGGTGTATTTTGCAGTACCACTTCCGTAACACGGTATCTCCAAAGTCCAGATTGCAACTCCACAATCAAAATACGAGAAACTTCCCAGCAAGCAGTACGGAGTAATCCTCTAGCACAAGTGATAAACCGACAGTTAGAACTATCACGGCACAGGGCAATCACACGATATGAAATACAGTCAAGTGACCCATCATTCCACGGGCCCATTGGTACCGTCATTGTTTATACCATGACAATATTTGAGAAGAAAGTGATTCTACGATTTTCTAAAGAAAAGAGGTACAGAAAGACACACCAATTCCTAATAAAATAAGCTGATGCAGTGATGTGCAATGGAGACCATGACTAACTAGTTCAGTTACATAGTGCAACATCTTGTAGGCTTGTTTACAACTGTTTGGACATTGAAGGCATACTTCGTTAAGAAGTTTTTGACAATGCGAGAATCTTCTGAGTTCTGAGCATCATGAAGTAGTACAACTGTTTGGACATTATGAATTTGTATGACTAGTAAGATTTCCATTAAAAATGCAGAAAGTTTACAAGAAATTTCAGAGAAACAGTTGAATTCCTACGGGGATACGGAAATTTTCGCACCTCCAAACAGAGCCTCACCTCGGACGAAGAAGTAAAAACATCGTTCGTCATCCTCAATCTCCTGTCTCCCTGTGGCCTGGCATGTCATGGAAATTCCAACTAGGTTTTCAGCCTCAAGAGCCTGCCTGACAACAATCTTAGGCCTAAAATTTTGGGAAGCGAAGTTGCTAGGAGGGGCAGGTTTGGGCCAGAACCGGCATGCCAGTGGGCTAACATGAAACGAACCTTGTAACGAGGAAGAGGAACCCGCTGGCCGCTGCGGCGGCTGCATTGGCTGGGCTTGCGCCGCGCCTGAACGATCCCGCTCGTCGCCGGTGGCGGATGGATTCCACTCCTCCAGCCTCGGCTTCGCCATCGCCATCGCCATCGCCTCCTCCCGACGACCCGCCGGCGCCCCGCCGCCTCTCCGTCTCGCCCGCGTCGCGTATGTGAGAAGGATTCGGTGGTTGGAGATCTCGTGGGCTCTCGTTGCGCTTTAGCCCACCAGACTCTTTCCTGTTGGACTTCTCGCTGAATCTACTTAGCCGGTTTGACCTTGAGCCCATTTTTGATGGGCATGGATGTTTCCTTTCTTCTTTGGTCATCGGTGGGCTACCATGCAAATGTGACCATCGAAGCAAACGGCAACCACCAATCCGTGGGCTGCTCAGCAGAAT
Organism: Oryza officinalis; assembly: GCA_008326285.1. NCBI lineage: Eukaryota > Viridiplantae > Streptophyta > Magnoliopsida > Poales > Poaceae > Oryza > Oryza officinalis. The sequence continues at coordinate 56,517,050 of BDMV01000001.1, read as the reverse complement.
ATACCGAAACGCAGGCGATCTTGGCTAAGGGTGCGTTTAAGAGGAGGAAAAAGAGTAGATTAAAAAGATATCTAAAATAAAATACTAAGAAAGTTTTAATTAGATTAGATTTTAAAAAATAAATTTATATGATTTTTTAAAACAATTTTTCTAATGAAATTTCTGTTAAAAACGAATTGTTTAGCAGTTCAGAAAGCGTACACGTGAAGGGAGAGCTTTTCTCCCAATCAGCTGCTGTCGGACACAGTCGTGTTGTCCTGGTTTCATGGCAGCATGTCAAACTTATCTAGGCCACTGAATTTCGGATCAAACGGTGGGTGTATCTCTAGGACATGTTACCGTGCATTGCAGTTGCAAAGCATGAACCATATCCTGCAAACAGGGTTTTCAAACTGTTTTGGGTGAGGTTATCGTCACCCCACGTTTGATGGTTATTGTGGTAGCCACGTAGTTACCGCAAAAATCATGCAATTACCGCGAGATATACCGTGGTTTTAAAAACTAAGAAGGTTATCGCACATGATAATCGCAATAACTGCATGGATTTATAAACCCTAGCTGTAAGCGGCCAACTAGCAGCGGCGAAGCCAGGGAGGGACACAGAGAGGCCTGGCCTCCCCTAAGCCGTTGCTTCCCCTAGAGGATTAGCTCATAATCATGTTAATTATGTGATTGACTTAAATTTATTAGGCCTCTTTCCACATAGCAAACCATTTTGTAGTATGCATGCTTGGTTTGACATTTGTCTCTATTATGCACTTGTTGCTGATGAATTTTTGGAACTTTTTTATGCAAAAAGATCGTATTTTTTCAAACTATCAACCCACAAACATTTTATTATTTATAAAAAGGCTTAAGATTGATCTGTGCTTATTACTATATTATCATCTATTTTTATATACATACAACCCAATAATTACACTAATTGCTACAAAAGAGCTCTCGCATTTAGCCGCATCATCAAACCATATTTGCCATTGGATTAAAGTGTGTATGAGTTATCAACCATTAGATCAATATTTTTTCAGTAGTTCTAAAAACCCCAATGCAACATGTGGGATATTTATTATTATTATTATAACTGTTATCACTCGACAAATTGGTCCTCCTCATATTTAAATCCTGACTTTGTCACCGTCAGTGAAGCAATTCCACAGCGAGGAACAGGAAAAATGGAAAATCATATGGTGTACGTACCAGCCGCCGCGCCTGCTCTACTACTCCCTACGTACGAAACTACATCAACCTAATCATTGCGCGCGGTGTGCAGCAGCAAGTTGGGTGAGAAACCTCAGAATGTTTTTGTTTTCATAACCCAGTCATCTCACGTCAACGGTCGAGAAGGAACCTGTTAAGTAACAGATGGTTCGATACCTATAGAATATTTGTTTGGCGATGTATTAAAATTTATTCCCATGAACTATACCTTTATTAATAAAAAGTTTATGAGTCTAATAAAAAGAGGTTGAGAAGAAACCGGTCACCATCTTACGTGAAAACAGACAAACAGGTGGCTGTTGCCCGGCTCGTTCGTTCGGTTGGACACAACCAGCAAGCAGCAGCCATCATCGTACAGAGTTCCAGACCCGGGGTACAGGTACGCGTGCAAGGTTCTTAAGCAGAGCAAGTGCTGTAAGCTAGAAGTGAAAACGGATGGGTATGGATTAAGACATTCTCATATCGTAACTTATATTTTTTAAAAAAATTCGAGATAGCACCGGATAACATACCACTTATCCCGTATCCTATCCCACATTATTTTCTTTAAATTAGATTCAGAAACGAATATCTATTTGTATCTCTAGATATTAAATATAATAAGACAATTAAAGTATTAAAACAGAGAAATCAAGAGAAAAATTGTGCAATACTACTGCATGTGAGCTTGTAAAATAGTGATTAACTAATTTTTTATCATGTTTGTAGGTGGATTTGTAATAGATTTCCGTATATATTTTATAATATGGGACATAAGGGCGGATACATGTTTTCTTGTATCCTAACCCATATTTTCTGACGAATTCGGATTTGCACTCGGATAGTATCGGATATTCCATTTTTTCCCATATTCCTCCCATGAGCTTGAGTCGGAAGGGCGGTCAGGAAATACATGCCCCATTTTCACCCCTACTATATATAAGCCTATAAACACTTACCTCTAAATGTCATATAAGCTCCCATGATAAGATGGATAAAAGAAATGAAAAAAGGATGAGTCATCTCTCATGCAAAAAATAATTTTTATTCAAACTTTCAGAGGAACGAGAACAAGAAGCCAATAAATTGATAGGAAACAAATAAAGTAAATTTAATATGATGCACAAGAAGCCAATAAATTGATAGGAAACAAATAAAGTAAATTTAATATGGTGTATTGAGACAAATATGTTAGAGGTAATTTGTTGTATACATTATTTCTTAATTCATGAGTTAATGATATAGATCAAATTAGAGATGATTATCATATCACTGTAAAAACTTCTCTCACGAGCAGGGTTTGCATTACCGGCGGTTACCGCGGTTACCGGTCTTACTGCGCGGTACGGTTTGATGAATTTTGACCGAATTCAAAAATTCAAAAAAAATCAAAAAAATCAAAAGAAATGGTGAAGATAATGCTTGATTTGTAGTGTATTATGGTGAAATTTTTTTTGAAAAAGAGTAATATAAATTTAAATTTGAGAGCAAAACAAAGAGTCAATTATGAAATAGAAAAAAGAAAAAAAATCAAATGGGCCGGCTCATGCACTGTTCATATGGCCCATTAAGGCCCATCCGAAGAGAAAATATCTCCTTTCTTGGTTACCGCATAATTTGGGTCGGTAAACGCGCGGTTTGAAGTGATTATCGCGCGATATCTTACGGTTACCATGGTCACCTTTAGCGTTTTCGGGTTGCTGTAACGCATGGTTACCGCTCCAAATCACGCGGTAACCGCGATCCATACCGCAGTTTCTCTTTTTTTTGAATTCAAATTTTCAAAATCAAATTTATCACGGTTTTTGACGGTTATCGTGTGATAACCGTCGTATCATAGAGGTGCAGTAACCGTTCCAAAAACGGTAAAAAGAAACCTGCTCACGAGATCCTTTCGCGATGCTGCAGAAAACAAGCAGTGGTTCTGCTCTTTGACCGTACGTGTGGCTGTTCGCGTCGCCACTTGACTCTACGCTGGTGGCCATGTGCGGTGTGCCGCATGCAACAGACGCTGGCCGGAGAGCACGACACTGCGACATGACGACGCCGTGTCGTCCCACGAGAACATATGGTGCGCTATTTTGCTGAGTTGCTTAGGATGATGAATAGTACCACGAGCGTGCAGCCTGAAAGACCGTCGCATTATATTCCCTTATGCTGCTTTGTTAGCTACAACGTGAAATTATGTACGACAGCTTTCTACTGATTGGAGAACACTTGCATGCATGAGTTGACAAATGACACTCCTATTAACGACTTTCGCTAGCACATAATTTATTCGTCTTAAAATATAAAAAATTTTATATGAAACATGTCTAAATTCGTAGTACTAGGATGTGTCACGTTCATCCAAAATTTTTTATATTTTAGGACGGAAGAAATACATGTTTGTATTTGCTGATTTGGAAAGACCCATAAGTGATAGTTCCAATGTCGGTACCAATTATTTAAAACTAATGTTGGCATCTGTTTTATAACCGGTGCTTATAAGACCAACGCCTGTAAAAATATCTATGTGATGTTTTATAATAGTGTTTTTGTTGAGTCTTTTCTCTCATTTCTTTCTCTTTTCACTTGTGTTTATATTATTACCATCAAAATCACTCATCGTATCCCTAACGAGCGATAGAGAAGACAAAATCCACCAAATTCGTGGAACACGAGTCAAAATCCAACATCATCCCACCTACCCAGCCACCAACAAACATTTTTGTGCTTTTCTACCACCCAAGAGGCCAAGAACCCCAGCCAGAAACATGGAGAGGATTGGACATTGGAGCCTTGCAGGCCACAGGATTTCCACGCACTCCCCACCGTCCACCGTGCGTGTACCGCCGCGCGCTTGCAGGCTGCAGGGCCAATCAAAAGCAGAGCACCACCACCATGGCTCACTCACCTAACGCCGTCACAGTTCACCTGTTCACGTCGTTTCTCAAGATCACCACTGTTACTAGCAACCAACCAATCCTCCGCCACCAAACTCCCCCCTACCTACCCACTACCGTCAACTCTTTAACGGCAACTCCCATATATAACACGCGCAGGCGTGTCGCGTCGCTTCTCCAGCAACAACGAACCAACGGTGCAGCGCGCGCCCCAGACACTGGAGAGTACGTGAAGTGAAGACACGCTTGCATTGCAGTTGCCACCGCCATTGCCACCGCTTCCCACTCGGCCGTCGTCGCCATGGACCTCCTCTTCGCGGAGAGGCTCCTCGTCGGCCTCCTCGCGGCCGCCGTGGTCGCCATCGCCGTGTCCAAGCTCCGCGGCCGCAAGCTCCGCCTGCCCCCCGGCCCCACCCCGCTGCCCATCTTCGGCAACTGGCTGCAGGTCGGCGACGACCTCAACCACCGCAACCTGGCGGCGCTGGCGCGCAGGTTCGGCGAGATCTTCCTCCTCCGGATGGGGCAGCGCAACCTGGTGGTGGTCTCCTCGCCGCCGCTGGCGCGCGAGGTGCTCCACACGCAGGGGGTGGAGTTCGGGTCACGCACCCGCAACGTGGTGTTCGACATCTTCACCGGCAAGGGCCAGGACATGGTGTTCACCGTGTACGGCGACCACTGGCGCAAGATGCGGCGGATCATGACAGTGCCATTCTTCACCGGCAAGGTGGTGCAGCAGCACCACGCCGGGTGGGAGGCCGAGGCCGCCGCCGTGGTGGACGACCTCCGCGCCGACCCCTCCGCCGCCACCGACGGCGTCGTGCTCCGCCGCCGCCTGCAGCTCATGATGTACAACAACATGTACCGCATCATGTTCGACCGCCGGTTCGACGGCATGGACGACCCGCTGTTCCTCCGCCTCAAGGAGCTCAACGGCGAGCGCAGCCGCCTCGCGCAGAGCTTCGAGTACAACTACGGTGACTTCATCCCCATCCTCCGCCCCTTCCTCCGCGGCTACCTCAGGATCTGCGAGGAGGTCAAGGAGACCCGCCTCAAGCTCTTCAAGGATTTCTTCCTCGACGAGAGGAAGTGAGTATTTCTTCCATTACTCTTTCTTTCTCCATGAGACTCCATCAATTAGCCACCAGAAATCCTCTGCTCACATCACATGGTGGGTGTTTCTTGTGTGTGGCGCAGGAAGCTGGCGAGCACCAAGGCCATGGACAATAATGGGCTCAAGTGCGCCATTGATCACATCCTGGAGGCGCAGCAGAAGGGGGAGATCAACGAGGACAACGTGCTCTACATTGTCGAGAATATCAATGTTGCCGGTACCCATTCCTGGATTTTCTCAGAGCTCTGCTCGGCGATTTCACGGTTTCTTTACATTTTTCGTTAACCTGTTGCTTGATATGATTTGATCATATTGCGTTGCAGCGATCGAGACGACGCTGTGGTCGATGGAGTGGGTGATCGCGGAGCTGGTGAACCACGGGGAGATCCAGGAGAAGCTGAGGCGGGAGCTGGACACGGTGCTCGGCCCGGGGCAGCAGATCACGGAGCCGGACACGCACAGGCTCCCTTACCTGCAGGCCGTGATCAAGGAGACGCTGCGGCTGCGCATGGCCATCCCGCTGCTGGTGCCGCACATGAACCTCCACGACGCCAAGCTCGCCGGCTACGACATCCCCGCCGAGAGCAAGGTGCTCGTCAACGCCTGGTATCTCGCCAACAACCCCGACCAGTGGCGGCGGCCGGAGGAGTTCCGGCCGGAGCGCTTCCTCGAGGAGGAGAAGCACGTCGAGGCGAACGGCAACGACTTCAGGTACCTGCCGTTCGGCGTCGGCCGCCGTAGCTGCCCCGGCATCATCCTCGCGCTGCCCATCCTCGGCGTCACCATCGGCCGCCTCGTCCAGAACTTCGAGCTGCTGCCGCCGCTTGGGCAGGAGAAGCTCGACACCACCGAGAAGGGTGGCCAGTTCAGCCTCCACATCCTGAAGCACTCCACCATTGTCGCCAAGCCGAGAGCGTTCTAGAGTGCACAATAGACAGTGAACTGTTTTGTCCTCTCTGTTCCTCTAGAAGTATAATCTGGTTCTCTACAGGACTTCAATCATCATGTAGAAACCTTATCATCATCATCATCATATACTTAATGCAGGGCTAAACTCTTGAAATGATCATTGGTCAGAAGATTTGAAATGACCAAACTGTAAAATTGTACTCGTAGAATTTCTTCTAAAGAAAACACCCAACTGACTAATGTTCGACTAGTAACATGCTTCTACTTCGTAACGGTCAGGTATATATAAATAAGAATAGACTATTAAGTGTGATTGGGAATAAAATATTGGATCCAATAGTTACGTGCGTATGTTACTGTTAATGCCAAAATTTGGTAAGATTCTCTAGTGGATTCGGTTAAGGAAAAAAAGCCAAATAGCCGATAAAATCTTATCTAGAAGAGACTGAGTTCTAGAGAAAATCGTGAAAACCACGACATGACAGCTTAATTTATCTATTAATTTGACATGATTTATTTTTAGGAAAGATTGTTTAGAGTCCGATCAGAACTTGTATCTTTCACTTTATCTTTAGGAAAATATGAGTCATGTCCAATTAAGACTCTTATCGGTCTACGGGTATAAATATGTACACCCGGGGTATTTGCAATATATCTTTGAGATCAATACAACTTTCGACGCATCGTCACCCTCTTTTTCGAGGTTTCTTTTATTATCGACGGAACTTAACACCTGACGTGGGGCTGCATCGGCTTCGATCTCCGGTGGAGGGGTAAGTCCTAAGTTCCGTCGACCCTGGTAATTGTATCGGCTATCAATGTTGTTCAAGACTACATTGCTTCGATCTCTTGGATTGCTCTGGTTCAGTCAGTATCTTTGCCTACTTGATATCTCGATTATATCTTTAATTATATTGTGTTTAGAGACGCATCAATTTAGCTGAAACTGTCTTGGTTAGGTCTGATCTTTTGGCTTAGTCAATATATCTCTACAATCACAATGTGGTTTTAGATAGATTCGTTATATCCATCACATTAGATAGATCTATCGGCCTATTGAATATTAAATTATCATATACAGTCTCGTGCTGCATCGGTTAGGTCCAACCTATTAGATTGTTGTTGATAATCTAAAACTTGTCAAGCCAATAGGTTCATGCGAGTGTTTCATCGGAGGGTTAGTTGATCTTATTTGATGTGCTAAATTTTTCTTTGATGGTTTACTGTCTTAGTTAAATTTAATGCATGACCACTTTGATCAGTGTCATATCGGCTTGCTTAAATCTATCAGGCAATTATTAACCTTATGCTGCATCGGTTAGATCCGACCTATAAGGTTGTGGTTGTAAGTTAGATTTATTTAAGTCAGTAGGCATCAATCATTGTTTCATCGAGGTTTCAATCGATGAGTAATCTAAGTGTTCCATCGACTTATAAGGATTATATACGAGTTGGTTGTAGCTGATTGCAGCAAAGGTTTCATTGATCACTTATGTCGGGAGGTAAAACTCCTCTAGCAGGGAACCGTGGGGGTCCCCTTTTTTGGTTCGGACCAGGGGCACGGGTGAGATCTCGAAAGACGAAGAGAATTAAACTTAAAGGGGGTCAGGCCCCTCCGGGATGAAGAAGACGCACCAAATTTATATAGGTTCAGGCCGCCATGGAGACGTAATACCCTACTCCTGTGTGTGGTTGATATGTGATTGGTATGTGGGAGAATACAAGCGTTTGTTCTCTCCTTCTCTTTTTTTGGCGTCCAAAAGCCCCCTCTCCCTTAGCCGGTACCTCCTTTTATATCTCAAGGGGTTACCACACAGGCCTCAGACTTAGGTTCGAGGGAAAGAGAAAAATGAAAAGTGCTCCCCATACGAAGACGTGGGCGCCCTACTTTTCAACGTGCCAGGATGCGCACGTCCCATTAAAGTACGCCTTTAGCTCTCACTCTGAATGATCGGGCGGACACCCGGTCATTCTTCCCTTTAAATGCCGAAGACTTCCAGCCTCCTGGGCCCTCCAAGGGGCGGCGCAGCATAGAAGGAGAAAGGGGCCGGTCAAACCCTAAGGATGGGCAAAAGGCCCGCATTAAATGTGACGGGACAGGGCACGCGCCTGGCATGCCCCACGCCGGTAGGCGTGTGCGCACAGAGCGCACCGTCACATCCGCCATCACATCTCTCATGTTAGCCCACGTAGCCTTCTGGCACGCTCACCTACCGCATTGAACACGATAGGTGGGCGCGGGCGACAGCCGCCCAGCTGACGCACGTGGGGCTGATCGTAGGAGGGGGGCTCAGGGCAGCCCGCCCTCCGCGCGGGAGGAGGGCTCGGGCAGCCCGACCTCTCGCACGGGAGGAAGCTGCTGCTCCACGCATGGCCCGACCCCCTTCGGGGCGTGCCACGCGTACTGGGGACGGCCTCCTCCCTTTACTCACGATACCCGCGGGCCCATATCACCGACAGTAGCCCCCGACATTAGCCCTGGGCGACACTTCTTGCCAGCGGCGAGGGTTGACGCCATCCCTTCTAGTCAACGGTGTGCGGGCCCGGTCTTGGCTTTGCGTGGTGGCGCCTTGGTGGCGGATCCCACGCGAAGCGGAACCGTCTCCCCGATAATGATGGGCCATTACTTCGTGATTGCTACATCTTTTGGGTGACGTGTGGAAACCGAAACGGCAACAGAGTAATGATGGGCGCGGCTACTGTCACACCCGAAAATTCAGTACCAGAATTTCCGAAACTGAATGTGTATTAAAACCCCTGTCCAGGACCAGCCAGGGTACACAGACGACAATGTTGACATACAGATCCACGTCTTACAAACACAGTAAAAGTCTTACAGAAATGCAGCGGAAAGACGAAAAGACCAACTAAACTAGAACGGGACTCTTGCAGCGGGCTGGCACCATTCCACAGGCATCCTTGACGGCGGACGAAACCTACTCCTCTGAGAAACCTCCATCGGACGCATACTCCTCTTCTGGTGTGGGGAAAAATTAAGCAAGGCTGAGTACTACCCACGGTACTCAACAAGTCATGCCGGAAAAGGAGGCATGATGCAAGATATTCCAAAGGAAGGCAGGGGTTTATTTGCATAAAGTAAGCATTTAAAACAATAGTTGAAAGCTGTAGTAAAACGTTGAATTAATTGACCAATATTAAACCATCACTGTCCAACGCTATATCCACGTTGCGACAGGCCCAAACCAACCACCTGAACTAAACCAGTTCCAATAATTCAAGTTATTATGAAAGTGAGACTAATCACGGTGAATCTGGTCGATCGCCCATAACCGCGGGCACGGCTATTCGAATAGTTCTACTCTGATCAGAGGTGTACATCTGTACCCACAAGACACAGCCTCAACATCATGTCAACCATGCGTCGCGATACTGGAAAGTACCCGAGTAGAGACTGTGACAGGACCCTTCGCATAACCCCCTCTAACCAGCCGTACCACACCACAGGTTTCGCCCCCACCTTTATGTCCAAGGTAGGCAGCCCCCTCTCGTGCCACGGTGAATCCGGCAGCCGATCAACGGGTATGTCCCCCGCCGACCCAACTCCATCACGCCCACCCTATTCTGGTACGTCAGCCAGAGACAGCTACACTACAACTCCAGCCGTTGCCCACGCTGGCTTGTGGTACGCACGGTATTTCTTCCAGGGTTTCCCGCGAACCGGTCCTTAATTGCCATGGGTGCTACCATCAAAACCATGCACCCACAGCCCACCATTAGCATATTTTAGTTAAATTTTATTACCATGGTGGCTCCTAAACCAAAGTGTCACCATAGAGACTACATTAATTACTTATTCAAGGTGATCCCCTTTGGTGAGCTAGGTTAGCTAAGCATGGCTAAGCACTCCTAAAATCAGCGAACAATGAATTAATTACCCAAGCTATCAAAGATACATGATAATCAATATAATTGGCTGAGCACCATAGGTATAATCCCACATGAAATGACATTGCGAAATAATGCAGTGTTTACGGAAAAATAAGACATTTGTAAATATAGGTACAACATGCCATGTGTGCGGCGGAGGCCGGCGGCCGGCCAGCGCAGCGGCCGGCGGCGCAAGGGCGCCGACGCCGTGCGACGGCGCGCGGGACGGAACAAGGGCGGCGCTCGCGCGGGAAGGGGACGGCGCGGCCGGGAAAAAAGAGAGGAAGGGGAGAAGGGAGAAGATTTCTCACCGGGCTCGGCCGGAGAGGAAAACGACGACGGCGAGGGCGGCGTCCGGTGGCGGAATGGCGGTGCGTGGGAGGCACGGCCGAGGGGCGGAGGCGGACGGCGAGCGTGACGGCGGCGTCGGCGCGGCTTGGCGAGGCGGGGAAAGGCGCGCAGCGACGGCCGAAGGTGGTGGAAGGCGGCGGCGCTAGGGTTCAACGGCGCGGCGGCGCTAGGGGCTCGGGAGCGACGACAACATGGGGAAAAAGAGAGAGGGGGACGCGGCGAACGTTTATATGGGCACGGGGGTGGGGGGAGATCATGGCCGAGTGGGCGCGAATTCCTCGCCGGAGTGGGGAGAGCGGGGAAGGAGAGAGAGGCGGGATTCAAAAATTGAATCCCGGCCATCTCGCGAGCGCGTGCGCGATGGGAGCGTGCGGGAGAGGGGCGGAAGGTGTGGGCGAGGGCGGCGGATGCGGAGGAGGTGGGGGAGTGGCGCGGGGTGCGCGGGCGGGAGAGGCGGCGCGGCCGTTGCTGGCGCGGGTGGCCGGAGGTTGGGGACGACCCCGACAGGTGGGGCCCACCTGTCGGTGGCCCGGGCCGGGAAGGCCGAACGGGGGAGGCGCTAGCGGGCCTCGGCCTGCGGCCGGCCCAAGAGAGGGAGAGGGCGCAGGAGGAAGGGGACCGGCTGGGCCGGCCCAGCGGGAGGGGGAAGGGCGCGCGGCGCGCGGCCGGACTGGGCCGACGGCCCGAAAGGAAGAAGAAGAGGAAAAAGAAAAAGAAAAAGAAAAAAGAAAGGAAAAGGGATTTTCCTGGGATTAAACAAATTCCGAATTTGATTTTAATTGGTTTAAAATTATTTCCAGGGCTCTGAAAATTCCACTAAAAATCCTGTTAATGTATTTTGACATGGGGAACTCAAGAAAAATTCCACCTTGCCATTTCCACTTCTTTAATGCATTAATTAATTGGATTTTTCTCCAGATTAATTAAACAATTTTCTCCGATAAATTATTAAACTCGATTTTTACGATTTAGGAAAACTTCAGGGTGTGACAGCTACCGCGCTTGCTTGAGGAGATCGTGGGTCCATCCCATCCTGGCCGAAACGGCCGCACATGTTACGCATGTGCTAGATATGGGTGCGTGGGGAAGTGGGTGCGAGAAACGAGGGGCAGAGGACGCGACCATGAGAATCGAGGGGGCAGAGGAAGTGGGCGCGAGAAACGAGGGGCTAGGACGCAGAGGGAAGTATAAAGGGCGCCGCAGGGGAACTCTTCTCCCCTTTTCTCGCCACTTCATCTCTCCCAGCTCTTGCACACAAGCTCTTCCCGCACCTCTTTTCATCTCCGCTGCGCTCCCGCTCGCCGCTTTGCTTGCTTCACGCTCTCGTTTTTCACTCCTTCCGCCGGCAACGCCATGACGCAGAGCTCAGTGCCGCTTCCCGAATCACGAGCGATCGGTTCGTGGGGTTGCCGAGGAAGTTCGTGCCGATGCTGTCCGGGCGGGCAACGGTGATCCTTGGCGAGGACCGGCCGACGCCGCAGTACCTGGAGCGATCGGTTTTCTTTCTCTCCTTCGTCATGGTGGGGTTGATCCCCCCATTCTCCTCCTTCTTCTACGATGTCTTGGAATTCTACGGGATCCAGATGGCGCACCTCAACCCCAATGCTGTGATCACACTGGCCATCTTCGCACACCTGTGCGAGATGTTCCTCGGGGTGAGGCCGAGCCTCCGGCTCTTCCAATGGTTCTTTACCCTGCAGTAGTCGTCCCTCTCGACGGAGGTCGAGGGGTGCTACTTCTTGCCGCGGGCCAACACGCAGTGGCTCTACATTGAGCAGAAGCTGCGCAAGAAGTGGGATGACTGGAAGCACGACTGGTTCTACACAGTGCTCCCCGACCATCCTCGACATCGGCTCCCGACCGCACCGCCCATGTAGACTCCAGGCTGGCGGGAGGTGCCGGAGTTGGGGGACGCGTATGACGCGATACTGGACCGCCTTGCCGGGTTGCAGGCCCTAGGGCTGAACAGCATCATAGTCTTCGGCGACTACACCCGCTGGTGGATCGCGCCCCTCTAGGAGCGGGTCCGGCCCTCGTGGACGTACGCTGGTCTCGACGACACCATCCGGACCCACCCGGGAAGGGCCTGGGACTGGCCCCCGACTAACTTGAAGGTGGTGGTCCAGAAGGTGCTCGGCCTTGGCGACGTCGAGCCATCGCTGATTCCCCCGGGCATCCTTTCGCTCTGCTGCGACCCGGAGCGGGACTCCATCATGGCCATCATGCAGGCGGTGGGCGCCGGCATGGGGCGCAGCGGGGGCGGCGGCGCGGGCAACAGCCACGATCAGGGGGGGCAGCGCCCTCCTGCCCAAGGGGGCCACGGAGGGGGTGCCACCGACGGAGGCTCGGGCAGTGCTCGCCCTTCCGACCTGAAGGGGAAATGGAAGTAGATGGAGTCCTCCCGCTCCCTTTCTCCGCCCTGAGGGGGCGGTGCAGAGCGCGCCACCTCCTGCCGCCCAGTAGGCGTCGCGCCAACGACGCCATCAGAGGCTGGGAAAAAAAAGAAAAGGCTACGGAAGGTGGGTAGTCCAAGCCGTGCCGGGGGGAGTTCATCAAGCCCCAGAGTGGAGCTTCAAGCGTCGTCCTCAGAGGTATGATCCCGGCTCGATATTCTGCGTGTGCTTTCCCGGATTTTGCTGCCTTCGCTTACTTCGTCTTTCCCTCTTCTTCTCTTTCTTTCTTAGTGAGGCCCCTTCCCGTGGTGCTCCCGCGGATGACCCCCCCTCTCCGGCCCAGAGTGCCCGAGCGAGGGGAAACCGAGTCCAACGGGCGGACAGTCGAGGCAAGGGCCGAGGCGGGGAGGCCGGGCGCGGGCGCGGAGACCCAGGTTCCGAGGAGGCAAGCGGGCCCAGTGCCGCGCCCGAGGCGGAGACCGAGGCGGGGGCCCTAGGGGGATCCCCCAGCTCAGGGGTTGGCGCGGCCTGCCCGACAGCCGGCGAGGCCTCTTCGACTGTGCCCAGGACGGAGGCCACACATGGGGCCCCTGCCACCGATGTTGCGGAGGGCTCTTCTGGCGCTGGCGGGGGCGACATCGAGGATGCAGGGGGCGACGCATCACCCCGGAGGTCGTCGTCGCCGCAGCCCCGCAGACAAGACGTGGGGAGGGATGCTTCCCCCAGCCCCCGGCCCCGGGGCCCGACCACTGGCGGATCGAGTCAGACTGGGTCGCGGAAAAGGCGGTGGTCCCCGTTTACTCCGTCTACCCCGATGGACTTGGAGCCCCTCCTGTAGGCGCTGGCGGTGGCGAACACCACCGTCATTGAGGGGCTGAATGCCCAGATGCAGTCCCTGCTGGGGGAGCGAGCCGAGCTGGACGCAGAGTGGGCATGCCTCGAGGAAGGGCGTCACTCGCTGGAAGCCATGGTTGCCGCTGGCCGCTCCGCACACAACCGCCGCCTGGCAAAGCTGGATGCGCGGGCTGCGGCCATGGACAAAGTGATGCGGGAGACCGAGAAAGAGAGGGTCATGGCCCTCGTCACCACGGACGCCCTAGAGGAGGCAGTAGGCGACGTTCGGCTCGGCAGCGATGCATATATGGAGACGCTCCAAGAGAGGGAGAACGCCGTGGCGGCCCGGGAGCAGCAGGTGCCGCGGGCCGATCGGTCCCTGCGCTAGCGGGAGGAGGCCGTGGAGGCCCGCGCTTAGGAGCTGGATGAGCAGGCCTCGTCCCTACCGGAGAGGGAGGCTGTGATGTGCCGACGCGAGGAGGCCGCGGAACAGCAGGCGTAAGGGGTGGAGCGGCGGGCCCGGGAGCTCGAGCAACGGGCCCAGGAGCTAGAGGAGCGGGTCTGGGCTCTAGACACCCGGGAGGCGACGCTGGAGGAGCTTGAGTTCGCTGCGGCGAACACCGAGGCCATCCTTCGGGTGGCCGAGGAGGCTAACGCCAAACGGGCTCGCGCCCTCGCGGACTCCGAGGCCGCCGCACGGCAACTAGAGGGCAGGCTTCATTTCCGGGAGGAGGCCTGGCGAGAATGTGACGGGAGGGTCTTGGAGCGCGAGGTCGAGGTCTCCCGCCGCGAGATGGCGACGCGGCGGCTCGAGGAGCAGCTCGCCAATCATGAACTCGCCGTTGTCGGCCGCGAGAGCCGGCACCTGGAAACCGCCCGCATGGAGCAGGCCACCCTGGAGCAGCGCGTCGCTGAACTGAATGCACGAGAGAGGGACTTGGCCTCTGTGGCGTCGATGGACTGGAGTGAGGCTCTGCAGGAGTGCCTCGCCGCGGCGGAGCGCACTGTCTCGGAGCTCCGGGAGGCCGTGCTACAGCGGGATGGGTGGATCGACGCTCTTCAACTCTAGCTCCACGTTGGGCTCGAGATGCTGAAGAGCGCCCTCCTTCGGCTAACTCACGCGGGGCGCAGGTTGGGCATTCTGGTTAGCCAGAACTCCAAGCTGCCCACCGGCCTGGACGGGATTGCCTACCGGCTCAAGGAGATGGCCGGTGACCTGGATCGGCTTCCCGAGGAGGTGGAGGGCGCAATGAAGCGGTCGTCGGCCGCACTGGCGCGGGAAGTGGTGGAGTTGGTGCTTGCCAGCCACTGGGCTCGCGACCCGAGCTTCGCACCCTTCCTCACGCTGGACGACTTCCCCCCCGGGATGGAGGAGGAGGCCCGGGCCGCCGTTCGGGAGGCCGCGGAGGCCATCGTCGGCAACTTTGAGGGGACGGCCCCCAAGTTTGCCTACGTGGCCCCATCCGACGACGAGGAAGGGGAAGGCGGCTCCAAGGACGACGAGGATTGGGAGGACTTCAACGACGACGACGCCGCCGATGCCCCTGGCGCCTCGGGAGGAGCTGGAAAGTCCGGCCCGAAGTGAGCCGGGGGTCGCCCATCTCAGAGACTTGCACCGCCTCATACATATATGTATATAAAGCTTTGCTTTTCTGTGTATTTTGTTTACCTTAAGAGTTGCGAATTGGACTTCGCATCGAACTTCAACCGGTTTTGCCAGTTGACTTTGTCTGCATTCGCTGTTCCTGCATTGAAGAAAATTAGTATGGTTGTGAGTTTGATATCGTGTAAGAGCGCCGGTCCGCCTTCTTTTCTCTTTTTGCCGGGTTTATTTTGAACGGGTTTGGGCTCGGGTTGTGTTCTCTCGCGACGAGGGTTCGTACTTAGAACCGTGGGGGAGATCTGCTGGCGAGGCTGGCCAGGCCGAGGGTGCAGTGACAGGGGGTTGGGGATGACCTGATTTCAGTCCTTCCGAAGTCCCCTGCCCTTGCAGCACCTCGGGGCACGGCTTGCGTCTGGGCCCCGCTTGGCGTCTAGGCGAACCGAGTCACCGATAGCAACACCGGTGCGCAGAGTGTCCCAACCCAAAATAAACTCGAGGGAGGAGAAATGAAGTGAATGCAACGGGTTCATTTGAATAGGGTCCGGGCTCAGGCTGTGGTCTCTCGCGACGGGTTCTGCACTTAGAACCGTGGGGGAGATCCACTGGCGAGGTTGGCCAAGGCGAGGGTGTAGTGACAGGGGGTCGGGGTTGAGCTGATTTCGGTCCTTTCGAAGTCCCTTGCCCTTACAACGCTCGGGGCACGGCTCACATCTGGGCCCCGCTTGGCGTCTAGGCAGACTGAGTCGCTGATAGCAACGCGAGCACATAGAGCGTCCCGACCAGTGTTTACGTTACCGTTTACCGGCCGGTTACCACGACCTGACGGTACGACCAAAAACCGCAACAAATTTGACTTCCAAATTTTGAATTCGAAAATTTGAGGAAACCGCGGTAACCGCGTGGTATGGAGCGGTAACCGCGTCATACCGGTTACCGCTCGATGTTTGGCCGAAAGAAGAACGAAATAAAGAAAATGATTAAAAAATTAAAGAAACACTTAAAAGTGTGTAGAATTTGGGGATAATAATTAAAATATGTAGGATACTTGTGTGTATACAATTAAAAATTTTGGCATGATTTATATGAACAGTACATGGGCCGGCCCATTTATTTTTTTCTTTTTCCTATTTCCTAATTGATTCTCTGTTTTGCCCTCAAATTTGAATAAATATCACTCTTTTTCGAGAAATTTCTTCACCACAATACACTACAAATCAAGCACTACCTTCACCATTTTTTTTGGACTTTTTTGGATTTTTTTGAATTTTTGAATTCGGTCAAAATTTATCAAACTGTACCGCGCGGTACAAGTTACCGTACCCCCGCGGTAAGGGCGGTAATCGCGGTAACCGCGCGGTTTCCGCCAGTAACGTAAACCCTGGTCCCGACCCAAAATAGAACCTGAGAGACGACAAGGAAGTGCTTGCCACGCAAAAATCTTAAGTGTACAAATAAGGGTAGTGGCAGCCCCCAACTAACTTTGCACGATGCGGAGGTTGTGCGGGGTTGGCCCAAGCCCAAATACAAGCACTTCTCGTATTTAGGGATAGAATTGGTGAACATGTTTAATGTTCCACGGGTTAGGCAGCTCTGTGCCGTCCTTCGTGGCTAGTCGGACAGAGCCTAGCCGGGGAACTTCAATCACTTTGAAAGGTCCCTCCCACATGGGTAGAGCTTGCTTAAGCCCGCGCGCGTTTGAACATGGCGTAAGACTAAATCATTTACTTGTAGTAATCGGGCCCGGACGTGACGCTGATGGTAGCGCCACAGGCTCTGCTAGTAGCGGGCTGCCTAGAGGGGCCGCGTGACGCCTTCTCTCCTCGAGGTAGTCGAGGTCATCGCGCTGGAGCCGATCTTGATCGGCCTCTGCGTACATCGTGGCCCGGGGGATCCCAGGGCCAGCTCTGAGGGGAGAACTGCCTCGGCCCCGTACACCAGGAAGAAAGGTGTTTCTTCTGTTGCACGGTTCGGGGTGGTCCGGTTTGCCCAGAGCACCGCCGGCAGCTCCTCGACCCATGAGTCCCCATGCTTTCTTAGGATTTGCGCGTTGGCATGCTCCACTTGACCGTTGCTCTTGGGGTGGGCAGGTGAGGTGAAGTAGTGCTTGATGCCCATGTCGTTGTAGTAGTCGTCGAAAAGTTCACTTGCGAATTGGGTTTCGTTGTCCATGATGATGCGGTTGGGAACTCAAAAGCGGGCAGTGATGCCCTTGATGAACTTGAGGGCCGAGTGCCTATTGATTTTCACGACAGGGTAAGCCTCAGGCCACTTGGTGAACTTGTCGATGGCGAAGTAGAGATACTCGTACCCCCCGAGGACCTTCTTGAAGGGGCCCAGAATGTCTAGCCCCCAGACCGCAAATGGCCACGAGAGTGGTATCGTTTGCAGGGCTTGGGATGGATGATGGGTGTACCTGGCGTGGACCTGGCATGCCCGATACTGTTGGACCAAGTCGGCGGCGTCCTGGAGAGCTGTTGGCCAGTAGAAGCCCTGGCGAAAGGCCTTATCAACCAATGTGCGCGAGGCGGCGTGGGCGCCACACTCGCCTTCGTGGATATCGACGAGAAGCTCGATACCCTGTGTCTGAGGGATGCACTTCATGAGTACCCCGTTGGCGCCGCGTCGGTATAGGGTCCCTTCCACCAACACGTACCTTTTGGAGGTTCGAGCGACTCGCTCGCTCCCTTCACGCTGTTCCGGTAGAGTTCCGCCTTGGAGGAATGTTTGGATTTTTGACATCCAAGCAAATTGCCGAGGGGTGTCGAGGCCGCCCCCTTGGGCCCCGAGGCCCGGACTCCGTCGGTCTCCCGAGGCTGCATGGTTGCATCCTGGTCCCCTACGTGGGGATCGAGGCGCGCAGACGGATGGGCGAACCTTTCTTCAAAGGCGCCTGGTCATGGCTCATGAAGATGTGAGCCTTGAGAGCTCATCAGCGAGCGTGTTCTCCCGTCTGGGCACGTGCCGAAGTTCTAACCCATCAAAGTGGCGCTCCATACGTCGCACTTCCCGGACGTAGGCCTCCATCTATGGGTCGGAGCATTGGTACTCCTTGGAGACTTGGTTCACGACCAGCTAAGAGTTGCCCAACACTAGGAGGCGTCGGATCCCTATTCCGGCCACCGCCCTGAGTCCCGCAAGAAGCCCTTTATATTCCGCCATATTGTTGGTCACTCGGAAATCCAAGCGAACCACATATTTGAGGACATCGCCGCTCGGCGAGGTCAAGGTGACCCTGGCACCGGCGCCCTACAGAGTGAGGGAGCCGTCGAAGTTCATTACCCAGTGCATGGTCCACCGGCCATGGTCGGGGTTGTTCTCGGCCCCGAGGGCGAGTGATGGGGTCTACTCTGCCAAGAAGTCGGCGAGGGCTTTACTCTTGATAGCGTGGCATGGCTCAAAGTGGAGGTAGAACTCCGAAAGCTCGATGGCCCACTTGACCACTCGTCCGGTGCTCTCTCGGTTGTGCAGGATTTGGCTGAGGGGGTAGGACGTCACCACCGTAACCCGATGCGCCTGTAAGTAATGGCACAACTTCCTCGACGCCATAAGAACTGTGTATAGTATCTTCTGGGCTTGAGGGTATCGGGTTTTAGCATCTGGCCGGACCTCACTGACAAAGTAGACCGGCCGCTGCACCTTTCGGCGGGGCATGGTCCTTTCGCTAGGGGCGCCGGGCTCCCGGGGCCCGACACTTGCGGTGCCTTCTCCGGACCGCGGGGCGTTCGCGTCAGTGGCCTCGGGGTCGGGAGCCGTCGGGCCGCTCTTCCCTTCGGTGGCCACGTGGCCATCCCGAGGGAGGAGGGCATCCAGCGCCTCCTGACAGGGGGGCGAAGGGCCACCCACGTACTAAGGGGGCCCGGGGCCGCCTCCCAGCACGGGGGCCTCTTTAGCCACTTCCGGCCCAGGCCTCACTGTTACGGGATGGGGGAACTGCAGTTGAGGGTCTTCCTCGTCGCGCTTGTCACGCCCGGAAATTCACTACCAGAATTTCCGAAACTGAATGTGTATTAAAACCCCTGTCCAGGACCAGCCAGGGTACACAGACGACAATGTTGACATACAGATCCACGTCTTACAAACAGAATAAAAGTCTTACAGAAATGCAGCGGAAAAACGAAAAGGCAAACTAAACCAGAACGGGACTCTTGCAGCGGGCTGGCACCATTCCACAGGCATCCTCGACGGCGGACGAAACCTACTCCTCTGAGAAGCCTCCATCAGACGCATACTCCTCTTCTGGTGTGGGGAAAAATTAAGCAAGGCTGAGTACTACCCGCGGTACTCAACAAGTCATGCCGGAAAAGGAGGCATGATGCAAGATATTCCAAGGGAAGGCAGGGGTTTATTTGCATAAAGTAAGCATTTAAAAACAGTAGTTGAAAGCAGTAGTAAAACGTTGAATTAATTGAACAATATTAAACCATCACTGTCCAACGCTATATCCACGTTGCGACAGGCCCAAACCATCCACCTGAACTAAACCAGTTCCAATAATTCCAGTTATTAAGAAAGTGAGACTAATCACGGTGAATCTGGTTGATCGCCCATAACCGCGGGCACGGCTATTCGAATAGTTCTACTCTGATCAGAGGTGTACATCTGTACCCACAAGACACAGCCTCAACATCATGTCAACCATGCGTCGCGATACTGGAAAGTACCCGAATAGAGACTGTGACAGGACCCTTCGCATAACCCCCTCTAACCAGCCGTACCACACCACAGGTTTCGCCCCCACCTTTATATCCAAGGTAGGCAGCCCCCTCTCGTGCCACGGTGAATCCGGCAGCCGATCAACGGGTATGTCCCCCGCCGACCCAACTCCATCACGCCCACCCTCTTCTGGTACGTCAGCCAGAGACAGCTACACTACAAGTCCAGCCGTTGCCCACGCTGGCTTGTGGTACGCACGGTATTTCTTCCAGGGTTTCCCGCGAACCGGTCCTTAATTGCCATGGGTGCTTCCATCAAAACCATGCACCCACAGCCCACCATTAGCATATTTTAGTTAAATATTATTACCATGGTGGCTCCTAAACCAAAGTGTCACCATAGGGACTACATTAATTAATTATTCAAGGTGATCCCCTTTAGTGAGCTAGGTTAGCTAAGCATGGCTAAGCACTCCTAAAATCAGCGAACAATGAATTAATTACCCAAGCTATCAAAGATACAAGATAATCAATATAATTGGCTGAGCACCATAGGTATAATCCCACATGAAATGACATTGCGAAATAATGCAGTGTTTACGGAAAAATAAGACATTTGTAAATATAGGTACAATATGATCAATGTGAAGCATGACTTGCCTTGCTCCTGAGCTGAGGCTACCTCTGCGACGATCTCGAAATAAACGGGCGCGTCGGAGGTTTCGGAATCTACGCGACAAACAAAGCAAACAACAATACACGCTATAAGTCTACTGAAACAAAGCACAAAAGTATTTTTAATGGATTCTCTGCATTTTTATGAATTTAATGAAATTTGAATGGACTTAAACGGAGCTCGGATGAATTAGTTATGAATTTTTGAAGTTATCTGTGTTTTTACTAAAACAGAAAAATCCTTAATTAATTTATTGCGCAATTAATCCCAGGGCTGGCGTCAGCGGCGGCGGCGGCCGGTCCACCGTGGACTCGGTCCACGGGACCGTGGCGGCGGGGTGCACCACGTGGCGCACACGTGGCGCCGACGCGGCAGCCACGGGGCAGCCACGTGGGCGGCCACGCGGGACGGAGGGGGAGATGGCGCGGGCGGTCCCGATCGGCCGAGCGGCCGATCCGACGGCCAGGAGCGCGCGGGCGCGGGCGGATGGAGCTCGGCTAGGCCGAGGGCGGCCATGGCACACGGCGGAGGCCGACGGGCGGCCGGCCAGCGCAGCGGCCGGCGGCGCAAGGGCGCCGGCGCCGTGCGACGGCGCGCGGGACGAAACAAGGGCGGCGCTCGCGCGGGAAGGGGACGGCACGGCCGGGGAAAAAGAGAGGAAGGGGAGAAGGGGGAAGATTTCTCACCGGGCTCGGCCGGAGAGGAAGATGACGACGGCGAGGGCGGCGTCCGGTGGCGGAATGGCGGTGCGGAGACACGGCCGAGGGGCGGAGGCGGTCGGCGAGCGCGACGGCGGCGTCGGCGCGGCTCGGGGACGGCGCAAGCGGTGGAGAGCGGCGGCCGGAGACGGCGGAGGCGGCGGCGCACGGGTTCAACGGCGCGGCGGCGCTAGGGAGCTCGGGAGCGACGGCGAAAATAGGGAAAAAGGGAGAGGGGATAGCGGGGGTGGTTTTTATGGGCACGGGGAGAAGAGATCGTGGCCGAGGGGCGCGGAATCGGCGGCGGAGTGGGAGAGAGAGGAGAGAGAGAGACGGCCAGGGGGAAAAAAAAGATCCCGCCCTCTCGTGCGGCGGTTGCGGGCGGAGTGGGGCGCGGACGGGCGCGGCGGGAGCGCACGCGCGTGCGGAGCGCGCGGGGCGCGGGGAAGTGGGCGGGAGCGGCGGCGCCGGCGGTTGCTCCCCTCCGGTTTCGCCGGCCGGAGGAGGGAGACGACCCCGACAGGTGGGGCCCACCTGTCGGTGGTCCGGGCCGGGGAGGCCGAACGGGCTGCGCGGCTGGGGCGCGGCGCTAACGGGCCTCGGCCTACGGCCGACCCGCAAGAGAGGAGGGCGCGCGCGAGGAAAGAAGGCCGGCTGGGCCGGACCAGCGGGAGGGGAAAAGGGCGCGCGGCGTGCGGCCGGACTGGGCCGACGGCCAGAAAGGAAGAAGAAGAGGAAAAAGAAAAAGAAAAAGAAAAAGAAAGGAAAAGAGATTTTCCTGGGATTAAACCAATTCCGAAATTGATTTTAATTGGTTTAAAATTATTTCCAGGGCTCTGAAAATTCCACTAAAAATCCTGTTAATGTATTTTGACATGGGGAACTCAAGAAAAATTCCACCTTGCCATTTCCACTTCTTTAATGCATTAATTAATTGGATTTTTCTCCAGATTAATTAAACAATTTCTCCGATAAATTATTAAACTCGATTTTTACGATTTAGGAAAACTTCAGGGTGTGACAGCGCTCCACCACCAACGCTGTACTGACTACTTGCGGGGTTGCCGCCAAATAGAGTAACAGCGACTCCTTTGGCTCCGGGGCCACCAAGACCGGGGGAGAGCTAAGGTATGCCTTTAGCTGATCTAATGCTTGCTCCGCCTCCTCCGTCCAGACAAATGGCCCGGAGCGCTTGAGGAGCTTGAATAGGTGCAGCGCCCGCTCTCCTAACCTTGCGATGAATCTGCTTAGGGCGGCCATACATCCCGAGACGAACTGCACGTCCTTGAGCCGGCTGGGGGGGCACATTGTAACGCCCGTTTTGTCGCGGCGTTAGCGGGAAAACTAATCTGCTAAAAACCCTAATTACGAAAGTTTGCTCTTCGGTTGAGTCTTGTTGTGTGCCAAGGTCTCGTGTTTCCCCTCCCCGTTCAATCCCGGAGAAAACCGCGAAATCGGAATTTAAATCCGAGCCCTCAAACTCCCCCTTCCTTTTTCTCTGGAAAAGTCTGGTTTACCTCCCTTGACCTAGGCCGATTTTCCCCTTCGGCCTTTTGTCCCTCTCTTTCCCCCCCCGGGCCGCCGCTGGCCCAGCCCCCTCGGCCTGCCCCCCTCCTTCTCCTCTCCTTCCTGGGCCGCCGCCGGCCCAGCCCCTTCGGTCTCGCCCCTCCTCGCTGGGCCGCGCCAGGCCGCTCGGCCCGCGCGCGCCGGGCACGTGCCCCGCACGCGCCGAGCCGAGAGAGAGCCAGCGCTCTCTCTCCCCGCGCCCGCACCGCCGTTCTCCCTCTCTCTCTCCCATCCCGTTCCGTCGCCGGCGCCGCTGGTCCCCTCGGCCCCGCCGCCTGCGCGCGTGCCGCCAAGGCGCCGAGCGCGCGCTCCTCTCCCTCTCTCTCTCTTCCGCGCGCCCTTGCCCGAAGCGGCAAGGAGCGAGCCCCCCCTTTTTTTCCCCCTTTTTCTTCCCCTTTTCCCGATCGGCCGGCGTCACCGCTGCCGCCGTTGGCCGCTAGCGCCGGAGTGCGCCGGTCCCCTCTCCACGCGCCAAACCGACCTCGGCGAACCGCCTTTCTCCCCCCCGGCCGAACCGACCTAGCGCCCTACAAA